>JAVMKO010000001.1:36645209-37084702 GCA_032164245.1 Sternotherus odoratus
GCTGTAGGTCTATAGGATGTGCCATCTTGGTAGTTCAGAATTTGGGGTGAATAACTATTATTGTTGTAGACACTCTGGTGGGCATCTAGGAAGGAGCGAGTTCTTAAGAAAGGATTCAAATGACTGTCTTGGTGGGCCAGGACTTGGGTAGTATAGTATGCCTAGTAGATGGAACATTGGACTGGGATTTGAGAGAGATGGATTCTAGCCCCAGCTCTGCGAATATCAGGGTGGGTGACTTTGGTTAAGTCATTTCATCCCTCTGTGCCTCAGTTTCCTCATTTGTAAAATAGGATAATGATATTTACCACCTTTGTAAAGCACTTTGAGATCTAGAGATACAAAGTGCTACGTAGGAGCTAGGTATTACTATGATTTGAATAGACAGTGACATGCAAAAAGGCCCTGAGACATTTGATGGGGAAGCAGGCACATGGTACACTGAGGCTGATCTTATTGGTGGGGTGGATGAGATGTGATTGACAATGGCACACAGCTAAACAACTTTCATCACAGAATTTTCTCTCTTGTATAGAGTGAAATTAAGTATTCAGAAGTATTTAAACATACTGTGTTACGGCACAAACCAACAAAATTTTTAAATAATTGAATGTAGTGGTTTTTACTCCATCCCCAATACCTGTCCTTATTTTAATGCCTAGATGTACGTGGACTATTGGAAGTTAACATGAATACTGCATATTCTGGCTTTTGTCCGTTTTAGTAATCTTAATATTATTTATACATACATTTTCTTTTTAATTAATAGACACTCCTCCGCATAATAAGAGTGCCTCAGGGTACTACAACTAGTGTTGCATATTGATGAACTAGAGAATCAGGTGTATATCAAGGTGAGAAAATTTGACTGACAAAATTATTTAGATTATTAAATATTTAAGTAATTGGACATCATAATAGCAGGTTAAATTCAACATACATAAGCAAAGGGTACTGGCAGTATACATTGGGAAAAGTTATTCCAACAAGTCTTACACACAGGGTTTGTGAACTAGTTGGAGCCTCTCAGGAAAACTGGATAGTTCAGTGAGTATCTATGGTTAGAACTGCAAATAAAAGTTTGCAGTTATTGTTTTATTAAGAGTAGTGTAGAAAATAATATGGAAAAGATTATTTTGGGTTTATATAAAATAATTATGTATTCATCTTGAATACCATGTTCAGTTTGGGGTTACCTTGTATCCCAAAAAGCTGTTTCAGAGCAAGAACAAATCCAATAATGAGCACTTCATACATATCTGTGTATCATTCCAAATAATCTTTTATTAAAAGTTTCTAAAATAACCGGGGCAGAGTTTAAGAATATACTAGAGATTCCTATGCTAACTGACTTTTGAGGCTAGATGTTAGTCTTTCTTTATCCCCTTCCTCCCAGAATTATGGATAGATAGCGCCAGCATGCTATTATTTTACGTGACTGGAATTTTGTTATATCAAGCAAAAAGAACTAGCACATCCTTTCCTTTGGTAAATGCATACCGTATTTTTCACCCTATAAGACGCACTTTTTCTTCCCCAAAACGGGGGGGAAAAAGTTGGTGCGTCTTATAGGGCGAATGCAAAAAAAAAAAAAAAAAAAAAAGCGCCTCGCTCTCCCGTCCCCGCCGCGCGGGCGGGCTGCCGAGGTTCCCCCCTCCCCGCCGCGGGCGGGCTGCTGAGGTTCCCCCCTCCCCGCCGGACAAAAAAAAAAAAAAAAAGCGCCTCGCTCTCCCGTCCCCGCCGCGCGGGCGGGCTGCCGGGAGCGTCCCGGTTCCCCCCTCCCCGCCGCGGGCGCGCTCCCGGCAGCCCGCCCACGGCGGGGAGGGGGGAACCGGGACGCTCCCGGCAGCCTGCCCGCGCAGCGGGGACGGGAGAGCGAGGCGCTTTTTTTTTTTTTTTTTTTTTTTTTCCCCCGGATTTTTTATTAAAAAATGAGGGGGCGTCTTATAGGACGGAGCGTCCTATAAGACGAAAAATACGGTAATTGTCTTACAACCATAACAATCTCAGAGTTCCTAAGTAACATTCTTTTAAAATGCAAAACAGTTCTGTATATTAGTGAATCACAATCCTTCATTTATATTTATCTAGGTTCTTGTATACCACCTGTCACCGCAGAATCTGAGCACCACACAAAATAGATAAATAGTAGATATATGACTTCCCTGCACTATGTATTATAAATTGGGCCTTTGGGACTAGGCAGTGAAAAGAGAAAAGGCCTTCTCCAGCAGTTGATGTATGATTTTTTCAGTCCTGCCTTCTGAGTAGTTCTTCCTGCTAAAGTGGCCTCTGTATTCAATGGAGATAATGCTCAGAACAGAGCACCACAGTGATGTGCTCACAGCAACCTGTGTTATGTAACATCCTCAAGCTCCTACTTTCTATTTGAATCTTTTTTCAGGGTAGGACGTCTTATTCTTAGTTACACGTTATAATAATCAAGCTCCGAAGTCATAAATTCATGGCTCACCATAGCTCTGAGTCTGATAGTTTGGGCCACATTTTTCTGGCTAGCTACAAAGAGAAGGAGGCTTAGTTTTCAGCCATGGCTATTTGAAAACCCAGTCACACTGAGGGGGTCCAATAGGACACCAACACTGTGAACTAATTTAGCAGGGTCTGGGCAAATGCTCTGGATAAAGAGAGATGTATTGTCAACAATTCTGTCTTTATTTACTTAAACATTCAGGGAGAAGTTGCAATGCAAAAATCAGCTTTTCTTCCTAAACCATGCTTTTTAAAAATGATGTAAATGATTATTAGGTTAAAGCCAAGGTGGATAAAAATCAGTAATTTAAAAAAAAAAATTTTTATGTAAACCAGTTTTTTCCTCAAAAAGTATTTTATAAAAAAATCTATCTCAAGATAGTTTTAATTGATATTTTTCAGCTATAATGTATCATCATGGAATAGGGATTATAAATTCTAATTCTATAGTATGAGACAGTATATTCATGTAGTATTTAAGAAAAGTTTTTTAAATGAGTTCCAATAGTTCATGAATTAGGAACCCAATCTTATAGGGTTCCACAGGCTTCTTTATAGATTATTGAGGTCGATCTTTCTATCTACCCAATGGGATTCAGTGCTGAGACTAGAACAGTGATTCCCAAACTTTAAAAACCTTTAAACCTCTTTCACTAAAATGCCAAGTCTCACAAATTCTCCTCCTAAAATGAATATTTCTTGGGATTTTCTCCTCTACCTGAGTATAAATTATAAAAGCAGTGATCTTGGAAATATAAAATTAGTTTTATGACATGCTTATTACACACTATTATTATTATTTTCATTACAGTATTTGGATTACATTATGCAAATGGCATAAGATCTCACTTTCATAGCTTGTATCACTTTGAATTGTTATAAGATATGGGTAGAAGATCATTGAGAGTAGAATAGATCTGGACTAGGAGAAGAAGTCTAGAGATAAATGTGAGAAGTGAGGGATATATGCTTGTTTTGTTAAAATATATGTTTGCTGTTGAAGAAAAAATCCAGAATACTTAACGTTGTTTTAGTTAAGTAATACAATTTATATGTCTGGTGATGTTCTTCTCCTAATACAGTATGGCAAGAAAATTCTCCAAATATTAATGATTAACCCATTGAATTGGAGATAGTTTACCTCCAAATGTCTACTTCAATTACCGTTGGTAAATGAAATAACCAAACAGTCATTCATTTTCTGATATAGCTGTAAAACTAATCTGAAAAGTTTTCAAAATAAATCACTGTTTTTAAAAGTGTATACTGTGTATCTTCTAAAAATGAAACCTACATCTATCTCTGAGTTGTAAAGAATATGTATTAGGGTTATAACAGCCCACAAGAATACACTTTTATGTAGAAAACCATGATTAAATCACATCTTCCTGACTAGTGATTTAAATGAAATCCACCCTGGTTGAAGCCAAAACATTCTCAACTTTATTCACAAAGGTGTTAGTTTTGTCAAGTCAATTTCCTCAATCAAACACATACATAAGAAGATATACCCATGAAAGGGAAGGAGAAGGGAAAGGCAATAAAAGAGATGCAATGCAATATTCTTTTTTATAGTCAGGTGGGTGGTAGGTAGTGTTTGCCATTAGTTTCAGGCCAAAGTTCCTGGTGCTTTTTGGGACAGATTGGATCAGAGGGGAAGGTTTGCTTTTCAGGTGGCTTTTTTATTTCTCTCCGGATAATGGAAATCAACAGAAAGATGATCTGGCAAAGACCAAACTCAAGACTCTGGGGTGTGTTAAAGCCAAGAAACATGGTCTTATGTTCAATAATCTTTACACCAAATAGACCTGTAACCTGCAGCAGTAAGAAGGAAAAGTACAGACACAGAGCAACCAAACTAAACAATGAAAAAGCCCCCTCAGGATTGCTCAGGATTTTATATTTTCTTAGTCCATGGAATATTAACCAGGCTGTTTCAGAAGCCCTGACCAGAAGTTTCCAATGGCATTCGCTCATAAATAGAGCAACCTGAGTACTGTCTCGAAACATGTTTGAATATCCAGTTCTCAGAGCAAAAATCCCAGCATACAATGTGTTCTTTCTTCAGTTACTTTGGTTAGGGCTAACAAGCATTCTCAGAATTCTGGTGACAGGTGCTTAGTTCGTCAGGCCTTCACTCAATGTCAAAAGACACTGCCCGCTGCCATAGTTACACTTCCCCAAGAGGTGTCAGTGATAAGAGCTGCCCACATGAACTGGCTGTTGGTCTGGTAGAGATGGGGGGGAGGGGGGCTGCCACCACTTCTCTTTGGGAAAGCTGGTACCTCCCCTGACCACAACTCCCATTCCCTGTCTTCTGGTGGGTGAGGGTTTGTCCCAGAAGAGAGAGGATTCAGCTCCACCTCTTCTCCCTCAGCACCATCACTACCTGAACAGAGGAGACTCTATAGGGGACCCCTGCCCACACTGTCCTTAGTGGAACCATAATGAGCTAGTGGCAATGAGGGCTCCGGCACTCACAGCCCTATGCTGGAGTGGTATTAACCACAGACATGCCAAACCCACGAAAAATGTGCATAAAATGGGCTTGTTTTTGGCTTAATTGGCTTGTGAGTTGCTTGTTGGTTAGTGTTTGGCTTGTAGCTTGTTGCTTCTTTTTTTGATCGGCTCCCAGCAAGCAGGGGCAAGGAGTGGAGAGAGTCAGAGATGCACACTGGGCCCAGCACAGTCCCAGACTGCACGCCGGGGGGCTCCAGTCACATAGAGTGTTGGGGTTCTTAGGGATTGCCTTGTTTTGAAATGGGATTAGCTTGTTTTTTGGTTTATTGTGAAAGTCGGGATATGTGTTTACCGCTTGTAACTGTGGTTAACAGAATGCTTTAGAGTTAACCCATTAAGATGAAGGGGGCAGTCTCAGAGCTGCTGCTTTAGGGTCTCCAAACGCGTGGGCAGACACAGCTGTGTCTGTTATAATCAGATTACGTAATCAAGCTTGTTTGGGGGGAGAGGGAAAGTAGGAGGGCTAGGATCATAATTTTGATCTTTGACAATGAAAGCTGAGACTCTGATGTCACTATATGACTCCAGGAGTGGGGGCCCTATGCACATGCCTGTTGTGCCTGTGCTTTACTCTTGCTTAGCGTTTGCCGAGTCTCTTTCACAGGTAGGCCTGGTCCATTGTTACGAAATTGTCTGCTACTAAACTGCTAACTCCACTTCCTAAAACTTGTAAGCATTCTGTGGAGGTCCCCCTTCCAAATACTGATTTAGCCTTACTCTGCTTGTCTGATAAGTTCTGGTGGTACCACTGCACAAGATGGTATGGTTTTTTTTAAATTTACTTTAAAAGATGTGGGGCATGGATACATTGGCATTAATATTTCTGCATGTTTCATACAAGGATTGGTGGCCGCACTGGTTTAAATTGTGCTAAATACTAGAATGATGCATTTAAGAAATGTGCTAATGTGTTAATTCTGTCTTCGTATAAATGATTTTCATTCTGTATATTTCTGCAAAATCAATTGACTGAAATCCATTGCATTAAAAATGGAAAATTGAACTTCATGACAAATGACGTGTTAAAATTACATTAATGATTGATTGGATAATGATGATGAGTTTAAATGCAAAATTGCTAGGGAAGGAAGAAGCAAAAGTGTTTATCCTGCTGCTAGATCCTCAGAGAATAGATTATAGCTATGAGCTTGATTTTTAATGCGTCCTACAGTAATTGCTAGTGAGGAGTCATGGGGGATCTTGGAGACCTTAGTAATATGCCACTGCCATTTTAATTGCCAAGAGAAGTATTACTAATTAAGGTGTCATTCTTCTTTCATTCCAAAGTAATTAGTCTGAAAGATCTGCAAAAGCTGAGATATAAATTTAGATCCAAACTCACTTAGCTTAACCACAACAGACTTTATGTGAAAAAGATCTATGTTTTAAGCAAGGTTAATATTTAAAAAACTGAAAATGTCATTTCTTTTCTTAGAATAATTTGGTGCAATTATGTGATTTTCATGTTTTCATGGCTTTTTTTAACTGAAATAACAGAAGTGAGGATGATTTCAGAACTTTGCATAACCAAAGGACTGTGTTTTAAAATGTGATTCTACTCTGGGATAAAAGCAACTCTAAAAATGGTGTTGTGGTGATTCATTTTTACTGTCTTTCAGTTAAAAGTTGAATGCTTTTGAAAATCCTGTCTTTGAAGTCAAGATGAGTTCTTTCCTTCTTGTATATCATGGCAGAATCATCGTTTCACTTTTATTAGTACAGCCCCATTGTCCTCAGGTTATGTTCTCGGTGACACCTGTTCAACCACACTGCCTTCTGTGGGTTATGCACGTATAACTGATCGTGCACGGAAGAGCTCACAGAAAAAATATCCATATAGCCCCACTACTCTTTTGTGTCCCAGTTTGATTCACCTATGCAGACATAGCTGTATATCTCTGCCAGATGATCACCAGGAGATGAATTAATATTACTGCTACTTATGAATTTGCCTGGAAACTGCACACCACTAGTTATTGGCACAGCATACTCTTGTCGTTGTTACCTTGCCTTGTTCTCCCTCCCTACGTTGTTTCTTCCATCTGTTATGTCTTGTCTTTAAGGGTATGTCTATGCTGTAAATAAAAACCCACGAATAGCTCATACCAGATGATTTGGGCTCCTGGGGCTTCGGCTAAGGGGATGTTTAAATGCGGTGAGGTTAGGGCTTGGGCTGGAGTCTGGGCTCTAAGACCCTGTGAGGTGGGAGGGTCCCAGGCTGCAGCCTGGGCCCGAACATCTACACCACAATTAAACAGCCTCAAGGAGCCTGCTATCATGTCCACCTTCAGTCTTCTTTACTACAGACTAAACAAACCTAGTTTTTCAGTCCGCTGAAAATAGCCACCGAATGCGGAAGTAATTCATTTGGCGGCTTTTTGGCGGACATACAAGGGTCCACTGCGGCAGCCGATGAATGAAAAAGGGGTTACGGTTCTCAGAAGTTTGAGAACCGCTGATCTAAATCATTGATGAAGAAATTGAACAGAACTGTCCCCGGAACTCATCTGCAGGACCTCGCTTGATATGCCCTTCCAGCTTGATTGTGAATGACTGATAACTACTCTCTGGGATCAGTTTTCCAACCAGTTATGCACCTACCTTATATAAGCTCCATCAGATCTAGGTTGTATTTCCCTAGTTTGTTTATGAGAAGGTCATGCAAGACAATATCCAAAGCCTTATTAAAGTCAAGATATACCACAGGTACCACTTCCCCTCTCCCCTCCACATGGCTTGTTACCCTGTCAAAGAAAGCTACTAGGTTGGCTTGGCATGATTTGTTCTTAACAAATCCATGCTGACTGTTACTGATCATCATCTTAAGTTCTGGGTGTCAGTAAATTGATTGCTTAATTATTTGCTCTATTATCTTTCTGGGTACTGTGGCAAATTGCTGGCCACTATTATGATGGGTCCCGTGCTTTCTCTTCTTGTGGGGGGTTCAGGGAGCCATTTCTTGCCCCTGAACAGGGTATTAACTGTCCCACTAGTATCCTAGAGGGGAGAAGTGGAGACGGAGGGACCCGGGCCCGCCCTCTACTCTGGGTCCCAGCCCAGGGGCCCTAAGGATAGTGGTAAACCACTTTCACTAGTTAGTCCTTCCCATGGGCTACTTCCCTCTCCTACCCTTCAGCTTGTGGGGGCTTCCTGCCCTCTCTCTGCACAAGCCAGGTGTCCCTTTACCTAGGGTCTGGGTCTTCTTAGCTCACTCCAGCACTTCTCCAAACTCTGCTCTGGTTTCCTCCAGACTGCTCTCCGCACCAACTCCTCCAAACTGCTCTCCGCACCAACTCCTCCAAACTCCCTCAAACTGTCTGATTGAAGCAGGGTTTTTTTATCATGTGACTGGCTTCAGGGGCTTTATCTGGCTTCAGGTGCCTTAATTGGCTCCAGGTGCTCCAACCACTTCTAGCAAACTTGCTTCCCTCTAACACTCTCCTGCTGCCCGCTGGCCATGCTGTAGCACAGTACTGAAGTTAAGTTTACTGGTCTGTGATTTTCTGTGTTATCCTTTTTATAGATTGTCATTATATTTGCCCTGTTCCAGTCCTCTGAAATCTCACTGATGTTCCATGATTTTTCAAAGATAATTGCCAATGGCTCAGCTATCTCCTCAGTCAGCTCCTTGAGTATTCTAGGATGTATTTTATCAGGCCCTGGTGACTTGAAGATACCTATCTTGTCTAAGTAATTTTTAACTTGTTCTTTCCTTATTTTAGCCTGTGATCCTACCTCATTTTCACTGGCATTCACTGTGCTAGATGTCCAATCGCTACTAATCTTTTTGGTGAAAACTGAAACAAAAAAACAATTTAGCACTTCTGACATTTCCACATTTTCAGTTATTCTGTTATTGCCCTCGCTCCCCTGCTCCATTGAGTAATGGGTCTATCCTGCCCTTGGTCTTCCTCTTGTTTCTAATGCAGTGGTTCTCGAACTGGGGGGTCGCAATCCCCCAGGGGGTCACGAGCTCCCTGTGCCACTGAAGTGCCACCAAATAGATCGCTTGCACTTTCGGCGGCATTTCGGCGGACATGCCATACGCTTCAGAGAGTCCTCCGAAAAGCCACCGAAGTGAATGTTTCCAGTTTCGGCGGACACTCTGAAGCACACGGTGTGTCCGCTGAAATGCTGCCGAAAGCGGATGCGTTCTGTTCGGCGGAATTTCGGCAGACACACATGGGTCACGCCAGCCCCCGGGGAAGAGAAAGAGGGCCGCCACACAAAGTTTGAGAACCGCCGTTCTAATGTACTTGAAGCAATTATTAATTATATGAGAGGTAACAAAGGTCCTGTGGCACCTTAAAGACTAACTATAAAGTATAGAAGCATAAGCTTTCGTGGGCTAATACCCACTTTGTCGAATTATATGTCACTCTTAATATTCACTGATACCAGATCTGTTGAGTAAGTTGCCATTTTTACACTGACATTTTCCAGAGTAATACCACACCTTGAACAAAGGGCTCTGTTATGATATTTTTATGTGAGTGATGTTTTAGTATGGATGTGGACATGGAACAATAATGGGACACGGCATTAAATGTGGTTAAATGCACAGGGCAGAACTTTATTGAACAAATCATAAATAATTGGGATAAGCCACCAGGTGGGGTTCTTCCAGAGGAAGCCTCAAACTGACACCTGTTCTGTGTTTATGAACTTGAAGGTGAGGGCTGTGGTCATGCCTCTCACCTTCAGTCCTGTCTGAGGACCCTGACCGGGTCCTTATTCACTCTCTTTCTACACCCAAAACTCTGCCAGGCCCCTGTACTCCACCTCCACACACACACAGCAAGGTACAAAATAGAAATCTAAACAAAAAGTTGTTTTGAAAGAAAAAATCAAAATGGACCCCTTTTGAAGTTGTTTGAACTATTTTCCTTCAAATAAAATTTTGGTGATATTGCAAATTTTCTGATAGAAAACGGTTCCATTTAATTTTTCTGGTCAACTATAGTTGTGATATTTTAATTTTAACTCTGCCCCCCATCCCAACCAAACTTCTTGGATGCCAGGAGAGAAGTGATGTATCATCAGGTTTTCACTAATTTTCTTCGAACTCTGGATCTGGCGATTGGCTGAGACCTGGATATCACAGATCTAGCATTGAAGTTTAGTGTATGGCTGTTAAAGGGAAGTAAAAGATATTAATTCCCCTTACTCCAAGCTACCACTGGATGAGTGTCAATCACCTGATCCCATCCACACCATCAATGATGGCAGCAGTGGGCAAGACATGCCCCAGCATTCAGATGAGGAATGCAGCTTTCCTCTCCCACCATGAGAAAAGAAGAGGTGGTGAAGGGGCGGGAAAAGCACCTCAATACACCAACAAAAAGTCCTGTCCCCAAGGAGGAATGTCTGTGGTGCTACCAGTGCCACCAAAGCACCAACCCTCTCTCCCCCTGCATTGTTAGCATTTCTTCAAAGATAAAAGGTTAATATTTTCATACTCTTTTAAGAAAAATTACTGTTGCTACTGAATACAAATGAGAATACTATACAAGGAAATGTCCAATCCTGCAAATCCTTACTTGGGTGAATAGTTGCACTCACATTCATGATTTTTTGCAATATCAGACGTTTAATAAAAATAAAGAGTAAAATCCAAGTTGCAAGTTGCCCATTACCATTAGTGAGTGTTGCGTGCTCATCAGAGAACCCAAATGTCTAAACCCCAAATGTTTTGAAGTTTGTTTAATAAAAACAGCTTATCATAGTAATTTGAAAGAGCAAATTACTTCATAATATTTTCATTTGACAGCTAGATCTAAAACTGGGCAACCTGTACAAGCAGTTGTGAAAATCTCAGACCAGATGTATCCTGTAACTGGCTTTCATTCTAGAGTGGATATCTTCATTTGGATCTATCTTCATTCATGTCACAGGCTATTAGTGAAAAAGCCAAGGAAAACAGCCTGGCCGCTGACTCAGGGCACTGGGTGTTGAGTATATTTTACTTTTTTTTAAAAGAAAACATGAACATAAGAACAGCTGTACGGGGTCAGACCAAAGGTCCATCCAGCCCAGTATCCTGTCTGCAACATTGGGCAATGCCAGGTGCCCCAGAGTGAGTGAATCTAATAGGTAATGATCAAGTGATCCCTCTCCTGCCATCCATCTCTACCCTCGGACAAAAAGAGGCTAGGGACACCATTCCTTATCCATCTTGGCTAATAGCCATTAATGGATTTAACCTCCATCCATTTATCCAGTTCTCTTTTAAACCCTCCTATAGTCCTAGACTTCACAACCTCCTTAGGCAAGGAGTTCCACATATGATGTTATGCCATTGCAAAATATGTCCATCTGATTAGGTAATCACTGGAAAGACAGCTAAATAGACTAGCTAGTCACCAATTGCACATGAAATAAGGCTTACTTTTCAGTGTAGTAAGTGCCATTTAACAAAGGGTAGATTATTTTTGAGCCAAAAAAGTAGACTAGCCATGGCTTTAAAAATTCCTGGCAATCAGAAAAGTTTTAAACTTTGCGATTATAAAGGTAGACTTCAGCCTGAACCTCCCACTCCCAATATACTCAAACTGTGAGAGAATACAGATTCTGATCTGAACATGTCAGGTGGATTTTTTCTCTAAGATGGGCCATGTAGTGCTCTGGCTCCAAAGCCCCCCATAACTGTGGAAAAGGTCAGTTTAGAACAAGATCTGAACTTTACTGTTCAGACCCATTTCTAATTTTTAAGAAAGGGACCAGTACCCTGTAATATTACCTACTGATTGAAAATATGACTACCGTAATCTTTTTAGAACAAAATCACATTTGTGCTTCGGTGCCACTATTTCTATACATATTACAATAGAGCGAAGAATTTAAAAAATACTATCATTTCAACGCTTTTTAAAATGTCATCTGAAAACTTCCCTCGTATGAGGTGTCTGTCTGTGTTAATGAAAGGGGAACTGGCTGTGACATTAAAGTGGCCTAATTATTATACCCATGACAAGTATTCTCCATGGTTATTTCATCATGATGTGGGACTATCACAATAAGAGTATTTTAGATTGTTTTTTGTATTTGAGGTATTCTGTTTATATATATATATACACACATGTTAATAATTTGGGGAGAGCTAAGTGATGCTGTGGTTATTTATTAGCCTTTCTCTTCAGGTGATCTGACTTGAAATCAGTGTAGATCCTATGAAACATTTTGTATGGCATAACATTTAAATGCCAGTTTCCCCACCTGAAATTCACCCCAAATTACAAGTGGCTTTATAGGACCTGGCATTCTTTTAATTTAGAGTTACTGTTAACTGCAGAGATATTTACCTAGTACCAAGCTGCATTGTGCCACATCTTCACTTGCACTAATCAGCTGTCACTTGCCCAAACATAAAAAACACCTAATTGGTGTTTCGTGGAAATTAAACCCACCCAGAATCAAGGACACTAATTAAGTCAGGACAACAGCATTAATTTTAAAGGCTAATGGTACTTATTAATTGTTAATTACTCATAATTCTCTCTCTCTCAGGCTCAGAAAATACTGGATCAGTTTACACACCATAGACCTGATGTTGCTCTTAAATATGTGAGCATACATTCTTCCATGTCTTGTAAAATTTGTTTCTGAAGGTATTGAATCTGAAGGTATATTTAAGCTCATAGTGCTACTGTACATATGAACACTAGGACTAAAACATACAGATGATATGATTTCCTAGATTTTTATGATATGTGAGATTCTTAACACTATTTTAACAATTATTTTAGTTCAGTGTTATGGGTTTATTTCCACAGTAACATAATTCCAATGACATTATTTCATTCTCTTTAGACATGGTAACAGAGTCCCCATTGTCTTGTGCTGCAGTTCTTTTGCCAAAATAGTGTGTTGATCACAATGAAGTCCCTTTAGATAGTTCATATGGTGTTATATTCCAATGACATTTTATTGGCAATTGCACACTGTAACATTTTCACAGGGTCCTCATGGAAATCTCACATCACAAAATAATATATCATGGTGGCATCACCTTGGTAATCTGGTAGTGCACTTCCCAACAGAAATATATTTTCTCTGTAGTGATGCCATCAGAATGAGCTCTGTGCCATAAGTTCACACTGATATGTGTCTTTTTTTCAAGTTATGATTTGAACAACTATGCACATGGGCTTTTAAGAATCTTCTCCGCATATCCAAAGTCACCAGTCTAAAGGAAAATCTAGAATAGGGTTTTTAATTGTTTATATATGTGTGTGTGTTCTTGTAGATGTTCTCTCTAATTTTTTTTTTACTGGGAACTCTGTATGACAGGGTTAGGTTTTGATCATAAATGAGAGGGGGAAGGTGAGTGAAACAGTATAAATAATCTTTTGTGGGCACTATCACAGAAGCAAGAGATTAAAATGACCTGTTTGATCTTCCTGCCATGTGTCTTTTAGGGACTGAAGACATGGGGAATACTGGCAGGTAAACTCCTCTGGCAAGTGTGTTCCATAATTGAGCCAACCACTGGTTCAGACAAAGTTCCTCTGGTTTGTCAGATGGAAAGTTCTGTGATAAACTGGGAAGTTTGTTAGTCCAAAAATGCCGTCTGCCATTGTTCTCATGCTAGGGAGAAGGATCTGGTGGGGAGGCGGGGGAAGTATTGAGATTTTGGTGAGAGAAATGAGAGGAGGTACTAGAATCAGTATTAACAATCACTGATCAGCACCCCAAATCATGATATTGGTTTAAAAACCACGAAGGCTTTTTAAAAATATAAAATCACTTTTTTCCCATATGCTGTCTGACCTTTGAGCTTTTAGGAGGAAGCCACCTTTCCCCAATTTGTCTGATAATTCTAGGTTCAAAATTCAACCTTAAAGGCAAAAATATGAGCTGTGCAGAAGAGGCTGCAGTATTTCAAGTAAGGCTGTATCAGAGTAGCATGGAGGTGGTTTATGAGCGTATTTCCTTACTATGTGGCATGTCGCCTGTGGGTATGCCCCTCCCACACTACACTGGACTTTCTGACTGCCACTTCACATTGCACATTCATGTTGAATATTTGTGGAAAAATTTGTGAATTCTGAATGATCATTCAAATTCAAAAAGTTGTACTGGAAATTATTTTGTAGGTCATTTAAAAGTTTGTCATCCAATCATGGAACAGAGACAATGTTCCATATGATTTAGATGGGCAGTTACATGAGAAGAATGAATAATGAATAGAGAAGTTAAAGTGAAAAATTAATGAACTACCCGTATCTTAAAAATTAGTCCTCTAAATACTTACGAATTACAAATACATTCAAAGAAAATCAGAATTGCTTTAGAACCAAAAATGGGTCTAGATGTATATTAAATATTTTCATAACAAATAGTTTGAGCAGCTGTAAATATGATATACTAAAATCCTAATATAATAAATATATTACATCTACATTTCTTTCATCTACTAATTCTGTAAATTTTACTATAAAAACAATCCAATTTATCAGACAAAGTATACTGGTGTATTTCTAAGTGGAGAAAACCAAGAACTTAACTTGCATATGTGACTGAATATCTATATATAAATATATATGAACATCCAGGTTAAATTTTGCATATCAAGTATCAACAGATGCATTTTAAAGGAGCAGATATTCAAATCCCTAAATCTAACAGTTAATACTTCAAAGGCTGATCCTATGACTATAGTACAGAATTTACAATTTTATGACTTTATAAAATGTTTGAGTAGAATTTTATCATGAATTGATACACTGGTTTTTTAATTGATCTGCATGTGTTCTGTTAAATGGAAAGTTTATGCTTTCTTTTGCACAGCTAATATTTTTAATTGAATACCTGATTTCTATCACTAACAAATTAACATCTGCGCTGTATGTATCTCTTATGCCTCTGGATACACTGATTAGAATTCTAAAGAAAAGCAGATACTAGAAAACAAAAAGACAGCATTGTGAAACATTTAGAGCCATACATTTTGATTACATATTGAGAAGCGTTTAATTATCTTATTTCATTTAATTAGCCCCACTACTTGGGTCAATTGCTTTTTTTATTATTATTAAGATGGCATGTTAGCAACTTTGTTAATTGGCATGAAATAGCATGTGACTCCACTGAATATTTTGTTTAAGATTATAATTTTTTGTGTGGTTTTTGCTTTCCCTGAGATTTCTATTTATTTGAGAGAATCTTTTCAATAATTTGTACAATATCTGGTCAAAGAGTGCCTTGGTTTGAAATTCAGCATTCATTCTCCATTTGCTTGAATATCAAGAGACAAAACGACACTAAATGTTTAGCCCTTAGTATGCATCTTTTAAAATTAGAGAGCATCTCTATCTCTTCTTTAGATACAAGAAATATTTGTCCTTATTTGGAAAGATCATTTTTTGGTCTGCTTGTAAGTACTCTTTAACATTAAATATTAAAACATTCATCTTGAAGAATTTCAGTGTTAAGTCTATAATATTGTTACTCCGACTCTCACACCTCTCTGACACTGATGTTATCTGTTCAGCACTCCTGTTGTTGCTGTAAACCTGTAATTTATAGTAGAAGTGACTTTTATAACAAAGTGTAACAGGCTTAGTGCTAAGATAACCCTTACTTCTACTTAGGCTTGGAAGGATTTGATTTTTATCGGTAAATATTGGTAAAGGTTGATTTCACTGTACGCACACAAATGGCCAAAAAAATATTTTCCGTCAAAGGTAATAAAAAGTTACAGATAAGTTAAGTAAGAAAAATGCTTCTTGAGAATGTATTAGAATTTAAGGATATTTACTTTGTGTGTTTTGATGTGATATTGATAAGTTATGCTTTGATGCTTATAAAGCTTTAACTTTTAGAAACTGAATGTCTGCTGTCATTAAATAATTATTGTCATCTCCCCTAATTTCTTTGCAACTGTGAAAATTTAAATAGATATATATTGAAAAAATGCTTTAAAATAAACATTGACACTATCTCTGAAAATGATAAAAAATGAAAACCAAATTCTGCCAAGACACTATACTTTATGAAGAATTTTTCATACATACTACCACTTTGCAGTCACAGTGTGACAATAGAGCACATTAGAATCATGGATTTAATCAAATATATTTGATTTGGAATACCTTTCTGTCCTGTCCCGTCCTGTCTTCCTCCCCCCCCCCCCCCCCCCCGAAAAAGACCATTCTTTATTGAAGCATTTAATAATGCTCATTTTTAATGGTAATATATTTTATTCAGACTGATTTTAATCTATATGCTTTATATAGTTAAATATGTAAAGCATTTATATATACTTTTAATATTTGAAATAAAGTGCATTTAGTGTCTCTGTATTTTAAAAAGAACTTACTTTACTCAGCTCAGTATTATTACTTTTGCCCTTTAAAAATGAATTCAGGTTATCATAGTGGATACTTTTGCCTTTGAAATTTATTTCAGGTTTCCTGATTTTATAGCCCCCTGATTTTATGAAGGTCTTGGGTGACCTTCGTAATATCAAAGCTAAAATGTTTTGTACTACAGCATGCAATATAAGTGTATGTTTCATACAATATATGGTCTTTCCCTAATTTGAAAATAAATGTATTTTAATGGCATGATATTATGTATTCTCATGAGAACATGAGTTTCAGGCTTATAAGGCACACCATCAACTTGAAATGTACTCCCTTTCAAAAATAAATTCAAAGTATTTTTCAGGGGCTACCTTTGGCCTTAAGTTTCCCTGTCAATTTTTGGGGGCTTTATAGTGACACATTCCTATTTTAAATGTTTTTTCTCTTCCTTGTTAGTGTATGACAGACCCACACAAACAACATACAAAACTGACTATGAAGGGTAAACAGTAAATATGACTCTACCCAAAAGTCTGTCAAATGCAGAAAATAAACTGAAAAAAATATTTTTCTTATCTTTCCCTTATAATAATAATAGGTTGACTTGTAACTATAGCAAATAAAAGAATCAGACAGAAGTGATCTTTAAATTGATTGTGGTTCCCTTAAATATTATACAGAAGGGAAAATGAGACTAGTTTTGAAGAGACTCATACGATGTCCTAAGTGAAAAGTGTATTGAGGCTTTGTTTTAGTTGTGTTGGGAGACCTACAAGAGTTTAGATTTGCTGGTCCTCAAGGTAGAAAACTGCACCATAAATAAAGTAGCTGTAACAATGATTATATTATGGTAGACAGTCTAGGACTTCACTCTCGCCAGAGGTTTCAGGTTATGTCTACACTGCCGCAGTATTCAACCTACACTACGCAACTCCAGCTATGTAAATAACATAGCAGGAGTCAACGTACCTTAGGTCAAGTTACTTCAGGATCTTCACAATGGGGGCTTAATGGGAGAAACTCCCCCCATCATCTTATCTTACTCTTCTCATTGGGGGTAGAGTACAGGGGTCAACTGGAGAGCAATCTGCTGTCAATTTGATGGGTCTTCACTAGACCCACTAAATCTCAGAGCGTCGAATCCAGCTGTAGTGTAGATGTAGTGTCAGTAAAGGACTTCTGATGTTACTGGACCACACAGAGTAGTGATTCTAGATGTGTCATAACAGGATGAATTGCAAAGACAGATCTGCTCACCAGTATGAGTCCTTGTGCTGAGGGACTCCAAGGTAAGAGAGTAGGACAGAAAGAGACATAGGCATGGACATAGACCAAAAGTATGACATACCCTTGACAGCTGACATCAAGTTACATTTTTTGAAAAACAGAGAGGAATCTGGTTTAACTCTTAATTTGTCTGGGTGGCAAAATTTGGTATGTACTCTCAATTATAACACGACAAATGAAATACTTTACTGTGTTCACTCTCTTCTATGTCTAAGACTAAGATTATGTTAGATTCTACACATCAGGACTACTCCAATCCTGTAACCTTAGCGTCCGATTTCTGTGTATCAAGTTAAGGATCGCTTAGTTCAAAATAGGTTTAAGATTAGCAGCCGTATTAGTCTGTATCCATAAATAAGACGAAGACTTTGTAGCACCTTAGAGACTAACCAGTTTATTTCAGCCTAAGCTTTTGTGGGCTATAGCCGTTGCATCCGATGAAGTGGGCTATAGCCCACAAAAGCGTATGCTGAAATACACTGGTTAGTCTCTAAGGTGCTACAAAGTCTTAGTTCAAAATGCTAAGCCTAATTCACATTTGGTGTAAGAATATCAGTTGCAACTCTGCCACATTAGGCCTGAAGTCACTCTATCTGCCTTGTTGAATATATTGAGACCCACAAGAGGGCAGCATGGTTAAATTTTAAAGGAAAGAGGGGCCAGGGAGAGGCATGAATGATTTTTAAATTTAAAAAGTCATAAACTCATAACATTTTAATTGTATGAAAGCATTGTTTTTTCTAGTCATCATAGATTAAGACATTGCCTATTAATTGTATATGTTTTCCTTTATAT
The DNA here is from genome assembly GCA_032164245.1 of Sternotherus odoratus. Lineage (NCBI taxonomy): Eukaryota > Metazoa > Chordata > Testudines > Kinosternidae > Sternotherus > Sternotherus odoratus. The sequence continues at coordinate 36,663,608 of JAVMKO010000001.1, forward strand.
CCATTGGTTAATATGAATGAAAGTATCACAATATGAATGCCATCTGTTTCAGAACAAGTTGCAAAAATTTAAGATTATATTTTTTAAAGTGAAGTAGGGGATTTATCTGAACAACTTCCAATAATTTCAATATGACTTACTTGGCTAACTGTACTAGACTAGGTGCTCCCAACCTGGGGATTGTGATCCTTAGCAGGTGTTTGATGTGAGGACCAACCTAGTTTTCCCATATTGTTAAATGGGAAGAGGTTCCTGCTTCCACCGAGGTTTGGGGAGGGACGAGCCAGGAATTTAAAAGGGAATCCTGATCTGGGAAATGTTGGCTTTTAAAATCTCAACCTAAAACCTGAATATTAGAAAACCATATAAATAGGATACATTTTAATAATTGGTGTCATTTAAAGACAGTTGCCAAACACATATATTTTCTAATTTACAATGATAAAAGGTGTGTTGTAATATGTTACAGTGTGTGTGTATATGCACATTAGCCTCTTTTTCAGGAATACATTTGTGGAACTTACAAATTGAATCTTATGTGTTATGTATTGTGCATTTCAGAGAGAAGCTGCATAGATCTGTATAGTGAAAGGGAACAATCCAACAATTTCCTTATTTTTATTTTATTTTGTTCTTTATTCTTTGTCCCCTTAGCTTTCATGGAAGTAGGCATCTGTGGCATTGTATATACGATAGGAATATAAAATATATATAAAAATATCAAAGTAAATATACCTATAAGACTGTCTGTAGGGGTCCTTGCAGTATTATGCATTGTCCAGTAGATGGCCCTGATATGTTCCACATTCCTGCAAGTGCTAGTACAGTATATCAATTTCTGTAGATCTGTTCAAGTTTAGGCACTACAGTACAGACAGAGAAATTCACTTCAACATTGTATGCAGCCTGCTCATTCAGTAAAGAAAAGCGTTTGAAAATGATAAAATGCAAGTGATGTTATGGCTCGCATCTTTCTTATCTACCTGCTTTGTTTTTCCATATTACCCATCACTGCAGTACAATGTCTAAGGGCTGATAAGTGTGTGCAACCTGTGACAATTGGGGGAATGTATGTAATCTTGGGAATAATGTTTGAAATTATGAACTCTGTATGTATCTCTCAAACTATTAACTCCATTTTGATTGCAAGGCTGTTCAGGCTTCCCTGCTGGCTTTACCTCCATCTTGGATCAAAATTCCAAGCAATAGTGATGGGGGCTAACAATGCAGGGCTTGATGGTCCTCTGGTCTATGTGGAAGCACTTTGGAACAAAAAGTTGGCTACCTTCCAAAAGAACTTGTCTGCCCAGATGCTTAGGTAACTAAGCAGTGGCATCTGGGGGTGGAATTGATTACCTGATGAGACTTATCAGTGGATCACCTGACAAAGGGGACTGGAAGCCCTAGACAAAAGGGTCTCTCACTGGCCATTTTTGAGAATCAAGATCAAAGGAAGCTAGCTGGGGTAGAGACGAGCAGACCAAAGCTGGCTGTAGGAGAGATGGACCCTCTGCTTCTTCTTCGAGTATATGCAATTGTGCATTCCACTTTGGGGGGTGGGGGGGTGCATGTGTGCATGCCCAGCACACTGAAACCAGAGATTTTTGCCTAACTTTCCCAGTAGAGGAGTGGCGTTGTAGCTCCGCCCTCCCCCTGGCTATATGGTGTATCACCGTCCCAACCTCCCCTCCTTCAGCTCCGAGGGCTGGAGCTCTGTGTGGTTTTCACCTTACTACAATCCCTTTATTTTAACTTTTTCTAGTTGTATGTAGTTAATTATCCTTAGTATAGTGTTAATTATTTTTTGTGTTCATTAGTTGTAGTTAAATGGTCTCTGATGATGCCTTCACCAGGATTTAAACATTGCCCATTGTGTTGGGGAGCGATTCCCAACAACGATCACCACATGTGGTGCTTGCTGTGCCAAGGCAGAGCCCCCATCATGGAGTGGTACTCAATTTTCAGATTGCAAACGAAGTCAAGTGATAGGAGATCTGTATCTGAAGCAGCATCTGTTTGAACATGCCATGCAGCCTGTTTTGGCACCGAGGCGCTCATCAGACCAGAGGTCACTCTTGCGTTCGGAGAGTGCTGTCACTTTGCGCCCTGGACTGGTTGCCTCTCCAAAGACATGGAGGAGTCATTCCCTGCTGAGGAAAAGGACACAAAAGTAACTGATACTGCTCAAGAGCCTGTAGAGCTCTTCTTCCTACTCTAGAAGAAATGTAGATTGCCATGAAGTGAATGGTGGTGCTCAGAATGGAGCAGGTCCCATCAACCACTCCCCAGTTCTCCACAAGGAGGTCAGAGACCCCATACCATTGACACTGGGTCTGGTGCCAAGCTGTCCATTGAGTCCGGTACCAGCAAGGGTATATTTTATAGCCCCATTGGGTGGGCAGACCATTAAACCTGTTAGCACCATATCCTGAGATTCACCTTTCATAGTCAGTGGAAGTGTGCCAGGCTCAGCACAAGGCACTTCCTTGGCAATCCTACTGTCAGCGCTGCTATTTCTCCTACTCTTATCTCCTGACCCTCAGGACTCCTTGGCATACAACTTGGGAGCCTTCTCTTTTCTCTCTCCATAAGCTGACCCACATTGGGGACTGTTCATGCAGCACTATAGGTACCAGGACTGGTGCTTGTCTCATGATTGGGATGGAGACACCTGACCCAGCACTTATTGGCCATCAGCTTAAGTCCACCCCCAAAGATACGGGTGCAGAATGATTAGACCTGATGTGCAGGAAGATTTACACCTCCTCTTTGTTGTAGATGTGAATTGGCAACCAACGGGCATTGCTGTCCCTGTAGAATTAGATTGCTATGTTTGAGTTCACAGACCAGCTGCCCGAGGGCTCGAGAGAGATAGGAATATAAGTCATTTGTCACCAAAGGTTGCTTGATGGCAAAAACATCATTTGTAGTGCATGCTGCTAGACATTGTGGATAATCCGTCCAGAGTGGTGGCCTCAGGAGTGACCATGAGGGTTTCCTGGCTGTAGAATTTGGGCATTGATCCCAATGTTCAGCAGGCCATAGGCAATTTGCCCTTTGGCTAAGTACTGTTTTCGGACAAGATGGACAAGACTCTGGACTCCCTCAGGGACTCTAGGGCTATTCTGCTGTTCTTGGGGGTGAACGTGTCAGTGGTGCAAAGGCACCACTTCAGCAGCAACAGCAGCAGTGTCATCTGCAATGCATGTCTGGGCAGTCTTTCCCTTTCCTGAAACAGCAGGACGATCTCAGAAAGTGGGGAGGTCCCAGTGGAGGAGGCAGTCAGGTCTGGGGTTCAGCCATTCCACATGCCCTGCCCTGGAGCCCCTCAAACACCCATTTTCACATCTTGGTCCAGAACAGTGTTCCAGTTGATACTCCTTTGTTCTCATCCCCTCTATTTGGGGACAGGCTAACCTGTTGTCATGATGCTTGGGTCTCAATCATCACCTACAGCTGCGTCCTCAGCACCATTAGATCAGGCTATGCCATCCAATTCCTCCCTGTTCCTCTTCAGGGACCCCTGTCACAAAATACTGCTTCTCAAGCAGGTTTTCTCTTCACTGACTTTAGGAGTGGTGGAGGAGGTTCCACCGAAACACTAGGACCATGGTACACTCCAGGGTGCTCTGCCAAGAGGTGATCAGGTTGTGGTAGTTGTGCATCGAGAAGAATATTACTCTGATAGCTGACCACTTGCCAGAGCTCCAGAAGTATCTCAGCAGTTTCCCCCAAAGTCATGAATGGTCTCTGAAGACAAGATCACATTTGCAACTTAGGCTGATCTTCAGGAATCCCCATTTGCTATGAGGGATAACAGGAAATGCCATCTGTTTTGCTCTCAAGGGGTTCTCAGTCTTTGATACTTTCCATTTCAGCTTGGGAACTGCTTGCTCCTAGCCACAGCCCTCTCCTGGGCTGTTTTGAGCCCTTTAAGGCTGGAGCAGGTGACTACCCCGCTACACTGTGGTTCTTCGAGATGTGAAGCAGACGTGTAGTCCATGATCCCAACCCCCCACCCGTTCCGTGTTACGTTCTGGTCTTGGTGGTCAGTGAAAAGGAACTGAGGGAGGTTGGAGCACCACCACTTCATACAGCCAGAGGATGGACTAAAGCCAAAAGGCATGAACACCACCCCTCTATGTGTATAGTTAGGCAAAAAACTCTGTTGCTCTGGGTGCACACACATCTACGAGGAAGTAACTGTTCTTAAGAGAAGCCATGTGCAGGTGTGGGGATCCTGGATAGCCTAGAGGACTTTGACCAAATCCCAAAGGATGTTCAAGAGTGGTGAGGGAAGTGAGTCAGGGAATGGTGTATAGGTGTTTGTTGTTTTTATTTGGATCTGGATGTCTCTTGTGCCATCTAAAGTAAAGAGTAATTGTGTTCAAAACCTCTGCAAAGCCTGCTGCAACTATCACATGTTCCTTGAGAGGTAAACTATAAACTAGTGTCCCTTAGGGTAGAGCTCTGTGATGAAGTGACTGGGGTGTCTTTGGGGGATTCCCACTGGGGGGGGGCTATGAGGACCCACTTTTGTGAAGGGGTAACAGAGTCTGTGCCCAGAAAGTGCGCCAGTGAGGCTGGAGAAAGAAAGTGCTGGAGCCTCCTCAGACTCAGGAAGCTTAAAACACACAGGTCCAGTGTGTTGGGACCCAAATATAGTAGCCTGGTGGGTGTCCAGCAGGGGAAACATGGCTACAGCTGTGAGACATCCAAAGGCAAGTGTTTTTTTTTCTGGGTTTTATACATAAGCTTTTATAAACCCCTTATGGAAAGGTCCTAAATAGAAAGTTCTTTCTTACTGTCTTTCTTTTTTAAAATTGTGTTCTATTTAACAGAAAATGACCCACTTTCTATGTGTAGAAGCAAATTCTAATAGACACACACCATTATCTGACTTCTCATCCAATAATCTGTGTGGCCCCAGTATGCATTCAAATCCAGTTTTATCATAAACAGTTCTTGCATCTGTATCCTGAAATGACAATTTGATGTTGAAGCCATCTACTAGATACAATGTCATCTAAATTAACATTAAAAACATCTCTTTCAACATCAGACTTTACATTGTGTTTGGCATGTGCACTACAATAATAACTACCGCACACCCTACATTCAGACTGAAAATGGTTGCTATCGGGTGTGGAGAATAAGCTTGCCGTGTAAGTAGTGGAGGATGCGCCCTCGGGAACAGAACCAAAGCAACACCAGTGTGTCCCATTAGATGGATCACATGAATGCAACAGTCTAGTCAAAAGATCTGACTACTGCAAGTCAGGGTTGAGCTCTCGCTGTTCAAATTCCATCATGTGTCCTGCATGCCACATAGATCAGCACTCAACTTTTCCAATTCTTTATTTGAGAGAGTTGTTTTTTCAACAGCTTAATGATCGAACATTTCACAGACCATCCTCAGATACTGATATCATTGCAGAAGCAGACCTACCGTCTTTATATCAGATGCTCTCCCCTCCCCCAAATCTGATTTATGGAAGAACCATCATCATATGGTCTGACTCTTCTGTGTGTAGTAGAAGATTTAGATGAATCCCAAAGTTTGGTTCCATTCTGAATAACAGATGAAGCTGCTGAAGTTTTATGTCCTTTCCTTCCATGTATTGAAGCTAGAAATGTTTTAGGGGAAAGTGGTGGATGTGATATATCTTGACTTTAGCAAAGCTAAAGTCTCCCACAGTACTCTTGCTAGCAAGTTTAAAAAGTATGGATTGGATGAGTGGAATACAGGGTGGACAGAAAGCTGGCTAGATTGTCAGGCTCAACAGGTAGTGATCAACGGTTCGATGTCTAGTTGGCAGCTGGTATCAAGCAAGTTGCCCCAGTTTTGTTCAATATCTTTATTAATGATCTGGATGATGGGAGTAATTGCACCTTCAGCGAGTTCTCAGATGACACTAAGATAGGGGGAGAGGTAAATATGATGGAGGGTAGGGATAGGGTTCAGAGTGGACAAATTGGAGGCTTGGGCCAAAAGAAATCTGATGAAGTTCAACAAGGACAAGTGCAGAGTCCTGCAGTTAGGAAGGAAGAATCCCATGCACCGCTACAGGCTGGGAACCGACTGGCCAACCAGCAGTTCTGCAGAAAAAGACCTGGGGATTACAGTGGAGGAGAAGCTGATATGAGTCAACAGTATGCCCTTGTTGTCAACAAGGCCAATGACATATTGGGCTGTATCAGTAGGAGCATTGTCAGGAGATTGAGGGAAGTGATTATTCCCCTCTATTCAGCACTGGTGAGGCCACAACTGGAGTATTGTGCCCAATTTTGGTCCTCCCCGCTACAGAAGGGACAAATAGGAGAGAGTCCAGCGAAGGGCACCAAAAATGATTAGGAGGCCAGGGCCCATGACTTATGAGGAGATGCTTAGGGGACTAGGGTTATTTAGTCTGCAGAAGAAAAGAGTGAGGGGGGATTTGATAGCAGCCTTCAATTACGTTCCAAAGACGATGGGGCTAGGCTGTTCTCAATGGTGGCAGATGAAAGAACAAAGAGCAATGATCGCAAGTTACAGTGGGGGAGGTCTAGTTTGGATATTAGGAAACACTGTTTCACTAGGAAGGTGGTGAAGCACTGGAATGGGTTACCTAGGGAGATGGTGGAATCTCCTTCCTTAGAGGTTTTTAAGGTCAGGCCTGACAAAACCCTTGGTGGGATGATTTAGTTGGGGATTGGTCCAGTTTTGAGCAGGCGGTTGAACTTGATGACCTCCTGAGGTCTCTTCCAACCATAATATTCTCTGATTCTAGGGGGATGGCTTGTCAGGCTACCAGCCAATCTTCCCTTTTGGTCCCGTCTTGGGCCCAGCATGAGGTGTGGTTCAGAGAAAATATACATTGTTAGTTATTTTAAAAAAATCCTATCTTATATTAGGACCGACTCAATTAACAACATCTAGTAAATTCAGAGTTAACTTTTAGAACACGGGTATTTTCCAGATGGCCAACAAAGTACTGTGAAGATGTACAATATCTATATTTCTAATACCTGTAGACCTATTTCAGTATATATAAAATCATAAAAAAAATTCAGTTCATAGGTACAGGAAGTGCTGCTATTATTTGTGTAGTGCCAAGAGCAATCTAAACTTACAAACCAGTAGGAAGACCAAGTCCCTGCCCTGAGAGCTTAAATCTATACACAAAATAGTGGGGAAAGGGAGCAATAGAAAGAGGTCTGATGGAATGGTTAAAGTTAAACCTTTGTTTAGTTCATGATTTTACTGGGATATTTTTCTATCGTTTCTAATTTATTCTGTGTACGATTTTTAAGTGTCTGTTGGCACCTGTGCAGTGGGAGGGCTGACTGGGGTTTATAAGTCTTTGAAATGCATGGGCTGGCAGTCAGAACTAGACTGGGAACATGCAACTCTTGAATTCTAATTCTAGCAGTAGCAGATTCCTTCTGTGGTCTTGAGAAGTTCTCTAAGCTTCTCTGACTCAATTGCTGTCCCTGGAAAACTGAGGTTTTAATAATACAGATGCTTCCTGAGTTACGTAAACCTGAAGTACGCAAATCCAAGCTTACAGATAAAATTCTGTAAGCTACAAATAGGAAGCTTGGGGGGGGGGGGGTGTTGCGCGTAATGGTTGGAGGTATGTTTCCAATTTATGCAAAATTCAAGTTACGCAAGGCACTCTGGAATGGAATGCGTGCATAAGTCAGGGAGCGTCTGTACTTACCTACCTCCCTGAACCCTGAGGATGTTTATGAGGAGTAATTATGTAATGTTTAAAAAGCATTATTCAAATGCCATGTGCTATTCTTTTTAAGGAAATAATGAGTTTTAATTTAGAACTTTTTAGTTTCATTGATTTGTTTCAAAACTTTAATAATGTTTTAAAATATGGTTTTTAATTAATTTCCTTTTGTTTTTTACGTAAAAAATCTGTTTACTAAGAATTTAAAAAATAATTACAGGATATCAACACACACTGAATAAATATCTTTGTGCACAAATTGAGTTAAACTCCTAGAATGATTTATTACTGTAACTTCTAATTTCTTACTTACTTACTTATGCCCGTCACCCCAGTTGGGGTATGGGCCGCCAACCACAGATCTCCAGAGTCCTCTATCCTGGGCCATTCTCTCTCTAGCTGGTTCCAGGTGTAGCCCATTGTTGTGGTGTCAGCCTGAAGGTCGCGTCGCCAGGTGTTTCTTGGATGGCCTCTTTTCCGCTTGCCTTGGGGGTTCCACTGCAGTGCCTGTCTGGTGATGTTGGTTGGCTGCTTGCGTAGTGTGTGTCCTATCCAGCCCCACCTTCTCCTTCTGATTTCTTCCTCTGCTGGGAGTTGACGGGTCCTCTCCAAGAGGTGGATGTTGCTGATGGTGTCTGGCCAGCGGATGTGGAGAATCCTTCTGAGGCAGCTGTTGATGAAAGTCTGGATCTTCCTGGTGGTTGTTTTGGTTGTCCTCCAGGTTTCAGCTCCATACAGTAGAACTGATTTCATGTTGGAGTTGAACAGTCGAATCTTTATTGCCAAAGACAGCTCTCTGGAGCTCCAGATGTTCTTGAGCTGTAAGAAGGCTGCTCTTGCCTTACCAATCCTTGCTTTGATGTCTGTGTCTGTGCCGGCCTGCTGGTCGATGATGCTGCCTAGGTAGGTGAAGGACTGCACTTTTTCCAGGGGGCTTCCATTCAGTGTGACTGGGTCGCTGCTGCTGGAGTTGATCTTAAGGATCTTGGTCTTGTCCTTGTGGATGTTGAGGCCAACCTGTGATGACGTGGCTGCCATTACGTTGGTCTTCTCTTGCATCTGCTGTTTGCTGTGCGAAAGGAGTGCAAGGTCGTCGGCAAAGTCCAGGTCATCGAGCTGGGTCCACAATGTCCACTGGATTCCATTCCTGCGCTTGTAAGTGGATGTCTTCCTAATCCAATCGATGACGAGGAGAAAGACAAATGGTGACAACAAGCATCCTTGTCTGACTCCGGTTCGCACCTGGAAGCTGTTTGTGAGCTGCCCTCCATGGATCACTCTGCAATGTACGCCGTTGTATGAGTTCTTGATCAGATTGACCACCTTTGCTGGGATGCCGTAGTGCCGAAGGAGCTTCCAGAGGGTCTCTCGATCCACGCTATTGAACGCTTTCTCATAATCAACAAAGTTGATGTACAACGAGGAGTTCCACTCCATGGACTGCTCGACTATGAATCGGAGCGTTGCTATCTGGTCCGTGCATGATCTGTTCTGCTGGAAGCCTTCCTGCTCATCTCGTAGCTGTGGATCGACGGCATCCTTCATTCTTTCTAAGAGGACTCGGTTGAAGACCTTCCCTGGCACCGACAGAAGTGTGATTCCTTTGTAGTTGGCATAGTTGCTGAGGTCTCCTTTCTTGGGGACTTTGATGAGGTATCCCTCTTTCCAGTCTGCCGGAAACACTTCTTCTTCCCATATCTTCTCAAAGAGAGGGTACAGCATTTCCACTGAAGCATCCAGGTCTGCTTTCAGGGCCTCTGCTGGGATGTCGTCAGGTCCAGCCACCTTCCTGTTCTTCATCATGGTGATGGCTTTTCTGATCTCATCTCTGGTTGGTTTGTCGCAATTGATTGGGAGGTCCTCATTGGCTGGGTCGATGTCTGGTGGATTTGGTGGGTGGATTTGGTGGTGCTGGTCTGTTCAGGAGTTCCTCAAAGTGCTCCTCCCATCTGTTCATCTGTTGTTCTATTCCTGTTATAGACTTTCCCTGCTTGTCCTTGACGGGACGTTCTGGCTTGCTGAACTTTCCAGACAGTCGCTTGGTGGTGTCGTACAGCTGTTTCATGTTGCCGCTGTATGCTGCCTGCTCCACTTCTGCTGCCAGTCCATCCACATAGTCTCTCTTATCCTTCCTAATGTTCCTCTTCACTGCTCTGTGGGCTTCAGCATACTCTTTTTGAGCTTTGGCCTTTGCTGCTCTAGTCCTGCTGTTGTTGACTACTGCCTTCTTCTTCTTTCTGTCTTCTATCTTAGTCAAGGTCTCTGCTGTGATCCACTCTTCCTGCTGGTGTTTTTTGATTCCAAGCACTTCCTGGCATGCTGACCTAAGTGTCTCTCTCACTTTCTGCCAGCTGTTGAGTACACTGTCTTCCTCTTCCTCAAACCGGTCCTGTAGTACTGAAAACTTATTCTTCGGTGTCAGTCCAAAATCTTCCTTGGTCTTGTGGTCCTTCAGAAGGCTGACATTGTACTTCGCTCTTCTGTCAGACATGTCTATCCAGTTCTTCTTCAGCTTCAATCTGGCCACCACTAAGTGATGGTCGGACACCGCGTCTGCTCCTCTTCTAACTCTAACATCCTGCAGGGATCTTCTGAACTTCTTGCTAATGCAGACATAGTCGATCTGGTTTTCTGTCGTGCCTGCTGGCGATACCCAGGTACTCTTGTGAATCCGCTTGTGAGGAAAGATGCTGCCTCCTATGACCAGGTTGCTAAATGCACACAGATCCACAAATCTCTCTCCATTCTCACTCATCTCTCCCAGTGCATGGATCCCCATAACTTGTTCGTATACTGTGTTGTCAGGTCCAATTTTGGCATTGAAGTCTCCCATAAGGATGGTGATGTCTTTGTCTGGGAGAGTCTCTAATATTTTCTGAAGTCTGTTGTAAAAGTAGTCTTTGTCCTCCTCTTCGCTGTCATTGGTTGGAGCATAGCACTGAACAACATTCATCTTAATCCTCTTCGTTTTAGTTCTGAAGGATGCTGTGATGATCCTGGGGCCGCGTGCCTCCCAACCAATCAGTGCTCTCTGTGCCTGCTTGGACAACATGAAGCCTACTCCCTGTGTGTGGGGTGCGTCGCTCTCTTCATGTCCGGAATACAGCAACAGCTCTCCTGTCAACAGTCGTCTCTGTCCAGCTTGCGTCCATCTTGTCTTGCTAATGCCTAGTAGGGTCAGGTTGTTGCTCCTCATCTCTGCAACAACCTGCGCAGTCTTTCCTGACTCGTACATGGTCCTCACTTCCATGTACCGATGGTGATCCTCCTGTTTGCAAGAAGGGTGATCGACTTAGTGGCTTCCTCGCGGCTTTTGCCACTCATCGTCATGCGTCTTTGAGTTGAAGACCCTTCTTTTTCCAGGCTAAAAGTCTGTTATCTCTATTGTTGGCGTTTCTGTAGCAAGTTGATTTTTTACGGGGTGGAGTTGCTAGCCCCACGCCCAACCCTCCTCCTTTACCCTGACTTGGGACAGGCAAATGGCCCTGAAAGACCTCTCTGGTGGAGTTTTCTAATTTCAAAGTAGTAATAAAAGATACCAGATACAGCAGAATTTGCCACCCTGTAGCACACTCTGATGCAACTTCTCAATATCATGACATCCATTTAAAGAAAACTGCTTGAAAGAAATAATAAAAAAATACTGTTATACTCATGTCAGGAAATTAAAATAACATCTTGAATGCACTTAATCTTGTCAGTTCATAGCATGAAAGTGTGGAAGTGTACACATCTACTTATTTTATTACTTAATTTTACTTATAACTCATATTAAAAACACTTATCTTGGATTATAGGTGCCTTTGATGTAATTAAAAGTAGAATTTTGTAAAGATAAAACTGGCAGCTTCCCTAAAACCAGCAGAAAAATATAACCAACTAGATAGATCAAATGTAAACAATACTCCAGAAACAGTCCACCACTTCTACCAGTACCTACCTGGCCTTCCCAGGCCCTGGCTCAATAAAATCAGGCTATTTTGTATTGGGAGGAGGAGTGAATTCTGAAGCAGAGTGTCCCTGACAGAGAACACCCTGCTGGTGGCTCCCACTCTTTTACACCCCACAGATTCTAAAGGTATGTCTACACTTAAAAAGCTACAGTGGAATAATGGTTTTCCTGTCAGCGTAGATAATCCACCTCCCCAAGAGACGGTACCTCGGTCCACAGAAGAAGTCTTCCATCAATCTAGCACTGTCTACACAGGGAGTTAGGCCAGTTTAACGACGTCACTCAGGTGTGCATTTTTCACAGCCCTGATTGATATGGTTAAACTGACCTCATTTTCTAGGCCAAGCCTCTAGGGAGTTCCTTTGCTGACACAGGCACAGGAACAAAGAGATTCTCTCAAAAAGGCAGGTCTCAAGCTATTTAAGAGTTCGTAGGTCAAATTCAGCTTTTCAGCAATACCTTGAAATCAGTTGGATCAGTGTCATGTGCTGCTTGTGAGTTCACTACAGACCACAATCTTCTGTACTAACTTCAATTTCTGGGTTGACTTCAGGGGTAGTCTTGTAGAGTGCACTGTATTAGTCTAATCGAGGGGTGACTAATCAGGTTTGTATCCAAAAAAAGTGGTCAGAATAGCCAAGCTGGAAGCTGAAGAAAGCTTTCCTTAGACTTCACTGCTCTGTGATTGTTCACCAGTAATACCCCCAAATTGAGAAGTAATAACAAAGGACAGGAACACACCTTCAAACACAGGGGCAAATGTAATCCTCTTTATTTTTTCCAATTGCTTCCTCAAACCTTACCTAAATTGAGCCCTCAACCAATAGCAGGAGTTGGATCAGATATGATGAGGCAATAGTGGCGTGTTACTAGCCTAGTGAAAACACAGTTGTTCATGCTTTCTCACCAGGCCTCCCAATAGTTTCAAATATGCATTGAACAGAAGGGGGAAGGATAAAAATAACTGTCCAGTCTTAATTTCTTCTGGTTGTGTCTCTATCATGTTTTTTCTTATACACGTGTAATGCAAAACCTTTTACTAGCAAGTTAGATATTATGTGCATAGTGTTCTGCTTCCTTTTATTGGAACCCTGCCCACATTTATGTGGTATACTCACATACGAAGGCTAATCACTTTTTCATTGTCTTGAGGGTCCTTTCAAAGTTGAAGAATGCTTTTTATCTTTAATGTGAATACTCAGTTCATAAATTTAGTTGATTTTACACTACTGCGTAGGTTCAATTACTACTTAACAAACCATAATAGTATTTATTTCACAGCTGATGTAAGTCCAGTAATGCTTATTTAGTAGTGGTAAAATGTTGTGGGATGGTGCTATTAAGATGGTAAACAGACCTTTTCAGATAAAAATGCATGCAAGAATATACAGATCTCTAAGTGCACCCGTATTAATCAAAATACTGTATGTATAATGAAATGAAAATAGAATGAAAAGATGCTCAGAATAAATCACATTTTTCTCTCCATATTATGAGACTATTGCTCATTGCAATAAATAGTACTATGTTCCCCCTCAGTTGTGATGCTTACATTACTTGACATTTCTCAAGATTTCTGCATCCTTAGCCGTCATAATTACAATAGAAGTTTGGGATGATATTTTTTCATTTGTTGAAGGTTTATTTAGTCCTCTTTCTCAAGAGCACAGAAAGTACTGAAATCAATCTGAGAATGTTTGCTACTAGGCTTCTGATGACCCAGGTCATATTGTTGTCTTGCATCGGTTGTGCCTCTCAACTGAAGGCAAAAAAAAAAAAAGGCTTAGTCTTGTGGGGTTAAATAAAAGAAGGAATGCAGTGCAAGGAAGATTCCTTTTATGCAAGCAACACTGAACGTGCAGTGATGACTGAAAGTGCCTGTGGGCATTTGGTCCCTATTGGTTCTCACATCAAATGCAATGATGCCCACAGATAGCCTGTATTGTTGTCAGTTAAATGGGATCATGAGTGTCTGAAAGGTGTTTGAGAATGAACTGAAAATCATTTTCACAAGTGGATGATTACTTCTGCCACATGTTAACCGAACTCTATCAGAATGGCCCAGATTTTTGAGACTGCATTAATTGCTCTTTCAACCTTGAGTGAGGTTTCTCTTTAAGAAAGCCCTTTGCTGGACTAAACTGCTATATGTATTGATTTTTCTTTCTGTATTTTTTCATTGTTTCTGATAAATAAAGCCTTGTAAAAGTAGAGGATTTATCATTCAAGATGTAAATTGATTGCTTCATTCCTTAGAATAAAAAGATAGACTAAAAAATGATCTGTGTTGAAGTAATAAGTCCTTTTCCCCCAGCAGTGAATAGTTCCACTATTCCACACACAATTAGATTTTTCGGCTATTCATTAGTGCTGATTTTTCATCAAAAACTAAATCCCTGAACTCTCACAGCATGAATTTAGTGCAAATAATCTGCCATCCTCTTTCATTTTTGACACATATGCCACCACATAATTGAAACTAAATTACAATATTTAACAATATGTTTTTGAACTTTTGTAATATGTGGGTATATACTTTGAAAAACCTTTAAGCTTATTGTATATAAAAAGTGTGTCAGATTTAGCAAAATCAGTTTTATCATTGCAAATATTTCAGGAATACAATGTTCAGTAAATTTGTTTTATTTTCAGATAAAAGGATATTGACTGCCCTTACATATTTTTGTATAAATAAAATAAGCATCCATCACAGTTTTTATCTCATCCAGAAAATTAATTATAAAAATTCCATGAAATGTGTATGAATTGTATTTTTGTTGGAAAAAATGCTGCAAGCAGTATATAATAGAGCATTTTAATCTGACTTAATTGATTATAATTCTGTGTTATACAGCTCAACTCTTTATGTGGATTGAAAAATAAAAAGGAAATATAGCATGTTCATTTGACAAAACAATTTTCAAGGCAATTATTAAAACAGCAAACTTCGATGAAGGTTTTATTTTCTAAATATTTTGTGTTGAATTTCAATCCCTGTTATTACTACTACTACTTATATTAATATGCGTTCATATTGTCTTGTCATCTAAAGGCCCTATTGTGCCTCAGATTACTGCCAAATTAAGAAAATGAGCAAATATACAAAGGTTGAGGGTGTCTGACAATCAAATCTATACATTGTTAATGTATGTACATATTTTATATTTGTGTGTTTGAAATTGTGTGATTGTATAAATCAATAACAACTTTTCCTAATTTGCCTTCATCCTACCCATTGAATGCTGGCCAATTTGTAATAGGTGTTGTAACAAAAGTGGATCTTGAGAAATGGAGTTGAAGGTGAAGCTATTTCATAATAAGCAAAGTGTAACTCTACTTTTTCAGAGGCCTCCATTTAAATATGTAGCCAAATTATAATCATTCAGGAATTACTTTTGACAATCTCTATGGTGGAACCAGAATTAAAGAGAGAGAGAGAGAGAGAGAGAGAGACTACATGTAGTAATCGGACAGTATTTTTGAGGACTATCATATCAGTTGTATCCGCATATGATTTTTTGGAGTTTGACACAAAATATGTTTCTCTCTCTCTTTGGGAAACACTGAATCTATGAGAAAATGACTGCTGTGTGGTTTTCAGTATGGCCGAAGATAATCGAAAGGGCGTATACCCCGAGGTATAGTGTTAAGGGCATATTCTGTGCATGGAGTGATTGATCAGCATGTGTAAATGAACGAAGGTACACACAGGGATAGATTTAAGCAGCAAGCTGCAACTTTATTAACTGAGTGGAAGGCAGGAGTGCAGTATGCCCTCAGTCTTTCATATACCAGGCATTTAACTGGGTCCAGTGTGGGGTTACAGGCCTCCCACCATGTAACTAATAACTAAGGGTAGACCCTCCTAAGCCTAGCCCTGTAATTCAGCTCACTTCTGGGCCCTCTTGCCCTTTCCCTTTGTGAGAATATAGAGGGTACCAAGAGGGACACTTCAGGTCTTCTCCCAGAGGCACAGGGTCTGCCAGTGAAAACCCAGGTCTCTTTCACCCAGTGCTTAATTTGTAATGAAAGAGCTGCCAGGGCTCAAGGAATTTTTTTTACTTTCATAACTGATGTGGCAAGCACAGAGGTGCCGGGGCTATGAACTTCCAAGCCTAGAGATGCTGGGACTTAATCCTTGCACAAATTAAGCATTGCTTTAACCTCTGGGAGCCGTCCCTTTTACCATTGTCCCCAATGAGCCCTAGTTACAATTTGTCACAAACTAAAATTCCTATACATTTCTCATATGAAATTTCCAAGTGCTACTCCACACAGACTGAACGTTTAACTCTTTACATTGCCACAGGAGTTTTCACATGTGGAATGAAGATATGACATAGCCCTTGGTAATTACTGAAATGTTCTACAGTAGGATAGCACTTCCCTTTACAGAGAGCACTGGAAGAGGGATTAATAGTTTAAGATTATTGCTGTGTGTTTATAGTGATCTGTAAAACCAAGTGTCATAAAGCTTTGGTGTTAAAGCCCTGCTTTGTGTCAATCGTGCTCATTTCTTTGTTACTCAATCCTATGTAAGAACAGCAGATTTTAAAGTTAAGTAGGCAGCATTTTCCTTCCCCTGTCTCTCAGTCCTCAGAGAAAGCTGGTATTTAACATCTTACTTTAGTTGGATTTACTAGAGGAATATAGGGTTTTTCCCCTATATTTTTTAATTGGTTTTGAGTTGACTGTAAATTTGAGCATTGTGCCCATTTAAATGACAGTAATAAAAAAAGAGTATCAAAGAGAAGTTTTAAATGTAAGCAACCATGTGGGAAGAGAAGGTTTTTTTAAAACAAAAACAAAAACAACCCACCACCTTTTTCCTTATAGAAAGTTTCCTTATAGAACAGATGAAATGTTCATGGATCATCATACAATTAAGATGTCCTCGGTCATTTCTCAATGCTATGCTCATTTGGTCTCAGAGAAGACTTTAGTGTGGGGTGTTCATTTTATACTGCAACCCTAACGTCTAGGCCTACAACCAGCATTGCTGGGCATGAAAGGATTATCCTGGAGTCAGGGGATCCTCTGATGGCATAGAGATGGCTCCCTTTGTAACTACCTCAGAGTAGGTCTACCCTGCAGTTAGGCAATTGTGGCTGGCCTGGGCTTGTGGGACTCAGTGTAAGGGGCTGTTTAATTACAGTGTAATCGTCTGGGCTCAGGCTCTAGGACCCTGCAAGATGAAAGGGTCATAGAGCTTGGGCTGCAGCTCGAGCTGGAAGATCTGCACAGCAGCTAAGGAGCCCTGCATCCTGAGTCCCAGTCAGCTGGCACAGGCCAGCTGTGGGTGCCTAATTGCAGTGTAGACATACACTACAGGGCCGCACCCCTCAGTCAGTTCATATGGTCATGATGTTCCTGTGTCTCAGCAATTTCCAGCTGTTTATTCCTAGCTGCTGTGTTGGCCCCATGAGGCCAGAGGCATGGATTAAAGCCTGGCTCCTCTGAGTTATGCCAGTAGATTAGCTCGGCAGAGGGCAGACTCGGGATTGAGAGATCGCAAAGGTCACCTGTGCACCACCTCTCTTGTGCTGTGGTCACCTTTGTCCCTAAGGATGAGAGCAGTATTCTGTAGATGTCTGAAGAACAGTAACAGAAACATGTCCATTCATACTTTTCCCTTCCCCAGACATGATCACTGAAATGAAAGAAATTAGAAGAATGGGTATGTGTTGGCAAAAAAGAATAAAATGTTCCAACCTAGGGGAATGTGCTTGCTTCTTTTAAAGTATATATGAAAAGTAAAACAAGTCACATTACACAATGTTTCTGGCACTCTGTGTGGTAAATAAATATATTATTGGCAAACACTAAAAATTCTCACATAAAACGCAGTTAAATATGTGCTCCCAGTATGCCCTTTCTCTGACAGGTCTCATTTACACACCCTATTTCTTAAACTTTCTTTTTATCGAATTTAAGATAATCATACAATTGAGAGAAGATGGGAATTACACAGCAGGCTCTAGAGTATTCAGCCAGAACACAATCTCACAGCAGTCCTGCAAACAAACCTCTGGTACACAGACCAAATTGTCTGATCTCACCAGCACAAAAAACCCTTACACATTTGTATGAGGGCATAAACTAAGGGAAGATAACTCCATGTTTTCATAATGAGGGGAGCGGTCCAGTGAGTAATATAACAAAATGATCACCATCTGTTTAAAAAACAGTTGTGTCCTACCCATTCTCAGTGGGCAGAAGTTTATAGCTTTCACCTGTAATAACTATACAATGCAAGAATCTATTTAGAAACACAAGCACATTTTCTTCCATCCTGTGCAAAAGTGAGTGGAAGGAACAAGTTAGTGCCTGCACCTTACTGCTGACAGGGTGCAGAACACAGGGGATTGAGCCCAAAAAGTCAGCAGAAACCAGAGATCCCCAGGGAACCACAGTCCCAACCTCTCTGTACTCCTATACAGAGATGTCTGCATGTTCTCCTCAGACCATGTGCTACTGTGAACTCAGTGCTCCCATTACACTCTGTGCCTCTGTGGACAAGAGACAGAGGATAGTTAATTCTGCCTCTGTCTTCACTACGAACGTCGGTCGATTACCTTGCAGTTGATTTTTGGAAGCAGATTGTATAAAGTCGATTTTGTGCGTCCCCACAAAGCACAGCAAGTCGGTAGCGTCTGTCCACACAACTGTGGCAAGCGTTGACACAGCAAGTGGTGCACTGTGGGTAGCTATCCCACAGTTCCTGGAGTCCCCAGCAGGCACCATTTCAAGTGCTGCACTGTGGGTAGGCATTTCATTATTTCGTGCCCTTTTTTCATACCGCCGATGCCATTTTGATTGGTGCACTGTGGGTAGGCATCTCATTTTGTGCCCTTTCTCCGCACTGACGACATAGCAGTGCAAGCATGGAGCCTGCTCAGGTCACCGCTGCAGTATTGGCCATTGTGAACACCTTGCACGTTGTTGTGGACTTTATGCTGCATCGTATCCAGAGGAATGCAATCGGGAGACAAGTGCACTATCAGGAGAGTGACGACAGTGACATGGACATGGACACTTGACGTTTTTGAAAGTAGGGGGTCTGACAATATGGCAATTTTGGTGGCAATGGGGCAGGCTCATGCTATGGAACGCTGATTCTGGGCCAGGGAAACAAGCACTGACTGGTGGGATCGCATAACGCTGTGGGTCTGGGATGACTCGCAGTGGCTCAGAAACGTTCGCATGCGTAAGGGCACATTCATGGAACTTTGTGACTTGCTTTCCCCTGCCCTCCAATGCAAGAGGAGGGGAGGTGGTTGGACAGAGGCTGTAGAGGCGATCTTTGGTCCTGGTGAAGCTCCACCAGACACCGGAGCATGTTGCTTTGGTCCACCATTATCCGCAGCATTGCATCCATCCACTTTTCTTCGCACTCCTGCCACCTCTCCTCCCGCGCTGCTACTGCAGCCTTGGACTCTTGCCTAGCCTCTAAAAGACTTTCCTTCCACGTATTCTGTGCCTCTACAAATGTTTCTCTCCATGTACTCTGCCGAGTGTCCTCAGTATGAGAGGACTGCATTAGTTCACTAAACATCTCATCACTTGTCTTTTTTTTCCGCTTCCTTATCTGTGATAGCCTCCGTGAGGGACATGAAGGAGGCTGCAGAGATAAATGTGCAGCTGCAGCTGGCGAAATAAGGGACAAGATTATAAGAAAGATACATTTTGCAGCACAATGGGAGTATTTAATGGTGAAACAAAGTATTCACAGAGCAGATATGCTTTCTGTACAAGGTCACATTCCGCACCTAAATTGAGTAGCTCTAGCTTTCATGTTCAGACAAACATCGCACACATGAGACAGCCTCACCGCGGCTACTGAAATCACCATGCAGGTAGCCATGGTAAGCCATATTCTTTAGAGCAGCACTCTCTTTTCCTATACTAACCTCCCCTCTCCCCACCGCGTGGCTGGAATCATGGAGGTCCCCTGCAAGTGAACCGCGAGCCACCCAGTGTGATTACTCCCCCCCCCCCCCAACAAACACGCACGCTGCTTGGGCTATGGGCTGGGGTGGGGTGGTCGTAGCTGCTTGGGCTATGGGCTGGGAGAGGTGGTTGTAGCTACTTGGGCTATGGGGGGGGGGGGAGATTTCTTTACAGCCACCTATGTGTGAGCAGCCCAGTGGGAACATCTGTCCCCTGACAGATGACTGTCCCCTTACTTACAATCCCGTATTTCAAACAGGCAACCGTGAATGACATCACTCTGCCGAGGATCTCACAGAGGGATAGAGAACGGATGTTGCTGGAATCTCAGCAAGCCCCCAGGCCATATGCTGCAATGCTGTGTTATGCAATGATACCAGACTATTTACTACTATCCTGGCGTGGGATGGTGTCCTACCATGGAGGACGAAATAAGGCTTCTCTCCCCAGAAACCTCTTGTGAAAGGTTCATCGCTACCTGCTAGAAACCTTCATGGAAATGTCCATAGAGGATTTCCGCTCCATCCCCGAATACATTAACAGACTTTTCCAGTAGTTGTACTAGCAATGAATGCATGCCAAGTCCTTAGGACAAGTTAATCATTAATAAATGCTTCCTTTTTAAATCATGCCATATCTTATCCCTAAAGGGACACACACACTCACCAGAGGTGCCCTCACCGCCCCGTGTACAATCTTGGGAGGGCTGGGAGGGTACTGGCTCCAGGGTGATAAACAGCTCCTGGCTGTCTGCTAACTGGCTCTCTCCCTTTGCCTGCTGCAGCATGGTATTTTCATCCTCATCAGCTTCCTCGTCATCTGAATCCTCATGCCTCAGGAGTACCCCATTGGTGGAGTCCACGGACAGGGGTGTGATGGTGGTGGCGCCCCCCATTATCTGATTCAGTTCGTTGTAGAACCGGCATGTCTGCGGTGGTCCCCCAGAGCGTCCATTTGCCTCTTTGGCTTTCTGAAATGCTTGTCTCAGCTCCTTAATTTTCACGCAGCACTTTTGGGCATCCCTGTTGTGGCCCCTTTCCAGCGTGGCCTTGGAGACTCTGGCAAACGTCTTGGCATTCCGTTTGTTGTGACGGAGTTCCAACATCATTGATTCCTCTCCCCAGATAGCGATCAGATCCAACACCTCCAGCATGGACCATGCTGAAGCTCTTTTCCTCTGGTTGGTCTCCTGTGCTGCTGAGCTCTGTATGGCGGCTTGTGCTGATGAGCTCTGCATAGCGAGTGATCTGTGCAGGTTAGCTCGCCACGCTGGCCAAACAGGAAATGAAATTCAAATGTTCCCGGGGCTTTTCCTGTCTACCTGGCCAGAGTTGAGAGTGCTGTCCAGAGTGGTCACAGTGGAGCAGGAGTACTGTCCAGAATGGTCACAGTGGAGCAGTGAGTACTGTCCAAAGCAGTCACAATGGAGCATTGTGGGACAGCCCTTGGAGGCCAACAACGTCCCCATGCGTCCTCACTAATCCACAGTCGACCCAGAGAGGTCGATTTCAGCACTACTCCTCTTGTCAAGGAGGAGTACAGAAATCGATTTGGAGGGTCCTTTAAATGGACGCAAATGGCGGCTGTGTGAGGACGGGTGCAGTTTTATGTCGACTTAACAACACTAAAGTCGATGTTAAGCCATAGTGGGGACCAGCCCTCTGATTTTTCTTGTGGAGCAGCTGATAGTTTGTAGGGTAGCATACCTCTTAGCCCCTCCTTGGCACTTTCCATCCCATATCCTTTCTCTTCTTAATGAGGCAAGGTCCACAGATCCTACAGTGAGTTTTCAGCCTTGCTTGAATTTTGGAGGAAGAACTAACCCTGTCTCTCACCAGGAGGCCTTTGCCTCCACCTTCTGAGGAACAAATCAGTGTGTTTCTACCTCCTTAATTACAGATAGACAGACCTCCTGCTACAGAGCTTCAGGTTTGAAGCCAGTCAGATTCTTGATACCATGATTCTCCTTAGTGCTTTAACACAGGGCTGTCTGTTTTGTGTGTTGTCTGTGCAATCTCATGTGGGTCCATGGTTCAAGAACACTTTAATACCACCCTTGGTTGTCCTCAGACTCAAGGAAAAAGAGAAGTGTTCACCTGTGTTTGGGACTGGAGTTCCCATCACTATGTCAGAAAAGGAAAATGCGTGATCAAGAATCCCAAAATCTGTGACCCTGAGACACTTGCTATGGCACCATCAGTGCTGAGGGCTCTTCTCATTTTTCCACTGATTTTGATGCCTAGGACTCTGGGTTCCTCTTCTATATCCATAGTTGTGGGGCCTTCAGCACCTTCACCAGAGTTTATACCCCTGAGTATATGCTCTTCTGAAAAATGCTCTGAGAGTCCAGTCCCATCAAATCCAGACACTGAATTGCAGTTTTTGGGCTTGGTTCCATGATTTATACTAGTAGTTATCTTCAGTGCATTCAGCAGGCTTATTGGGACAGCGACTGGGGTAGGGGGTTGTGTTGTTCTCCCTACTCTCTCAGATTTTCTGGGCTGTTGGGGGCGTTCATTTCAGACCATCTTCTTTTGCCCTCTGGCATCATGAGCAGGCTTTTCCTCATGATTGGGAGTCTGACAATCATAAAAAAAAATCAGCCATAAACCGTGCTGCCAGTCTGCACCCTTTTGCTGCTTCTAAGATAACTATGGTTGTGTTCTTCTTCCCAGACTTTTAGCAACGTCTTGAATTCTCTGTCCCTGGGAACAAGAAGTCCAGTTTTTTTATTCTGTACACCAGGGGAATCTGTATTTGGAAACCTCAAAGTTTTATTTACAATAAAGAGAATAAAGTCCTGTTGACTTGATGGCAGTTTTATATTTGATCATCTTCCCATGTTGGCACTATGGTTGATGTTATACAAAACTTACCCACACTCAACCGTGTTGAAAAACTACCAGGAAAAATTAGAAATACAAAATAAATCTGCATGGGGCAAAAAAAGATGAGCCTGCAGTCTAATTCTTTGACAAAAGCACACACTCGTGTGTGTATGTGTAGTCATAAGTGTTCTAATTTGCCAAGTTGTATTTCTATTCTGTCTTTCCCTTTTATGCCAATGTCAGTTGCTTCCATAAAAGAGCCAAGCAGATTAGTCTCTTTAAATATCAATACAATCAGTTTGTGTCTGTTTCTCTTTGTAATAATTTTAATTACAGTCTAATTTTGAGTTAAAAGGAATATTTACACACTTGCATTTTTAATAGCTTGAATAAATAGAAGGGGAAATGACTCCTGTTTGGAGATGACTGCTTAATTTAAAGGAAGGCCTGATAGTAGTTGAATAATTGTTTTTATTGGCTCCTCTTTATATCACATTGATTATTCATAGATGACTTTTTTTTAACTTGGCAGGTATTTATATGCTCTTGGACAGAAGGTTTGGAAAAGATGGAAAAAACGCTACTTTGTTCTTGTTCAGGTTAGTAGTTTCTCTGTCTATCAAGTTTGGATGGTGAAGTTTCTGGAAATGTACTCTCAGAACAGTAAAATCTTACCTGTGATTTCTGAAATGTTCAAGCAGCGTATTTTTCTTTGTAAATACATACCTTCAATTTACATTCACAGAACTTCTCCAGATTTTGTAGCAGCATAATTATTTTTATTTATAATATGTTCAGTGAACAAAAAATGAGGGCATTTTACATACACATAGACCATATCCTGCTCAGAAGAACTTTCAGAATAAGAGTCCAATTTTAAAGACACTATTGAGTAAAGTTCTATGGTCTTGAATTATCTCATTGAGCATGGCCCTTTCTAGCAGCATTCAGTTCACTGAAATTTTTTTAAAATATTTGTAAAAAGCAAAATATTTATCCTACACGGAATGAATGAATTCAACTACTGTGTTCTGCATTTGAAATTAAATAAAAGTAAAAAGGTACTACTATGTTACACTTTCTTGATGTTTTAGTTTTGTGGAGAGAGAGAGAATATTCTTTCTGTATTAGCCATTTAAGTGTAGAACTAGAGGATTAGAAGGGACCATAAGGATCATCTAGTCCAGGGGTCTCCAAACTTTTCAGCCCGAGGGCCGCATTAGCTATCAAATAGCAGTTCGGGGGCCGACAACACACTCGAGGTCCAAATAAAAAAGAATCAAAACATGGATGTTGTTTTTTATTATTTATTTAATATTATTTTATTCAGTTATTATTTAATAACACATTGATACACTACACATGAACACCTGTTCACCACACATGAACACTACACATGAACACCTGTTCACCACACATGAACACTACACATGAACACCTGTTCACCACACATGAACACTACACATGAACACTACACATGAACACTACACATGAACACTACACATGAACACTACACATCAACCCCCCAACTGACCCACCCAGCCAGGTCTCTCCCCCCAAAACCTCCTTTCCTCCAACCCCCAACTGACCCACCCAGCCAGGTCTCTCACCCCAAAACCTCCTTTCCTCCAACCCCCCCCCCAAAGACCCACCCAGCCAGGTCTCTCACCCCAAAACCTCCTTTCCTCCAACCCCCCCCCCCCAATGACCCACCCAGCCAGGTCTCTCACCCCAAAACCTCCTTTCCTCCAACCCCCCCCCAAATGACCCACCCAGCCAGGTCTCTCACCCCAAAACCTCCTTCCCTCCCACCCACCCCCCAACTGACCCACCCAGCCCGGTCTCTCACCCCAAAACCTCCTTTCCTCCCACCCACCCCCAAATGACCCACCCAGCCAGGTCTCTCACCCCAAAACCTCCTTTCCTCCAACCCCCCCCCCCAAATGACCCACCCAGCCAGGTCTCTCACCCCAAAACCTCCTTCCCTCCCACCCACCCCCCAACTGACCCACCCAGCCCAGTCTCTCACCCCAAAACCTCCTTTCCTCCAACCCCCCCCCCAAATGACCCACCCAGCCCGGTCTCCCCCCCCCCCCCCAACTGACCCGCTCAACCCGGTCTCTCCCCACAGACCGGTTCGCCGCCTGGCAGTGGGTGGCTCCTTGTTTCTGGCGGTGCGGCGCGTCCCGGCCCCAGCTCTGAGCCATCCCTGGCCGGCGGCGGCAGCTGAGCACGCGGCGCGTCCCGGCCCCGGGGCGGCAGCCGAGCACGCGGCGCGTCCCGGCCCCGGGGCGGCAGCCGAGCACGCGGCGGGTCCCGGCCCCGGGGCGGCAGCCGAGCACGCGGCGGGTCCCGGCCCCGGGGCGGCAGCCGAGCACGCGGCGGGTCCCGGCCCCGCGGCGGCAGCCGAGCACGCGGGGGGTCCCGGCCCCGCGGCGGCAGCCGAGCACGCGGCGCGTCCCGGCCCCGGGGCGGCAGCCGAGCACGCGGCGCGTCCCGGCCCCGGGGCGGCAGCCGAGCACGCGGCGCGTCCCGGCCCCGGGGCGGCAGCCGAGCACGCGGCGCGTCCCGGCCCCGGGGCGGCAGCCGAGCACGCGGCGCGTCCTGGCCCCGCGGCGGCAGCCGAGCACGCGGCGCGTCCTGGCCCCGCGGCGGCAGCCGAGCACGCGGCGCGTCCCGGCCCCGCGGCGGCAGCCGAGCACGCGGCGCGTCCCGGCCCCGCGGCGGCAGCCGAGCACGCGGCGCGTCCCGGCCCCGCGGCTGGCGGCCCGCGCGGCGCTTCCAGGCCCCAGCGCGGAGCCGTCCCAGCGAAAAGCTCAAAAGAGCCAAAAATTCCCTAAATAGCCAAAAAGATCTCCGCGGGCCGGATGAGAGGGCCTCGCGGGCCGCATCCGGCCCGCGGGCCGTAGTTTGGAGACCCCTGATCTAGTCTAACTCTCTGCCAAGATACAGCTTTTGTTGGGTCTAAACTGTCCAAGACAGATGGCTATCCAGCCCCAAAACCTCTAGTGAAGGAACTTCCACGCCTTTCCTAAGTAGTTTGTTTCACTGTCCTAGTGTTTTTACAGGTAGGAAGTTTTTCCTGAGATTTAATCTAAATCTTTAGTGTTGTAATTTAAACCCATTGCCTCTTGTCCTGTCCTCTCTGGCAAGAGAACACAATTTTTCATGACAACCAAATATGTGAATAGTAGATTTGCACTATAAATGCATATGCTTCTTACATGAGTTGTCAGACTGGAGAAATGAACAACAATTTTAATTAGTGTTTAAAAAAATCAGCACGCCCTCTGCATATACTCAAGGTGATGCTTGTTTTCAGGTCATGGTTGAAAATGTGATGTACTTTAGAGTCAATTCTTCTCCTTTGTGTGTCCCTATTCTAACTGGCAGAAAGGTGCCATGGTGGTGATCATGTGAATCTCTTTGAGTACGTGTTATTTATATTATTGGTGAGGGGGTGAGGAGTTCTTCAGCTGAAGGATTTTTAAAAAGAAACGTGCTTCTAAGACAGTGGATAACTATTTTACTGGAAACCCATCTCCTTCTAGCATTCTGTCACTCATCCGTGCTTAACCTCTCCCCTTTGCCACTCCCATTCTGAGAGTTTAAAGGATATTAAGCAGAATCATAACCATCCTAGACAAAATTCTTGTTCAAATGAAATTAAAAGTTGAAAGCACTTGGATCTGGTATGGCTTCCATTGAAGTCAGTGGCTTCAGTGGTGTGGAATCAAGCTCCACCCTATGACTTATGGGTAAAAATCTTTGAGTGCACAGGCTTACTGGGGGAGACAGGTAGGCTCTTTAGTTAGGCTTGACAAGTTCTTCTGAGCCTCTTAAGGCTAACAGGGGAGGTTTTAGGCCCCCTTACGGGCCTCCTAAGGCTTGGGGGGTGGGGATGACCCCGTTTTGGCTCTATAAGGCTTGCATGTAGGCAGCGAACCTCTTAAAGTGCACAGAAGGGATGGAATGCCTCTCATCCTGCTGTTCCCCCATGCTTCTCTCCTGCAGCACCTCTGTTCTGCTGCCCTCCTTTTTGTGAACCTCCTAGACGTGTAGAAAATGAGCACCTTAGCAGGCCTAGGGGGCGTGGATGGAGAGGTTGTGGAACAAACTAGGAGACCAGCTGAGTCCAATAAACTTAATTTTAATTATCTCCCACTTTCTGTTCTCAAGCTAGAATCTAGGGGGAAAGCATCATAATAAATTTCTGACTGTCATGATCTTTTGCACTAGACATCAGTGCTTTATTTTGGCCCATATCATTAAAGTTGGTGCATGATGTCAGCATAACAGAATCCATAACATGAAGTAGCTACAAAAATCAACAAGGATATATTATATAAAGATACTGTGTGAATTTAATATTAGCTATACAGTCAGGTCCTGCTCATTCATATAATTTATACATGCTACTTGCCTCATGTTATCAACGCAGGTGAAAGATTTGAAATAAACACGTAACAATGCCTATCAACTTGTATTGATTCATTATTGGTTTAAGATTAGCAGCTGTGTTAGTCTGTATCCGTAAATAAGACGAGGAACACTTGTGGCACCTTAGAGACTAACCAGTTTATTTCAGCATGATCCTCCCTTCTCTGTCTCTTTCATATCGGTTTGACTTGCATCATTAAAGCACTAAGCACATAAAGTTCAGTTATACAATAGATGCCTTCAACATGGTTTATACATGGCCATGAACTATTATTTAGGTGTGATGTTAGTGTATAATGCTGGTTGTGCAGGAAGTTATTGTGGGTGATGTGGGGGTGTGTGTGTGTGTGGTTAGTCCCTTTTATTTAGACATTACTAGCTAAAATACCCGGCGTTGCTCGGGTCAGTCAGAGGTGGGGAGGGGGCAGAGAGCTGAGCGAGTGCGGGGTCCGTTGGAGGGGGGAGGGGGCAGAGAGCAAACCTGACACCCCCACCTCACCCCCCCGACCAAACCCGACTCACATTTTCACCCCCCCACCCAAACCCAACACCCCCACGTCACCCCCCTACCAACACCCCCTGACCAACACCCACACCTCACCCCCTGTAGACCAAACCTGACACACCCACCTCGCTTTCCCCCCCCCAACCAAACCCGACACCCCTACCTACCACCACAAACAAACCCGACACCCACACCTCACTTACCCCTCGACCAACCCCGACCCCCCTCCTCACCCCCTCGACCAAACCCAACACCCCCACCTTACCCCCCCACCAAACCCAACACCCCCTGACCGACCCCAACACCCACACCTCACTCCTCACCCACCCAGACACCTTCCCACCCCCCCCAGACCAAACCCAACACCCCCGGCTCACTTACCCCCCGACCAAACCCGACACCCCCACCTCACTCCCCGACCAAACCCGACACCCCTACCTCACCCTCTGACCAAACCCAACTCGGGTCCGTCGGAGGTGGGGAGGGGCAGAGAGCTGAGCGAGTGCAGAGTCCGTTGGAGGGGGGAGGGGGCAGAGAGCTGAGCAAGTGCGGGGTCCGTTGGAAGGGGGTATTATGATATCATAACTATGTCGCAGAGAACAGCAGCTGCCCAGCTGATGTGATTGGCCTTTAAATAATTTCACCCCTGGGGGGCGTCAGAGGTGAGATTTGAAAAAATTTCGACTCTTACCCTGATTAGGACCCTAAGACCTATAACTGTACCAAATTTCAAGTCTCTAGCTCAAACTGTGTGGAAGGAGTAAGTGCACGTACATACACGCACGCATGCATACATACACGCATACACGCATAAACCATTTGACTTTTATATATATAGATAGATACCTGTCTGAGAGGGAACAGTTGGATAGTATAGAATGTATACAACTGGTTTTGGAGTGTCTGGAAATTTTAACTACCTGTGTTCTGTGATGTAGTTGTTTGTTTATTCCTTTTAAAATCCAGTCACTTCTTTAGAAGGATATCTATCCATCCTTTTCAAACTGGAAAATGACAGGGGCACAATCTATATATATAAAAGTCAAATGGTGTGTGCGTGCGTGTATGTACGTTCCCTTACTCCTTCCACACCGTTTGAGCTAGAGACTTGAAATTTGGTACAGTTATAGGCCTTAGGGTCCTAATCAGGGTAAGAGTCGAAAATTTTGTAGAGAAAGAAAAACAAAATGATTATGGGGTTGAAACTGCTTTCATACAAGGAGAAATTAAAAAGACTGGGACTGTTCAGTTTAGAAAAGAGATGCTTAAGAGGGGGATATGATAAAGGACTACACAATCATGAATTGTATAGAGAAAATAGGGAAGTGTTACTTACCCCTTCCCATAACACATGAAAGAGGTGCCTCCCCCAAGCAAGACATGGGCATTGGACCACTGCCCCCCACCCCCACTCCGAAGCGGGACACGGGCCCGGAGCCCTTGCACCCTCCCCCAGAGGAATACCGAGCCCTCATGCCCCTCACCCCCCAGTGGGACACAGGCACGGAGCCCTCACACGCCACTGCCCCCGCTCCTCGCCCCAAGCGGGACACGGGCATTGAGCCCTTGTGCGCTGCCACCTCTTCCCCTCCCCCGCAGAATATGGGCACAGAGCCCTCACGGGCCACCACCACCACCCCCGGCACGGAGCCCTAATGCGCTGCTGCCCCTCCATCCCCCATGCCAAGTGCGACATGGGCACGGAGCCCTCACGCGCCACCACCCCCAAGTGGGACACGGGACTCAGACGCTGCTCTCTGGCCCGAGTGCTTTTTGGTGCCCCCAAATCTTGGCACCCTAGGCGGTTGCCTAGTTTGCCTAGTGGTTACACCAGCCCTGCCTTCACCCTATATCCTGGGTAGCAGAACTCTGCAAGGTCATGAGCAACACAGGAGGTGCACGTTTTTTATGCATAGAGAGAGAGAGTGAATAAGGTAATATCTTTTATTGGACCAATTTCTTTTGGTGGAAGAGAGAAGCTTTTGATCCACACAGGGCTCTTCTTCAGGTCTGGGAAAGGTACTCAGTGTATCTTAGCTAAATACAAGGTGGAACAGATTTAGAGCTGTGCCCCCTGGGAGTCTGCAAACTATGTCTAAAGGGTCTGGAAAAGGTTGTTGTTACTATAGAGCAGTAGTTTGCAACCTGTGGTTGCAGATTTCTGGTGGTCCACAGACTATAGATAATATTTCCAAAGGAGTCCACACCTCCATTCTAAGTTTGTTAGGGGTCCACAAATGAAAAAAAGTTTAAAAACCACTGGTTTCGAGTAAATAGTTGACACATTCTCAGAGACCATTCAAGGGGAAGTGGCCAGTTAATACTTCTGCAGTGATAGGATGAAAAAGGGAGGGGGAAGGGTTAGTGGATTACAGATTTTTATAATCTGTAATATAAATCCAGTATCTGTAAATCCATGGTTTTCAGTGTTTAGCAACGTTATGATTTAAAGCTCCGAAGCTCATCCTTTGAAGGTTTTGTGCAGCTTTCCTTTGAGGATGAAGATTGCGAGGTCAGATATGTAGTGATTGCTTTGTGAAAAGTATTTGCCCACAGGTGATATGGTGTTTTTGTGTTTTATTATTTTCTGTACGAGTTCATTTGAGAGCATAATGATTGTCTCATTTCACCCATATAGCTGTTACTGGGGCATGTAGAGCACTGGGTGATGAACATTACCTGTTGTGATAGGCACGTGTAGGACCCCTGGATCTTGCAAGATGTGTTGTGGGGGGGTATTGGTAGCAGTGGGGATAGGTCTGCAGGCTTTGCTTTGTTTTTCTGTCAGGATTTTGTGCCACTTTGAATTGCTGTGTCCTTGTCTGTGGGGGCTTTGCTTCTGATGACGAGCTGGGTGTGGTTGTGGACTTGTATAATGGCCAGAAAAGGGGATTCTGGAAATATTTCAGGATGGGGGTCCCCCCCCCATCAACTATGTGTTGTAGTTGTTCAATGATAGCCCCATATGGGTCCCAGCATAAGGAGGTAGGTGACAACTAGGGGTGTGTGGTCAGAGTGCTTTTTTCCCCATAATGAAGCCGGTTCTCATGGGATATTTGGGTGGCCCATTCCATGATATGACCTACTTCTCTGGTGGAATGTCCTTGTTCGTTGAAGGTAGTTTTAAGGTGTATCCTGGACTATCTCCTCAGAGCATATTCTGTGGTATCTGACTGCCTGGCTGTAGATAACAGATTTTTGCCGTGATTGGGGTGGTTACTGGATCGGTGAAGGGAGGTGTGGTGGTCCTATGGGTGTCTTGAATATAGTTATCTGTAGGGTTTCATTTTGAAGTTGATTGTGGTGTCCAGGAGGTTGATCCTGGTGTGGGTGTGTTCTAGAGAGTTTGATGGATGGGTAGTGGTTATTGAAGTTGTGGTGGAAATCCGTGAAGGAGTTTAGGTTGTCTGTCCAGAGGATGAAAATATTGTTGCTGTATCTCAGGTACAACGTTGATTTCATAGTGCATTAGTCCAGAAATTCTTCCTCAAGGTGGCCCATGAAATCTTGGCCTCATAGACTTTATGCATAAAAATGTGACTGCTCTACTACAAAAAAAAATGGAAGCACACTTTATAATCATAATGCCTACTAAGTGTTGATTTTCTAGATTTATTTTTAAATCTTTTTTTACTAGGAACTTTTACAATTTGAAAATACTTTGGGTTAAATGTATAATGTTGCTTTACCTTTATACGGCAAGAAGGATTTCTTAGTAGTAGTACAGTATATTGTTGTGCTTGGGAGTATGATTGCATCAGTTAAATATCTAGTAAAACATAAGGGTAATACAGAGGGTAACTAAAGAATTTATAGCAGGTGGTAACGCCTGTGCCTCCCTAATTCCAGCCCAAACAATCTGCCACCTTGTTGTGAGACAGCACAGAGAATCCGTTGCAACCCCAATGGGAGTATAGGGAAGGGGATGGTGGCCCAGGTTCAATCACAGAGTTTCCTATGGTGGGGGATCATTTCTATCATTAGTACCAGGGGCTATTGACAAGTCTGTCTGTGAACGGCAATATGTGAGTCATGAAAAAATATGTGGAAAGATAGCAAATGTGAGCTCAAAATTACGTGCCAGATGGGTACAGCTGTGAG
Organism: Sternotherus odoratus; assembly: GCA_032164245.1. NCBI lineage: Eukaryota > Metazoa > Chordata > Testudines > Kinosternidae > Sternotherus > Sternotherus odoratus. The sequence continues at coordinate 36,695,105 of JAVMKO010000001.1, forward strand.
TGTGGTGTTCATATCCAAGTGAACACGCAGCATTACTCTAGCTTGGAATGGTGAGGGAGGGTTTAACATACATTTAAAAGAGTAGCAGTGACAAAAATATAATTTTTTTCCTTTCCTCCTTATTGTAAGCAGGGACTTATCTCTTATTTGTTCTATTAAGCACCTTGCATACTTTTGAGTGCTGCAAAAATAATTAACAACAATAACAATAATGTTATGGCAGGAGCACTGATTTCTGATGAGACAAAGGCTGATGTAACTAACACAATGCTTTTTGAATATTCATGAAAACCAAACACCTTCATTCTTTAGCTGAGCAGACCAAGTTACTCAATTGTCCATTAGTGATATTTCAATACTCACTCATCATCAGCCTTCAGAGTTTAGATTGTAATAGTCTTAATTAACTATAATATGTTTATTATTATTTAGATTTATATAAACTATTATAGTGCCCACAGTTTCAAATCAGGATCATAGTCAAGTTTTGCCTGGCATTGTATAAATACATAGGAAGACTTGGTCACTAACTCAAAAATCTTAAAATCTCATGGAAGTCAAAACTCATTGGATGAGTACAGGCAAGTCGCATCTTACGGGCATTTAACGTGTGCGATTTCAGCTTTATGCGATCCGCGGAAAAAAAGAGAAAAGAAAAAGAAAAAAAACCTGCCATTAAACTCAATGGGCTTTGGCTATACGCGATTTCCGCTTTACGCTGTAATCACGGAACCTAACCCTCGCGTAAGATGCGACATGCCTGTATAACAGACAGTAGGAGGGAAAGGTATGTAGGGAATGGGTGGTTAACATTATTAATGTTACATAGGCTAACAGTTTGCACAACTTCAGGATTTTGAATCATGTATGTTATTTTAAAAACTATTTTAAATATTCCCTACAAAACGATAACCCTCAAGCTCCCTTTACAATGTGGCTCTGTACATGCTGATTATCCTCTCTCTCTTATTAGATTTTATATATATATATAATCTAGCACCTACAAAACCAATTCCCTCAGACCATGAGCACCCTCCATCCCTAGGATTGCCAACAGTCTAATCGCACAAACCCCCAAACCCTTGCCCTTCCCCAAGACCCAGCCCCCCGCTCACTCCATCCCCCTCCCTCCATCGCTTGCTCTCCCCCACCCTCACTCACTTTCACCAGGCTGGGGCAGGGGGTTGGGGTGCGGGAGGAAGTGTGGGCTCTGGGAGGGCGTTTGGGAGTGGGGTGCAAGCTCTGGGAGGAAGTTTGGATGTGGGAGGAGGTGTGGGGAGTAGGTTCTGGGAGAGAGTTTGAGTGTGGGAGGGGGTGCAGGATTAGGGCTCTGGATTGGAGTTTGGATGCGGGAGGGGGTGTGGGCTCTAGGAGGTAGTTTGGGTGCGGGGTGTGTCCTCTAGGCTGGGTCAGGGGGTTGGGGTACAGGAAGGGTGCAGGGTTTGGGCTCTGGGAGGGAGTTTAGATGCAAGGAGGGGTGTGGGGTGCAGGTTCTAGGCTGAGGCAGAGATTTGGGGTGTGGGAGGAGGAATGGGCAGCTCCCAAAAGTGACTGGCACATCCCGCTGGCAGCGGCTCCTAGGTGGGGAGCCAGGAGGTTTCTACATGCCATTGCCCACAGACATTGCCCCCGCCTCCTATTGGCCAGTTCCTGGACAATGGGAGCTGCGGAGTTGACACTCGGGGTGCAGGCAACACATGGAAACTCCCTGCCTCCCAGGGGCTGCAGGGACAATTCCAGTTGCTTCCGGGAGGTAAGGGAGCCTGCCTTAGCCCTGCTGCCGCACTGGACTTTTAATGCCCCAAATCTCCTTTGGTGAAATTGTTTTACAGTCCATTTTCAGGTTTGTAATGAGCAAACACAAATTTTTAGAAGCTTTGCATTTTGTTATAAGTAAACTTTAAGATGCAAGCTAATTAAATATGTGTATAAGACCCAGATGTTTGGCTCTGTGGAAATTATGACGTTCAGAGAACTCCAGTTACAGACAATAAATTTATATTTCTTCCTACCTAACAGTGCTGAATCTGTGCCAGAGCTTGCCCTGGCACCTCTAGGCTTGGGAGTTCATAGCCCTGGCACCTCTGGGCTTGCTGCATGAGCTGTTAATGTAAAAAAGAGCGCTTGAGCCTTGGCACATCTTCCATTACAAATTAAGCACTACAACCTAATATTGTTGTTTAAGAAGATAGATCAGATCAGAGACTTTTACATGAAAATATCTTGTCTCTAACTTCAGAATTTGCATTTTTGACAGTTATTTGCTAAATTATCAGGGGAAACTTCCTTTAGCCCAAGTACTTGAAAATGTATTTCACCACTTTTCCAGCTTTTATTTATGATGAAACAACAAAATGTATATTTTCGTAGATTTGTAGATTGCAAGTCCAGAAGAGACCATTGTGATCATCTAACCGACCACAGACCTTAGAAGTTCCACAAAATAATTCCTCGAACATATGTTTTAGAACAAAATTCAATCTGAAGTTAAAACTAGTCAGTGATGTAGACTCTACCACAACGCTTGATAAATTGTTCCAATGGTTCATTACTCTCAAAATCATGCCTTATTTCCAGTCTGAATTTGTCTAGATCCTACTTCCAGTCATTGGATCTTGTTATACCTTTCTCAGCTATGTTAAAGAGCCTATTATTCAAAATTTGTTCCCTGTGTATGTTATTTTGTTGTCCACAATGAGGGTTTTCCACCTTCTTGTTTAGCATCTCATGTGGCCACTGACAGAGATAAGTAGCAGACTAAATGGACCATGATATAATCCAATAAGGCAATTCCTGTGTCCACATGTGTTCTGAAGGATTTTCTAATGATTTTATTTTCTGTGTCTTAGGATTTGGAAAGGGTTGAGTTTTATATTTTTAAACAAAATCTAAAATTTAGGGCTGATTTTGAGGAGTGTCCCTTCAGAAAAATGTAAGTAAAGCCAACAGACTATGTTGCACAGTGCATAGAAGACCACCTTGTGATGAAAAGCAGTGCAGGAGATATTAGCAGTCAGCCTAGTACCAAGTAATTCACAATGTCTTCTCAGATGTACAGTAACTGCAGGAATCAGGAAAAAACTGGAATATAAACATTATCTCAATTAGTTAATTACTAACTACCTTTATGATGCAAGTCATTGGAGTGACATTGTTATTTAAAGCTGCTAGTCTGAGAAGACAGATATGGATACAGAACAAACTGGATCAGCTGGTAAGAACGTGTTTTTGTTTATAGCCAAATGCAGGAACATTCAGCAAAGAACAAAGATTGTAGGTCACATTTGTAAAATGGGAGTCTGTATCCTGGGATTTGGTGATGCTGAAAAGGACTTCAGGTTCATGGTAGTTAGCCAGTTGAACCTGAGGTCCCAGTGCAATGCTGTAGTTGAGAGCAAATTTGATCCTTGGGTGTATAAGCAGGTAAATATAAAGTAGGAATAGAGAGGTAGTATTGTCTCTGTATATGACATTAGTAGACCATCACTGGAATGTTGTCCCACTACACTTCTGAAAAGATGTTGAAAAATTAGAAGAGGTTCAGAAAAGAGCTGCAAAGATTATTTGCAATCTGAAAAAACGTGTTTTAGTTGAGAGACTTAAGTACAAAATATATTTAGGTTATCCAGGAAAAAGTTAAGTGATTTGATCCTGGTCTACAAGTATCTGAATGGGGAAGAGTTCTGATGGTAGATGGGTCTTTGATCTAGGCAGGAAAAGACACAACAAGATCTAACAGTTTAAAACAAGCTAAATAAATTCTGACTAGAAATAATTATTATTTTTTTAGCCATGAGGGTAATTAACTGTTGGAACAACTTACTTTGGGATGTGGTAGATTCTCTGTCACCTGTAGTCTTTGTAAATCAAGACTCATTATCTTTCTAAATGATATGCATTAGCTCTCACAAAAATTATGGGCTTCCTGCTTACCTGGGCAAGGTTCTATGGCCTATGTGGTTTGGGAGGTCAGACTAAATGATCATAGTGTTCCCATATGGCCTTAAAATCTACGAATCTGTATGAAATAAAATTTTAATCATTTTGGCCAGATTCTGCCACCCTTACTCACGTTGAGCTGGATCTTACTCCCAGGGTAGTCCCATTTACATTGATGGAGCAAGCTTGAGAAGTGAGGTTGCTGCTTAGTATGAGTAAAAAAAATCTGGTGCTTAGCCAGCATGTGCTGCTCGTTTAAATATTTATAGAAGTATCAAACTAAATTAATTATTTTAAGTAACAGATAGTATAAAAAATCTACATACAGAATCTCAAATAGGTACATATGCACTTTATAATTTAATTGATCCTTTCAAAGCAGTGTATAGTAATTTACCTATCCACATTCCATTATTATTATACTTTACATTGATATTGCCCCTTTCATCTGAGTATGTCAAAGCTCTGATTAATTCCAGTAGGAATCACACAGCAAAATGTGCATGCACCGTTCTGAAAATGTACTGAAATAGAGATCTGTTGCCTTTTTTTTTATGATGATGATCCGATGCATAATTTGGCAAAGCACCTGCAGAACCCATCAAATTCAACTGGATTCAGCTGTTGGAATTTGACCTCATATGAGGATTGTTAGTGAATGATGAACTGATTGGTTCTAGAATGGAGAAACCTGAAAAGGTTAATTTAGATAAAAATTCAAACACTCCACCATAGCTTTCTTTTCCCAGTACATGTGAAACTTGGGGTTCTCGTCTTCCCCATATGACAAATTATAGGTAGCTCTGACCTCTATTGATTAGGAGTGACAAGACTCCACACTCATTTATCCCCACTGGCTGATTGTGTGCATTTCCCTCTGTCAGAAGTTTCTTTTTCACAAGGTTGTCTCCTTCTAGTCTTCTGGCAACTGATCCTCTTGGGAGGATGATTTATGGCACTTTCTCACCTCCTTGGTTTGAGCATTAAGAAGATGTGAAATAGCATTTCTTCTATTTTCTGTATGTGCATCTTGTTGTTTGTATTGTATAACATCAGTCAGTTGTCTACCGGCATGTAAACATATGAAATGCAATGTAACAAACCAAGACTCCTGTTCTTATTCAGGTAAGCCAGTACACATTTGCAATGTGCAGTTACAGAGAAAAGAAATCTGAGCCTCAGGAATTAATGCAGCTTGAAGGATACACTGTGGATTATACAGCTCCTCACACAGGTACTCCTCATGCTATTACAAATGTCTTGCCAAGTATGTACAACTTTCATTCATTTTACTTTCTTCTTGTCTTTCATGTTTCTGTCAGTCAACATGATTTATTTTCAGCCAGTGGCTGAAGGTTTTACAGTTACTTCACTGGGATTTTCAAGTGGGAAAATCATGCTTTAGACAAAAGGAAGTCTGTTGAAAGAAAGAAGATCAAAAAAATTAAAACTAAGGTGTCCAAAAGGTCACAGAGACATGTGCACTAAAACAAAAACACACCTCTCAGGGAAACACAGTAAACTAAGATCTTCCCTTTTCTTTTTATATTTTTAGTATTGATAGTAAGCATTGGCAGACAAAGAGAACTTAGCAGGACTTTACTGAATGAAGTCTGTTAATCAAAAGCCACACACTTCAACATTACAAGAGTAATGGTCTAGACTTACACCAGAATCAGAAGCCAGGAACTCATAGGTTATAAACCTGACTGAGCATGTCAGTTCACATCTCTGCCTCAATTTCTAGATATGAAAATAGGAATGATCAAAATGACCTACACACCAGGGATGTTGAGAGGTTTCATTAGTTTGTTTGTGCAGTGGTTTGTAGATGAAAAGTGATATATGAGTGCTAAATATTATTGTTAGTCTCATTCTTGACTCCAATAGGAAACAGGTTGGGATTTGGAATAATCTTTGCATGGCCTGTATATATTACTAGCACAAGTGCCCGGCGTTGCTCGGGTCAGTCGGAGGTGGGGAGGGGGCAGACAGTTGACACCCCCTGACCAACCCCAACACCCACCCCTCACCCACCCTGACACCTTCCCACCCCCCCTGACCAACCCCAACACCCCCCGGCTCACTTACCCCCCGACCAAACCCGACAACCCCACCTGACCCCACAAAACAAACCCAACACCCCCACCTCACCCCCCGAGCAAACCCGACACCCCCACCTCACCCCCCCGACCGAACAGTGTATTTAATAATCCGTGAGCCGGAGGGGGGGGGGGTGTCGGGTTTGGTCGGGGGGGTCAGGTGGGGGTGTTGGGTTTGCTTGGGGGGTCAGGTGGGGTTGTCGGGTTTGCTTGGGGGGATGAGGTAGGGGTGTCGGGTTCGGTCGGGGGTAAGTGAGCCGGGGGGGGTGTCGGGTTTGGTCTGGGGGTGTTGCGATTGGTGGGGGGGGTGAGGTGGGGGTGTCAGGTTCGGTCGGGGGGTAAGTGAGCCAGGGGGTGTCGGGTTTGGTCTGGGGGGGTGGGAAGGTGTCGGGGTGGGTGAGGGGTGAGGTGTTGGGGTTGGTCAGGGGGTTTTGCGGTTGGTGGGGGGGTGAGGTGGCGGTGTCGGGTTTGGTCGGGGGGTAAGTGAGCCGGGGGGTGTGTGTCGGGTTTGGTCTGGGCACCCACCCCGACACCTCCCCCCCCCCAGACCAAACCCAACACCCACACCGCACCACTCACCCCCCCCCCGACACCTTCCCACCCCCCCAGACCAATCCCGACACCCCCCGGCTCACTTACCCCCCGACCAAACCCAACACCCCCACCTCACCCCCCCAAGCAAACCCAACACCCCCACCTCACCCCCCGACCGAACCCGACACCCCCACCTCACTTACCGTCCCACCAAACCCAACTCAGATCCCTCGCAGGCGGGGAGGGGGCCCAGAGCCGAGGGATTCTGGGGACCTTCGCAGGCAGGGCCGGCGACAGAAATTTGGGGGCCCCCCCAGCCCAGCCGACAGCGGCTGCCCCCAGCCCAGCCGGGCCCCCCCCAGCCCAGCCGATAGCAGCTGGGGGGCCCCCTAGTCCAACCGGGCCCCCCCCAGCCCAGCCGGCGCTCCCTCCCCCCCTCCCAGCTGACAGCGCCCTTGCTGCCTTTGCTGCCTTGCTGCTCACCCCTCCTCCCCGCCCTTTCTCCCCCCCCCCCCCCCGACTGAGCCGCTGCCGCCGGCCGGGCTCACTGCTCGGCCGGGGACACACGCTCAGCCGGGGGAGAGCCGCGCGATGACTACGGGTAGAGCTGTACCGGGGCCCCCCTAAAGTGCGGGGCCCGGTACAGCTCTACCCCTAGTACCCCCCTGTCGCCGGCCCTGTTCGCAGGTGGGGGGGGGGCACAGAGCTAATGGAGTCCGGGGTTGAGGTGGGAGGGGCAGAGAACTGAGGGATCTCCGGGGTTCCGTTGGGAGGGGGGAGGGGCAGAGAACTGAGGGATCTCCGGGGTTCTGTTGGAGGAGGGAGGGGTGAGCTGAGCGAGTGAGGTGTCTGTTGGAGGGGGGTATTATGACATCATCACCACCTAACCGCCCAGGTGATGTGATTGGCCCTGAAAGACTTTCACCCCTGGGGGGCGTCAGAGGTGAGATCTGAAAATTTTTCAACCCTTACCAGCATCTAGACCCTAATACCCCTCACTGTACCAAATTTCAAGTCTCTGGCTCAAACGGTGCGGGAGGAATTCACTGTCATACATACATAAATACATACATACATACATACATACATACATACATACATACATACACCACTTGACTTTTATATATATAGAAGATAGAAGATAGATGTCTGCTTACTACTATTTAATGGCTGTGCTGCAAATTTTTTCTTACTTCTTGAGCCCAGCTACGTATTTAATTCATTGATGATCTTAAAAATATTGGCATCCAGTTAGGTAACAGACTAAATATGTATTTAATATTCACATTAAAAATCACTGGTGTCGTGCACTGATACTTTATTTTGCTATCTATTTTTGCAGGTCTTCAGGGCGGTCGAATGTTTTTCAATGCTGTCAAAGAGGGCGATACGGTAATATTTGCCAGTGATGATGACCAGGATAGAATACTATGGGTTCAAGCAATGTACAGAGCAACAGGCCAGTCATATAAACCCATTCCTGCAAATCAAGCACCGAAGATGAATCCAAAAGGAGGAAATGTCCACATGGAATTATCACAGCTTTGTAAGTATTTTTTTTGTTTTGGTTTTGGTTTTTCATAAGTGAATCATGGAGTAGCTCCCTCAGGGAAGATTAAACAGGAGTGATTCACAAGGAGGATGTTTCCTGGTAGTTTGTTCTTAGCTGAAAGCTCTTTAACCCAGAGTATCATTAACAGCCAGAGAATGTCTGATTTGGAGGTCATTGTTGCTATTGTAAATTATGAAAATATAACAATTAACTGCATGGGTTAAAGTTGAATCACACATTGCCATGGAGATAGCATTTGGTGTAGAATATATTTTTTCTAAGTGTTAACCATTACAGTGATTAAATGGAAAGCATTATTTCACCCTCATTAATTCATTAGCTTTATAATCTGCTTTTCTGTGTACCCAAATATATTACAGAAATATGTTAATGCACACATAAGATAGAGAGGTGAATGGCCTAGAAGGGCTACAAGACTTCCATATCTCCCCAGAGGGTACTAAATTACCTGTTAAATCTTCAAAGCATTGAGACAAAGCATGAGGGTGCTAGCACTTTAAGAAAGCACCAGAATATTTTTACATAGACAAAATAACTTATTTTTCCCTAGCCTTATTCTCAGAAATGGCTGAACCTCCCCCCCTCCCCCCCCCCCCCCAAAAATACAAATCTGAGGCAGAAACCCGGCATATACAATTTCACCCCAAACAGTTAAAGTTGTACAGAGTTTAAGTAACTGGAATCAGAATCTTATAATGGCAAGTGTTGAACAACCTTAATATAGGTGGTGCTACCAGTCTCTCATATAATCACCCCCCTCCGCCCCCGCTGATGCAGCCCAAGTCATGCTAACTCTGCTATCCTATTCTGTTTGAAGTCACTGTGGGTTGAAGAGAAAAGCTAATTTCAAATAAATGACTCGTGCTTTTACTGATTAATGCTTTGACTTAGCAAAGCACTTAAACATGTACTTTAGTCCTTCCCGCTTGAGCTACCACTGAAACACATGCTTAACCTTAATCACATGCTGAATTTGTATTGACTTCATATTAACACCTTGGTGAAATCAGAAGTTATGGTTTTACTTTAGTTCTACTTCTGCAAAGCCAATCCATAAGTAAGGTTCCTTCAAGTTAGGCACGTGCATAAGTGCTTTGCTGAATCTGGAACTACTTCTTAAATTTAAAGATGGCATTTCTTGACACATATCACTTTAAAAAAATCTGATATGAGCAGCTTTGAATAAATTCCAACATATCTTTAGACCACAAAAGTTTAAAGCAATGTATTAGCAGACTTTTAAAAGATTGGTATGTCTCTTTGGGCTTGTCCTCACTGCGCTCCCCCGTCGACTCCAGCTTGCGTCTCGCGGCAAGCTGGAGTTCCGGAGTCGATGGGGGAGCCGTGGGTGATCGATTTATCGCGTCTTAATGAGACGTGATAAATCAATCGCCAGAAGATCGATCCCTGCCGGCTCTAGTGAAGACGAGCCCATAGTCTTCACAGTTGTCCTATATCTACTGAAAGTCTTCTGTAATCTAGGGTTTCCTGATACCTGGTATCAGAATGATGAATTACAGTTTTATTAACTTGTACACAAATATTTTGTATAACAACAGTGAACTGGGAAATATTTCATTGGAAATTTTAACTTCTTTTTAGAATATAAATTGGGGGATTTAATTCTTATTCAAAAAATAAAACCTAATCTACTGTTTTATTTAATTTGGATCATTAAAAAAACACCATAGTGACCTATGATAGTGCTTCATTTTCAGTCACTGCTAGCTTATTTTTATTAGTGAGACAATTTCTTTTTTACAGATGTGTCAGAAACATCCACCGAAGTCTAAGGGCCTGAATCAACTCCTGTTGAAATCAGTGGAGCCTTTTCATTGATTTTTAGTGAGAGCTAGACCAAGCCCTGTGGTCCATTAAATTAAACAATTAACCTATTTATGGTTCCTGAACAGGAAAGGACATGTTAATTTCACATGTACCTAATCCAGAGATGACATAGATAGTATTGTTGGGGAGAGATGACGGGGAAGGAAGAGTCAAATATGAACTGAAAATAAACAGGAGCAATTTCAGTCCTCCTTATGTTCTTTTTTTTTTTTTCCTCCACAAAGTTGAGGGAGTGAATAGAAGTTAAAAAGGAATTGCATTTTTATTTTATCATTATGGTAGTCAATTTTTTACCTTGGTGGGCAAACAAGAAAGTCTCAAAGTCATTGCTTCATGGATCTGATGGACTAATTTTTATTCGAATTAATGCTAAAATGCTAAAATGTAATGCTAATCGCATTTTGAAACCACAGCCATAAAATATTTAGCCCTGTCTTTTAATCTTCCAAAGATGTTATTATGTTTTTAATTACGCAGTTCAACTTTATTTTATTTTGTGGGGAAAGGATTGAAAAAGATGCACAGTTAGTTACTAGGGCGTAAACTTGGTAGAACAAATGGGATATAGTATGTGACGCAAACTATTTTTGTATTATTATTATTTCCTGCTCACCTGTAGCTGGCAAAGGTAAGTTTTTAACTATTATTTTCTTTTTTAAAGATCTTGAGTGATATATTTCCCATTTAATGTTTGAGATTAGTACATTAAAGTTTTTTATTGACTTGAAGAAAAATATAAAAAGCAAATATTGATAGGAAATGGGTATTAGGACTAAGCACCAATAAGTATGTATATCTGAAAAATTTGTTTTGGTTTTCCCAAATTATCCTGTGTCTGAGCCTGCTATCATAGACTTGATTGACTTCAGTGGGACTTCATACATGTTCAAGTGTCCGTATTAATGCATCTGGATGTTAGGCCAAAGTCTCATTATGAAACAACACACACACCATTGATTTCAAATTAATCATCAAAAGAACTATATGCTTTTTAAAAATGAGAAAAAAGATCTTGTACCTGTAATTAGAGAAGAATTAAGTCCCAAAAGATTAAGCAAGCTGCCGCTGGGTACATGTTATGCACAAGAGACAGAGCACAAAGGAACATTGTTGGGTTTTTTTCTGTGACCGCCTGTAATGTTTAAAAAAAACTCAGTAAACTCGATATTTATACAAGAAGCAATATTTACTATGAAATGCAGAAAAAATCTATTTAAGACATTGACATGGATAGTGTCTTGGGAGATATTTCTCTCAATGTAAAACATTTTGAAAACAATATTCAAAATAATTTCACAACATAGTGTAATACTTTGAATCAAACATAATCTTGTTGATGCCCACATGTATCTCTTCAAATGAATATTTTAAGTAAGTTTAAGTTATTTACCACTTATATTTAAGAAAGGACACTTCAAATTACTGTGTGTGAAATATTGTCTGAGATTGTGATTAATGGTAGGCCACTTGTATTCAGAAAACAAATGTTAATCTTTTTAAAAGGTGCTTAATCAGACATGCTGTTACTTCTTAAATGCTAAGAAATAATATGCTGCTGTTTCTGTAGATGATCATCTTATACCTTAAATCATCAATGTACTGTCACACTGTTTATTTGCTACATCCACCTTGGTGAAATCTGTCACATGGATTTGACTCTTGCTTTGACAATGCAAAGCCAAGTGATATGAATTAGTTTGTGCATCTTTTCAAGATATGATGCTGCAGATCCTTCAGCTTGAATTAAATAATTGTTCCATCTACAAATACAGCTGAAAGTTGGACTTGACATGGATCAATATGATCTGGGGCTAAATTTCTAAATGTGACTGATTATGTTAGCATCATGCCCACAGATCAATATTGAGTTTTATTATGAACCTGACTCTATAATTGGGTTTAATCAATAAACTTTTGTCTCCCTTTCTTTAGAAATTTTAGGTTTGTACCATGCAGTTATCAAAATTACATTTAGGACTGTAGTTTTCTAGTAACAAGCATAAAAAGACATATTTGAATTTAAAGGAACAAAAGCTGAGATCCTATTGTAAGGGAAAGTCAATTTTTAAGTTGATAGGACTGTTCACCCCAATATAGTCTATAGAATCTAGCAGAGCTAATGTGCTAATACAGAACTAGTCCTTTTGGGCACTGTAAGGCTTTTTCTGTCCATACTTGGTAGATAATTCACATTGAGGACTTTGACAAAACATACCATTAATGAAAGCAATCACTAGAGCTTGTCTTTTGATAAACCCGCGGGGTTCAAAGGCGTTGAAAGATGCAATCTGTGAAGAACAATAAATTTGGGCCTTTGATTGAAGTGCCATTTGGAATGGCATGTTTTCTCTATGTATTTACACAAAAATACTGCTCCCTTTTTTCATTACTCTTTGCTCGGAGGTTGAAGGAGCTCTTTGCCATTACTACATTTAGGTTCGTCTCATTAAAAGCGGAGTACAAAAAGAAGGCTGGAAATGACCTAGCTCAACCCAATGTGTTCATTTCTGCTCCAGTTTGCCATTTGGGAAATGGGCTTCTATTGGTGAATAGCAATGGTGAATGTTTTCTATGAGTGCCACTTGGATGTGCAGTGGACGTACTCTTTCCTACATCGACAAATAAAAGCATAAACTTTTATTGCAATGGAGGAAGGCTATTTATTTGGTAATCTTACTAAATTTAGCAAGAGGGCCTCATGTAAACAAGAAACCCTAGAAATAAATTGTTTACACTCATAAGATTATTTTATAATCAGTGATGTTTAAAAAGGTACAGTAAAAGAATCATACTGTCAGAAGGATTTTAAATATTCTGTATTGCATTTGGAAATAGGTTTTCTAAACTGGAGTTTTGATCAAGCGCTTGTTTGATTCTGGGCCTTATCTGAATCATCTCTGTTTGATTGGGACAGTACAGAGAAAAAGAGCTTTTTGTGCTATCTGTTGCTGGCAACTTAATTACACGCATTGTTACATTTAATCTGTGTCGTGCCCAGATTTTATGGTGATAGTTTTATTGAATTATTTTTTTTAAAATTGGCTATTTGCTAGATCAATTTAAGACAAGATTCTATAATTGGAGTCACCTGCATGCACCCGTTGATATAATTCAGTCCTCAGTTTTTAATGCTTTCAAGAATCTTCTTCGTATTATGAGAGACATAGGCCATTAATTAAAAGAATATACATACACATGTTTTGTATGGTGTGGTTTTTCCTGTCTCTGAACAGATGCAGATCGTGCTCAGAAACATGGGATGGATGAGTTTATTTCTGCTAATCCCTGCAAGTTTGACCATGCTTCCCTCTTTAGAGTACTTCAGAGGCAGACCTTGGATCATAGATTGAATGATTCCTATTCTTGTTTGGTGAGTAGAGAATGGAATAAAAGAAATGAAAAAGTGAGAAATAGTTGTTAACAAAGTGGCCTTTTCTTCCCCACTCATTCAATAACTGTGCTTGTAGTTGGGATAAAGGATTCCAATCGATTGGCTTCAAATTTGAAAATTATACACTTGAAGACTACTGCTGTGCCACTCAATAGAGAACAGAATAGACTCAAACTGACTCTGAACTGTAGTTTATCAGCTCCTCTAGGGAGGGCTGAATAAAACAGAAGGCTTTAATAAAAATGGAAACCTCTGTGGTAGGATTTACTAACACCTGTACAGGCATTTTAAGGTACAAATTCAGCTTGCCAGATGTCAGACATTATGTCATCTATCTTGTAATTCTCTCTTCTGTCATGGACTAGGAAAGTTTAAAAAAAACAAAAAACAAAGAATAGAATCAAAACCACAGGGGGAAAAGGCAATAGAATTATGGGCGGGTTAATCAGCTGAGCCTAAATCCTGTATAAATTACATGCAATAATTGGTAGTTAGAAGTATATTTGTAATTATTAAAAGAAAACAGGAAAAAATTGATCACTCTTCCAAAAAGAATGTTTTTTTCTCAAATCTGAAGTAATATTAATAGGGAAAATTGGGGTGCCAATATTTATTATTCCCATTTCATGTTTATTGTATATTGTACTTTTGTCTTGGCTTTTCCTGTTTTGTTTTGTGTAATTTTTGTTTAAGCTGTCCCACTGATCCTGATTTAATTTAAAAAGTGAAAATCTGGAGAGACTACATGGAAGTTAGTGGAATTACACAGATGCAAAAGTAGTGTCGTTAACATCAGAATCCCCTAATTTGTTAATGCCATATTTTTAACTTTGGGAGGTCTGGAGATGTGATCAATTATCCTAAGCATCAAAATCAAAATCTGCTAGCACCTGCTTTTCAAAATTGTGAACAGATTTCTATAGGTTAGTTTGTACAATTTTAAAAAAAGCTTTTTTATGGCACTTTCTTTCTTTTAAAACACTTTTTAAAAAATTATGGTTTTCTTTGGCAGTGTACCAACTAAGGATGCACAGAAAAAGTTAAAAGGCTAATTTTGTGTCTCTGGGTTGTGCACTGAATCAAATGAAAAGGCCTGAAGGAACATCTGTACAAAGTTATCGGCACTCAAGAGAAAGTGGTTAGCTTTCTCACAGTGCATCAGGGTCAAAAATCTTTTTTATAATAATAATATGGTAAGACACTAAATATAACCTTGGACTCAAGAACTTTTAAAAAGAGTTTATGAAGAATATGCAGTGCTATAGCAACCACAAAACAGGTGGATTTCTTATTGGTCTTTTGTTATTTTAGCTTTTGGTAAACAGAATGTGCATGCAGAATATTCTGTTTTCCTTGGACTCTAAAAGAGAAATCAATCATTTTATTAACTCCCTCTCCTTTTTATTTTAAATAAATATTTTGAGGCTGCTAACATGGAACAGTTAATGCAAACATAGCTATAGTTATGTGTTTTGTGACATTGTACTGAATATTTCAAATTATATATGATGCAGATATTTAAAAAAATAAACACCTCTTTACATTTCAATAAATTAAAATATAATTATCCACACATATGACTACAAAAAACCCTAAACCTTAATTTTTAAGAATTGGAATTATACATAGTCTTTGATTAAACCTATTACCAGCACTAAACATCTTTAATTTAACACACTTGTAAACAGTAGGGAGCTTTTTTGCAATTATGCAATAAATAAAAACGGATTGCCAGGAAATTATCTAGTTACCTAACAATATCTAGTGCATAGTTGTTTGCATAATTATATGTGTGCATATAGATATATGTATAAGTGTATGTGTGTAGACGCATATTATGTAAAGATACACATTTTGTGACAGATTTATTGAAGGGATAATGGGAAGATAATCTTCATTTAAAGGCTTTAATCAATTAAATGGCACTTCTATTTCTTATATAGCTATTTTCTGATGGAAATATTCAGCAGGTCTAGTGATGTACTGCTTCCTTTATTAATTAATAATTTTGTTATATTTACATGGATATATAATTATTATAAACCAAAAACTGTAACTAAATGTTCATTAATATGTGGAAATATATAATTAATAAATTGATTTTGTTAACATATAAGAAAAGTATCTTTTTGATTAATAGTATCATTTTGATGAATTATGGTGTATTAAATCTATGCATACATTTAAGAACCTGGATTCAATTAAACCTCTATTTCTCATTTCTTTGCCAGAATAATATATTCTCCTTACTGAAAAAATCTTTGTTTATTGATACTTTTGCATCAGATTTAGAAATATTCGTGGCCAGTTGGACATTATTTTAAAATGTTGAGGGGTTGGGATTTTTTGGGTGCCATCACAAAACTAGATTTCCTCTAAAAACATTAAGGGCCTAATCCAAAACCCATTAAAGGCAATGGAAAGATTCCCATTTACTTGAATGGGATTTGTATCATGCCTTAGAGCTTTGTACTCGGCAACTCTGTGCTGTCACAAAAATCCTAAATTAAAGATGAGAATCAGACTGAGAATATAGGGTCAAATTCCTTTCTGCTGTAACCCTATTATCTTCAGTGAAGTTACATCATAGATGAGTTGGAACCATAATGTGAATATTTTTTCCAGGAGTCTTTCCTAAGATTTTTGTTTCTCTTTCGTTTAAATTATAAATATCTAAGACCATTAAAGTATTCTGATTTATAAGAAATAATTCAAAATAGATGCTTTCCGATGCTAGACCATTGTAATAATTTAATTATATCCAAAACCTTTCTGAAGCATTGGTCACTTACACCAAAATATTTATTTTTCAAATGGTGTTAATATTAAAGTTTAGTTTACATGTTCCTCAGTGATCTCTTTTAAGGATTAAACTAGAAAAAAAGGGTCACTGTTAAAAGTTCAACTATTTAAAAAGAAAAATATTATTATCTTCCCGCCAGAACCACCACCCTCTGCCCATTGTTTATATCTCTCTTCCTGTTGCATATAGAAGTTTATTTTGGCACCTTTCCCTGATCAGGAGATTAATCAAATGATATTTTTTTCTGAATCAGGAATCAAATTCTTTGCGGTCTGAATTTGCTCAAAGAATGTACAGCTTTTCTTCCTTCGAAGACATCCCCTTCCCCTTCCCATCTTCCTCAGTCTGTGCAATTTTGGGCCAATCATCTGAAATCCATTTCCAAAAGGCGCTCAGGTGTTTCAGACCAAGTAATGTATCAGAATGTCTATTCATAATTAAAAGTCAAATCCTCCTCATCTTACTCACATGAATAGTCTCATAAACTATCTAGATGTATATCTTTGAATAATACAACACTATATATGTTGAAATGGGTTATGCACAAGCGTGTTACATAAGGAAGATGGATAAGCAGTCAAATTGTGGTTCATCTCTCTCAGATTACATATGCAGTCACAGAGAATTGGCCACCTGGAACGTGTCTTTTAACCATCTTGCACTATAACATTTGCTTCTAAAATTCTTTTTTAGCTTATCATTAAGTACAGTAATAAATCCCAGCTCCTTGAGATGTTTGCTATTTATCGTATTTTATAATTTGTCAAACAGTGACATTTTAAAATTCTGTACAAGATAACAGACATATCAGTTCATTTTTTTCTGAGCCGTGTGGTTCAAAGTAGTATTAAGGCTGAAGAACTACAAAAAGTTACTCTGTGACACTCAGTCGCAGTTATCAAGAGAGCTATTGTTAGAGCCTAGCCCCTCTTATATGTTTCCTATGTTATTAGCATCAACTTGATTAGTATGAAATGTTTGTCATACACACACAAATTTGCTTTTGTTTCTTCTTTGCTGGGTTGATTTTAAAGCAGAGCAATGAAGAGAAAAATCCTGATTAATTAAAATAATGTATTTTTCCCTTTCTCTTCCAGGGTTGGTTTAGTCCAGGCCAAGTCTTCGTATTAGATGAATACTGTGCTCGTTATGGTGTGAGAGGTTGTCACCGTCATCTCTGCTACCTTAATGAATTGATGGACCATTCAGAAAATGGTGCTGTCATTGACCCAACCTTGCTCCATTACAGCTTTGCATTCTGTGCTTCTCATGTTCATGGCAATAGGTAATTTAATATGTAAATACACAGTAAAACTAAGTAGGTTTGGCTCAATGGATAAAGGAAAAATATTTTACTTAGGTTCTTGCACTTACCAGATAACAAAATTTAATACAAACAAATGAATCAGTTCATAAAAGGCTTTTCCAGTGGTTCTGGGGTTCTTATGGAGCTTATTTCCATTTTATTAAGCATGTTTTCCCAGGCATTTTCTTCTGCATTTCCCATTTTGTGTTGCACCAGTGATCTGATGTATTGAATAAATAGCCTGAGCAATCCTGGAACCCAGTAAACTCTGGTGCTCTTTCCACATCCTGTAACATATCAACTTGTCTCTCTTACTGAATTTTCTTTGTCTCAGGCACCTCAGGGAGTCAGAGAAGACCGTAGGAATGCGATTTAAGTAGGTGGTAACACATCTGGCAGCTCTCTGGCAATAACTTGTCCAGAGCAAGTCACCCTTCCTTTGTAATACATTAGCGTAGTCCCAGCACTGTTGTTGGGACCCCACTCTCCTGCCCTCATGCAACAGTTCCATGGCTGGGAAAGAGGGGATTGTATGCACAGTGTACTGGACATTAGGAGCCACAACCACATTTCCCATCTTCTTTGGGAGATGCCTTCTCCTAATCTCCTTCAAATTCCAGTTGATCAGGAAACCAGGTCTCCTGTGGAACTTCACTAGGCTTCTGTCAAGATGAAAGAATAATTAATTTTACAAGCTGCCCACTGGGTCCCTGGGCTACTGTGAGGCAGGTGAATGAACTCCACTATGCCCTGGCCAATCTGACAGTGAGAGAAAAAATTCCTTCTGACCCTTAAAAAGGCAATTAGCATAATGCCCACAGCAAGGCCTCAAAACCCAGCCCTTTTCTAATCCCAGGAGAGACCGCTTTTCTTCCCACCACAGAACAGCATCCCTGGGCAGGAAGAAGGCCTCCAACCAATCAGCCACAGAACCCCCTTCCTCAAGTCCCTGGTGGGGTGCATTCTTTAAAGGGTCAAGGATTTCTCCCCTCTGCCCAGACAAAGCCTCCCAATCTCTGTGGCTCCATGGGGCACAGGTGAGGATCAAGAGGGTTGGACATTTGTGCACATGAGGGATATGCAAAGGGGGAATCAAGGGAAAAGTGATTTCTTTGGCTGTAAGGTGCAATGGAAAAATTCTCAACAAGTATCTGAGATCCTTTTCAGATATCTTAACTTGCATGCTGACAAGGTAGGTAGATTTTCTGGCTTTTACTTAGCACAGGTCTACACTACCCACCGAATCACAGAATATCAGTGTTGGAAGGGACCTCAGGAGGTCATCTAGTCCAATCCCCTCTCAAAGCAGGACCAATCCACAATTAATGATCACAATTAATGATCACATCCCTCGATCTGCTGGCAGTGCCCCTACTTTTAGCCTTCTTGGCAAAAAGGGCACACTGTTGACTCTCATCCAGCTTCTTATCCACTGTAATCCCTAGATCCTTTTCTGCAGAACTGCTCTGTAGCCATTCAGTCCGTAGTCTGTGGCAGTGCATGAGAGTCTTCCGTCTTAAGTGCAGGACTCTGCACTTGTCCTGTTGAACCTCATCAGATTTCTTTTGGCCCAATATTCTAATTTGTCTAAGTCCCTCTATATCCTATTCCTACCCTCGAGTGTATCTACCACTCCTTCCAGTTTAGTGTCATTTGCAAGCTTGCTGAGGGTGCAGTCCACGCCATCCTCTAGATCGTTAATGAAGATATTGAACAGAACCAACCCTTGGGGTGTTCCACTTGATACCAGCTATCAACTAGACATGGAGCCATTGATCACTACCCGTTGAACCCAACAATCTAGCCAGCTTTCTATCTACCTTATAGTCCATTCACCCAGACCATACTTCTTTAACTTGCTATCAAGAATACTGTGGGATCAGCGGGTAGCAATCTATCGGGGGTCGATTTATCGTGACTAGTCTATGAGAGGCACAGGCAGAGTTGACAGGGGGGCGGAAGTTGACTCAGCACCATGAAGACGCTGCGGTAAGTCAATCTAGGTACGTCGAGTTCAACTATGCTATGCTGGTAGCTGAAGTTGCGTATCTTAGGTCGATCCCCTCCGCCCCCAGTGTAGATCAGGGATTAGTAACCTCTTCTCTGTCAAAGCACGTTTCTCTTGTCAACTCTTGAAACATCTGGCAGCTCAAGTAATTTTCTTGTAGAAGTCTGATTCTATGTAGTTTTCTCTCTAGATTTTGTTATTAGTTGTGAATCCGACAAGACAAATACTGATAATTGCGCAAACTTATTTCAAGTTTTCAAAAGCAAGAGATATTTCTTTTTATTTATTAACTTAAGTGAAGGACAACAGTGCATGCAGTATGTGGAAAAATCTCTAGGAGCACATCATTTTGCACAGTAGTAAGCACTCTGTATGTATGTATTCCTTCTGTACAAATGCATGGTGTCTGAATAGCATTATGAGTGTTTTAGGTATAAAAGAATAGTGTTGAACAGAGCGGGTCTGACTAGTACTGAGACATTGTAAAAAGATTGAAAAAAGAAAGACGAAGAAGAAGAAAAGTAAGTCAAGGACAGAAACAGAGACACTCACTGAGGATGACAGACACACATACACAGATAATACATCCACTCATTCATCTACAGCACCACTAGGGAAGTGCAGGAAGGGAGAAAAAGAATTTCACAGACAATACATGATAGGCCAAAGTTCTAGGCTGATCTGTGTTGTTAGTTTTATAAGTCATGCTAAGGAGGAGAAATACCACAGAGCCAAGACAAAGAGTTTTCATGCCCCATTTAAATGGTTTAGAAATGATGGATAAGCGGTGAATTCAGAGATTTTTCTCTGGCTAGGAGGGCCTTAGACCTGCTACTAGCCTGACAAAGACCATCTAAGATATGCTAGCTTTGGAGTGGGGGCGATATAGAAATACCAGTCCATGGCTATAGTTGGTATATAAAGTAAACCCTGTTTCTTTTAGATACTAGTTTATTTCAGAGTGGCAAGCAACCTTAGTGACATTAGTCAAATGATGAGATGAAGATCTCTCTTTTTCTTCACGTTTTCTAACTTACGGTATGACACCATGGTGATATATATGGAGAGAGAGAGAGAGATGTAGCTAGATATTGGGTGTATATATTCACTCTCCTTTCACTTCAAAATAAGAAGCAAAAACAGGAGTCCTGGCTGAATTCTTCAGCCTATATTTCTAAGAGACAATGACAGCATTTATGTAATAAATTTTAAACATTTTGCAACATGAAAGGATGTGGAAACAGAGCAAACCTTATGCAACAAGTATATGCAAATACTCTAAAGAATATCATGAATGTGGTGGCCAACCTTTGAGATCAGCTACCATTAACACATATTTCAAGTATATCAATTTACCGCACTACTTGGGATGCTTCAGAGCAAAATTTTCAACATTCTCACCTGTTTAACTTGACTGGTATCAGGTATTCCTCTGCATAATTATCAGATATCAGTTAATGGTAATACTGGATATATGTGTTTGTTATGGAAAATAACCTTTGAAAGGCTTATTGACCCTCTTCTTGCTTTCTTTTACTTCTGTGTAAAACAAAAGGCCAAGAATGCATATTTAATATTTTAAAAATAGGCATTGTGATTATAATTATTATTAAATATTTGTTGTACTCAGCCATGTATAAGAGAGTTTACTCCCTTTATCTGGGGCTAAAACATGCTACAGATAGAGTGTTATATTACACTATATTACATTCATTCCAGATGTGTGTGGGGCGGGGTGAGTTATTTTATATATTTGGTTGGTAACAAATAGCATTAAATCATCAGAGGGATTATGGAAGATCACTTCTTAATTCTCCCACTCCCCTTTTTCTCCTTTTTTACTTATTCAGACCCCCAGAATTTCATGTATTGGTTACCTCCCTGGTTATCTGTTTTAAACTCTTTGTCTCAGCGAGGCTATCCTGAAAGCAGGGCCAGTGGCCAGAGCAATGGCCTTACAGGAATGCCTGGAGCATGCTGATTATGCTGATGCCCCTGTCTCACCTAACGTCGGTAGCCACATTGGACAAGCACCAGACTGCACCAACAGCACTGGGCTTGGTGCGCGAAGCGCAAGCAAACGCTCAGGTGGAGGGACAGGTGCCCACCATGAGACCCCCTTTCCCCATGGGGAACAATGCCCTGGGCCCTCTCCTCATTGCTTCAGTCATAGTCATCCTCTCCAGATGAGGCTGTGGCAGGACCCACTCATACTAGCCCATCAGACGACTTTAAGGAGCATTAAGCCTGCTCCGAAGGGTGGCCACTAACTTAGGCCTAGAGGTGGAAGAGGTGGCAGAGCATGAAGAGGTCCTAAAGATTGCCAAAGCAAACTATGTCCTCAATCCCACCGACTTGGAAGAGGGCTAAGAAAAAAGTATTTTGTGTCCACAAGGGGTTTGAATACTTATACACTCACCTGCCCCCGGGGTCATTGGTTGTTTCGGCAGCCAACAAGACAAGCAAGAGCATTCTAGTTCCACCTCCAAAAATAAGGAGGTCAAGAGACTGGACCTTTTCAGGAGGAAAATATATTCCATGGCCAGTCCCTCTCTGGGACCTGAATCTGGTACTTGTGAGGCTCTTTGAAGCCCCTTTTAGCCCTTGGCATCCTGTTCTCTTCTTCTGCTCTCCTGGAAGGTGTCATTCTTTGAGTGCTTGCTCATATCGATTCCATTCTAGGTGACTCAGAAGCTGAATCCCTAGATGTGGGCTTTAAGATCACAGACATGCGGCTTGTAATACCAAAGCTAGTGTCATCTCGGGCTTGCTGGGTAAGTGCATAGTGAGACGTGAACATGTGAATGGACAGCCAGGTGGCAGCCCTATAGATATCTGGAACTGGCACATGGGCCAGGAAGGCCGCCAATGAGGCTTGAATCTAGTTGAATGTATGGTTACAATCGCCAGTGGAGGCACCTTCACCTGATCATAGCAAAATCGTATGCAGGCGGTGATCAAAGGGTTGGTCCTCACTACCCGGGTTGATCGATGGCAGATACGCAACTTCAGCTATGTGAATCATGCAGCTGAAGTTTGTGTATCTGCCGCCGACTAACCTGCCGTCCTCCCGGCAGCGGCAGGCGGCGGCGCGCTCCCCCGTCAACTCCAGCTTGCGCCTCCCGGCTAACTGGAGTTCCGGAGTTGAAGGGGGAGCCGCGGGCGATTGATTTCTTGTATCTTCACAAGACGCGAGAAATCGATCGCCAAAAGATCGATCCGGCGGGTAGTGAAGACCAGCCCTAAGATGGGATTCTCTGGGTGGACACTGGACAACCCTTTCATCCTATCTGCCACAGAAAAGAACAGCTATGTCAACTTGCAAAATGGCATGCTCCTCTTGATGTAGAAGGCTAGCACTCTCCTAACATCCAGGGAATACAACCTACATTCCTCCTCAGACTTTTATAAGGCTTTGGGAAGAAGTCCAGCAAAAATATGTCCTGGTTCATGTGAAATTGTGAAACCACATTGGGCAGAAAAGCTGGGTGTGGCTGCAGCTAGACCTGGTCCTTGAAGAACAACAAATAGTGCAGCTCTGAAATAAGTGCCTTAATTTTAGAGACCCTTTGGGCAGAAGTTATGACCACCAGGAGAAAATGGTTACTTACCTTTTGTAACTGTTGTTTTTCGAGATGTGTTGCTCATGTCTATTCAATTTCCCAACTCTCCTACTGCTCTTTTGGAATTGCAGGCAAGAAGGAACTGAGAGGGTGTAGGGCCGGTAGTGCCTGATATACCAATCAGGCACTACCTGCCAATATGAGCATAGCACTCCAGAGGGTGCCACAACCAACTCTATGGATACTGCTAAGGCAAAGGCTCTGACAACTGTGTGCATGGGCGCACACAAACATAGAATGGAATAGACATGAACAACACATCTCAAAGAAAAACAGTTATGAAAGGTAAGTAACCATTTTTCCTGTGCTCCCAGTCAAGATCACTATCTCACAAGTCATTTTGTCTCACTGCTATTATTATTCATACTCATGTACTTCTGGTGTAAGTGGAAGGGACTGATTATATAAATACAATATAGTCCTGAAGGTTGATATTTCAGTCTAAACAGCAGCAGTGGATGTTAAGCACAGGACAGAGTTTTTGTTTTCTTCCCCATCATCATCTTTTCTGTCTGGTTCTCATGCTGTGACTTCCCATTCTGTCCCTCTTGTTCTGAAATGGATGCTGGTGAGAAATACATGAGGTGCTAAGTGACTTCTTTTACCTGCTGAGCTGCGGGAAGAATTGAAACATTCAAATTTCAAAAATACCCCCCTATTAGATCTCTGTCCTGAGAGAGAAAGCTGATGTGTCATATGTTCCTTATGTGGATAGTGTAGGTGAAAAGCGTCTGACTATAAACTTTGTAATTTCTCTCTATCTTGTTTTTGAAATCTTCAGCCCTCGTGGGAAATGAAATGAATATAGCTGTTGAGTTCTACTGTACTTGACTAACTTGAAGAGGTATGCATGAGTATGTAAGAGAATTGCAGCTCTGTAGATCAACAGATATCATATAGAAAATTGAGAGAGTTGGGGGAGAGCCACTGTGTTAAGTCACCTTCTTTCACTGTTAATTGATTTGTAACAGGAATCATTTATTGTGTTCATCCACCTCAAGTCAAGTGACAATGGTAAGTATTACAGGAACTGTTGCTTTCTTCAAACTCTAAACCAGGAACTTTACTAAAACAAGGAAAACAATATTATCTCTAAAACTTAGCTGTCTCTTTCCTTCACTCTGCTTCACTGTAGAGCTTCTGTTCAGAACTTTATCTTTCCCCTTCTTCTTGGCTTCCTTCAAGATTTAAATAGGGCTTATAGCATTAAATTTCCTTCACCCTTTTTTTTTTCAGCATAAACAATTTTTAGCAAGATTTAACAGAAAATAATGCATTTGAATGAGGCAATAGCTTCACCTCTCATCCAATCTGGTCATCATGGGGCATGATGGATAGTTTTGGCTTGTTGATTTACTTAGATTATCAAACTGAAAGGAAGAGATTCCTGTTGGGTGATCCTTTTCAGCTACTCTTCACCAGTCTATTTCATTGGGGCTGATGAGGAATGGAAGTACGATGCCTGAAATTTATGCTATCCAAAAGCTTAGAAGTCAGAGATGGTGAATAGGTTACCCATTGTCAGTAGCCATTTACAACAATGTTGAAATGAGAAAAAATATACTAGCTTTTCTATGACGTGTGATCTTGTGGGTCAAGGTATGATGCAGAATTTCCACAAATTTAGAAAAATAGCCATTGACTGTTAGATACATTCTTTTTCTTCACAAGAAGATAGCTAATGCTATTCTTTTCTGAGGTCCATTGGATAGTGCCGAGGGCATGAGATATTCTTCACTTGTGTCCTTCTAGTCCTTCTTTGAGACTCCCATGATTCCCTCCTATGTTTTAGATACTGCCCTGTGCCAGGCCACCACTCCATCTTACCCAATTTGGTTCTTCATTTGGGTGGCTGCAGGACTAGCACACCAGTCTAGACCTTGCTGAGTGCACGGGTGTGCCCCCCCCCCCCTTTCAATTTGGTCTGCACTGGCTCTCCTTCTAGCAGTTCATTTTCATGGAACAGCATTCTAACCCCACTGTGTGATTTATAAGACCTGTCTCAGTGGCTGTGCTTTGGTCTAGAAATCAATGTGTTGTGGTCTTGATTATAAAGGTGTCAAATACATGCTTCTAGCATTCATAGTTAGTACAATCTTTGAATTACCCAAGATCCCACAGTCAATGGTAGAGCAGGGATTTGAACCCTAGTTTCCCAAGTACCAGGCTAGCACCCAAACCACTGCTGCATCATTTCTCTCTCTGATTATGTATTACCGTGCATGATAATCACCAAATAAATGGACTAATGAGCATTCAGATTATTCTACCATTCAACAATAACAACAAAAGTGACATGGGACAGGCTGGTGACTGAGTAATGGTACTTTGAAAGACTAGCCAGAAGATCTAGGTTGTGCAAGTTTCTCAATGTAAATGTTTTCCAGAGGCTGAGCTTTATGGAGAAGTGGGGACACCTTTCTTCTCTCTTTCCTCTAACCCAGTGAATGGGTGACTATATCATTTCAAAAATATTGACTCTTTATCACACCTATTCATTTTAAAAAGGGGAAAAAAGCAAGTCTGTTTGAGTTACAGAGAGAAATTATATCGACTTCATCTATGGCCTGAGGAAAGAGTTATTTTAGGATATATTGTGCTGATGGTTTATAATGGGCTGAGATCTAAATCTGTCCTTACCAGTAAATTTACAGCTGCATATTTTTCAACACAGTGAGCCAGCTCTGCTCCTAATAAGTCTCAGAGAAATTGTCAGTGAAAAACATATTTATATGCAACAAGAAAACACTAAAACCAGATCTTGTATGAGTAATGTGTGACAATGAAATAACCTTTTAGACCATGAAAGAACAGCTGCTAATACTTGATTATAATGAAGTCCTCTATACATTTTATAAGGTGTCTTATGATTATTTTTAGTTATCAGTACCCTGTCTATATGTCAACATATGTCCTATGCTAAAAGTATTTTTTGCCACACATGCTTAACCTTTGAACTGGAAGACGCTAATGAGTCATATCTAAAATATTCCCATAAAGAGATCATGAAATTAACATGACCTATCTTCATAATCCATCCTATAGACCTCTAAAAATGGTCCTTTTCTTTTGCTTGTGAAAATAGAGGGTATGACCTGTAAGCAGATGTAGGAGCTGGCTGAGAAGCACATGCAACAGAAAGCTCTATTGTACGAAATTTCTTTTGTACGGATGTTTAAAGTATAGTTAATATAAACACCAAAATGCTTGGTCTTCAAGTGCCTCATGGTTAAAAGAGTACCGAAATGCTGCACCCTAATTTGTTCTCTTCCTTCTGTGTGTTCCTCCTTATCTCACATGCCTACTTTTTGAGCATATAACGGCTTGCTTTTCTCAAACTCCTTTCATGTGTTCCTCAGATTCTGCAGTCTTTAATTAACAACACTGAGCTTTGAAGGAAAATTCAGGTATTAAAAGCGTGTTAAATGAATAACAGAATTCTCTTCATCAAAGCTGCAGACTTAATCTTTCTGTGACTTAAAGATAGGAAACGCATGTTTGTCATTTGCAGAATTGAAAACTGATCAATTTTTTTTGTTTTATTTATTCTGAGCATCAATATGCATGTTACATTTGAAAACAAGCATTCTTAGAAAGGAGTGAGGCTTTTTTAGTAAATTTTCTAGCCAAAAAGCTCAGGGGATAGGGGAGATGGGATTCTGAAATGTAATACACTAGAAAAATTCACAGGTCAAAATAATTACTCCATGTAAACATGATGAATTAATTTTTTTCTTGTCTTACAATTCTTTTATTTTCTCTCTTTTGCTGGTCCATTTTTGGCAGTGCTGCTGTACCCATCTGTCCACATAGATTCAAATCCAAATGTCAACTTGTGTATTCCTCCTTCTCATTTTTTATGTTTTCATCTATTTTGTTAATGATAGAAAAGGTTCTGTTTTTTTTAAATATTTGGATATCTGTAGATCAGTAATATCAATTACTGTGCAGATGACCAGTATTACATAACACTTAAAAATAACTTCACCTGTGTTCAGTTGAAAACAAACATACACACACACCCTATTATCAGCTCTTTAGGCAAAAGCCTGATTGAAGGTCAAGAGAGTCACACTCTGTCAAGCCAGCAGGAAATGCTACTTCCAAAGTTGAGGGCCCTTCACTGAGGACATTCTGCCACCAGTCCTATGACATTCATACCTAGGGACAGTAAACTTGAGAGCCTCATTTGATCTCCTCTGCTGCAGCTGTTCACAGAGGCCCCAGTCCTGCATTACACTCGGTGACTTCTGTAAATTACTTGGAGCATTTAACTCCTATTGACATCAGTATTTCACAGGAGGCTCTCCACACCTTACAGATTGTGCCAAGTGAGAAATGATTGGGGTCAAGGAAATCTCAGCACTCAAGGAAATCCCCAAATTTGCTGCCTGATCAATCACTTTTCTAAAGGCTGGACAGAGTATGGGTAACAATTTGCAAGCTGTTAGTTTCTTTCTGCAAAAGGATGCTGGACTCCTCTTTTCTGCTAGGATACCATTTAACAATCTCCACTAGCAACATAGCTGCTCCCTTTCACTTGATTTTACTGACCATAATGAGCATAGGTCCAACTCACAGTAGGGTTTCAAACCTTTTGATATATCTAGAACCGGAATGAGTGAAACTTGTTAAAAGATGAGCAGAGATGACATTTCATCTACACTCCTCAGCCATGAATATATTCCAGCAGCAGACGGGCCAGTCCAAATCCCACTGATCTGATCCTCAAAAATAAGTTGGAATTTTACAAGTGAGGGAAAAGTATTATTTTTCAAAGTGCCATTAGCCTGGATTCACCTAGCTGTACAGTACTAAAAGCATTTGGGGTGGATGGGATTTTGTTGTTGCTGTTTAGGAAGAAAGGAAAATCCAATTGGCCTCTTCGAGTAAGGGAAGAAGATGCTTAAGTAGTAGAAGGCCATAGGTGGTCATCAGTAGAGTGATCCACTAACTGTACAGTACTCCACTGTCATTCAGAGACATCTGAAACTTATTTGGGTCCATCAGTTGTCATGGATGGACCAATTGAAGAGGTCCTAAACAGCAACCAGAAAAATGACCCCTGAATTGAAATTGAAAAATCAGGTCACCTGTATAACTTGTCCTTGGTTGGTACGAAGGGGTCACAAATATTGCTGTTAGCTCCAGAAGAGAACTCAGGTGATTTATGGAGCAGAAAATCTTTATCATCCCATAAGTCCAATGGAGGGAAAAGGTTTAATTCTAATTGTGCTGTGTTTCCAGGCCATATTAGCATGTTCCTGTGGGGACGGACAACAACATAACACTAAAACCATACAAATAACTAGTTAAAAAATGTCATTCCCATTTTGTTTTAATCTCATTTTAACTTTGAAGTAAATGAAGAAAAAGATTTGGAAGAGTAAAATAAGCCTGCGTTTTGAGATCTTTTGTTTTTCTGTATTTTTAAGATAGAACTATCTTGGGGCCTGGTGGAATACCCCTTACTCTTGTGGGTGAGTAGTTACCTACAGGAGTAACAGAAACTACATCTGAAAGTAAATGTTCTCAAGTGTAAATCAGGTTATGTCTACACTGCATTTAAATACCTGCAGCTGGCCAGTGCCAGCTGACTCAGGTTCGTGGGGCTTGGGCTAAGTCACTGTTTAATTGCAGTGTAGACATTAGGGTTTAGGCTGCAGCCTCCCAGCTCCCAGGGTCCGATAGCGCGGGCTCCAGACGGACCCTGAATATCTACACCCCAAACAAAACAGCCCCTTAGCCCGAGCCCCGCAAGCCTGAGTGTCTAATTGCAGTTTAGACATACCTTACGGGCTCACTATCCGGCTCTCATATGTTTCTGGGAGAATAACTGTTTTATGTGCTATTCTTCCACAGTAAGGTTTAAGTGAAACAAGAAAACCATGTTTCTAAGTCGCAGCTATTTTTGAAGAGCACATTTTGGAGAGCACAATCGTACCTTATTGTCTCCTGTACACATTTTCTGACATCTTTTCGGGCTCTCCTTATTCTTCTTGCGGTTCAGTCCGTTCTGTCGAAACACTCACTGCAAAGACATTTGGAAATTCTAAAAAAATTAGGTATTGTCAGTGTAGTTCTGTGTGACAACAAACTCAGTGAAGTGACAGTTCCTTTTTATGTAGTAATTCTAATCTTAGTGCAGGCTGACAGATGTGACATTCTCTTGGTTCACCTTTCTCACTTGTCATTATCTGGACCCCTGGCTCTTTCCTGTCACATATGTAACATGCCTCAGTGAGGTTTAATATGACAGAACTATTTACTTTATCACTCCAGAGCACAATCTCTCTTGACAATGAAATCAGACAGTGAAATTTACTCAAATTTGAGCACCTTCCATCTGTCGGGGCTGAGGCAAAGTGTCAGGGCATCCATCAAAAGAGAGAAGATAAGTTATTTGCTCTTTCACTTCAAATTCATATGGTAGTATATTGATGTACATAGCTACACATACCTTCACCATATCTGATTTTTATTGCTGTCTTTGAAATAATGTAAAGAGATCAGGCATGTTTTCCTCCTTGACCTGACAGGTCACAAGTATAAATGATTGTGAGGGTAGGGAGTTGTTGCTTTTGATTTTATATTATGTCATGACCAGGTAACAGCCTATCACTTCTAGATTAAATTTTTTTTGAGAAAGTTAAAATCAGAGTCTAGCCAGTTGATCTTTCATTACTTTCTTTCATGGTTAGTTAAAATAATTAAGACATGAAAGTACTGATATGTCTTTTTAAACATGCTGCACAGGGAAAAGTCATGAGTTCTATATGGCAGATATATATTGGAAATGCTTACCTCAGGTTTCCGTAACTCTTCTGTATTACCTTTTGTGCAATATTTTTAATGATATACATTCCGTTCTCAACATACTGTGGACTGACCATTTGAATTCATGGCCTAACTTCTTTTCGTTAATAGTAAAAAGCCACAAATATACTGGAGCTTAAATTAATTGCCAGTATTCTAAATGTCATCAGTTCTAATCATCTTGTTAATTCAGTGCCCAGTATTATTTTAATTGTATCAGTTTTCCTTTTGACACTTTTTCATGAAGTAAATATAATATTTTATAAACACACAGGCCTGCTCATTATAAAACATAATGGTGTCTACTGTCAGTGAGAGATGTAGAAAAATGAGTATGCGGGTAAACTTATTTTTAATTGCAATGTACTTGCATTTAATATTCAGTATAGCTAATGCATTAATTATATTTCTGTGGTATAAAAGGAAGGTACATTTATAATTTGTTTGTACACACATTCACACAGAATATAACTGCTTTTTCAGTTTTATTATTTCTTTGTTGTTAGGATCTCTCATATCTTCAAACTATGGTAATATAATTTGTGTCCAATAACTTATCTAGTCTTTGCATTTTTTGAAGTGATGTTATTAGATAGCTGAGATGAAAACTTAGGTGATTGTATATCCTTAGTTCTGTTACATCACTGAATCAAAAAGGATTTATGTTAAAGTGTATGTAAGTAGCTGGGAAAACATATACAGAAAATTGTACTGAAAAGATCAGACATATTGGGTTC
This sequence comes from Sternotherus odoratus, assembly GCA_032164245.1. NCBI lineage: Eukaryota > Metazoa > Chordata > Testudines > Kinosternidae > Sternotherus > Sternotherus odoratus. Next base: position 36,725,785 of record JAVMKO010000001.1, read on the forward strand.
TGGACAAGATATCTAAGGTGAGATTCACTTTGGAGTGGGTACAAGGCCCTCTGAATCACTCAGGTTTCATAGGGCTGGTCTTCACTACCGGTGGGGGGAGGGGGGGGGATCGACTGCAGATACACAACTTCAGCTACGTGAATCACATAGCTGAAGTTTGTGTATCTGCAGCCAACTTACCTGCCGTTCTCACGGTGGCGGAGGTCGGCGGCGTGCTCCCCCGTGCTCCCATTTTGCGCCTCCTGGCAAGCTGGAGTTCTGGAGTCGACGGGGGTGCCGCGAGCGATCAATTTCTCACGCCTTCACCAGACGCGAGAAATCGATTACTAACAGATCGATCACTACCTGCTGACCCGGCGGGTAGTGAAGACCAGCCCATAGACAGGGTTTTATGGAAGGGGAGGTACTGATAGAAAGGGCACACCTGTGGAGCCTTGCATGCTGGAGAGTGGAACTGTTTGGAGGGTCATGGAGGAGCGGCTAGATGGTATACAATAAAAATGAAAAAAGGTGGGGTGAGGATTGTTTGTTCTGGGCTTTTCCACCTTTTCTGAACTCAGAAGTGGCTTTTGAATGGATTTCATTCAAACTTTCTAATAACTGGGTTGAGACCAATCATCAAATATTTCAAATAGAAGAAAAAAATTATCACAAAGTGATTAGTGTGTGAAAACATGTAATTATAATGGAAGTTCTGATGTAACCTTGCCTATAGCAAGAGCTACTAGGGACTCACTAAAAAGAAAAGCAGGTAGAGACCAAAAATGCAAGGATATTCCATGGCATATTCTTTGTTAGAAATTTACTTGAGAAAGTTGATTCCTGTATAAATTTGTTCACACCAGATTAAGTCTCTAAAGGAGTCCAGTAATAATTATGCTTCCTATGGTATATGAATACTCTTTTCTTACGGTGAGTATTCCTTCAATGATTCATAATAGATCAAATTTACCATTGTGCAGAAAGCCACTATAAGGTCTATACATTACTTAAATTCCACTCAAGCCCTCCTGTGGGTTTATGAGGAACTTAAATAGTGCACAGACATTGTACTGGCCCTCTGTACGGAGATGAATTTCACACAAGCTATCAGTTATCAAAGCAAGACCCTTAGCGATGCAGTTGAGCTAATGGTTTATTTTTATGTCAAGTATTTGCCTTATTTAAAAAGGCGGTTGTGTTACTTGGTAGGTGTTTTAAACAAATGTATTAGAGTAATATAATTTTAACTGTTGAAACATGGCTTCCCTTTTGCAAGTGCAAATTTGCACTTATGATTTAGCACTCATAAAATGGAATTACAGGTACCACTCGGGCTCTGCACATTGAAATACCTGTTTTTCACCTGTAAAAAGGACTTGAGAAATTCAAATATCCAGATTTGCACTGCCAGCTTAGTTTTAGGTACGAATTTTGAAGGTGTAAAATGCACCCACAGAAAGGGCACTTCTCAAAGGTTAATTATTAATTATTTTTTCCTCAACTTGCAGTAGTTTGTTTTTGTGAAAGGGCCTCTTTTGCTGTGTACTTTGCCTTCCTCCTATGTTTTGGTGGCTGCTCTGTTTTGTTCACTTGCTGAATCTTGTCCATGTTGAGGGAGCTTCATTTGGTGGGGCTGACCCTAACTGGTGCTCATTCCCTCAGGAAGGGATTCTTAGGAGCTGCCTGCTAGAGATGGGAAACTTTTTCATGTTGGGATGCTTTTCTGCCATGTCAGCAGCACAGTGCCTGAGGGTGGGTACTTCCAAGGATCAGAGAATTGGAATTCAGAAGATTGGGCTACAGTTTTGTGCAGGAATGCTCAGTTAAGTGTTCAAGGACAGGACCTAGCTGGGGAATGGATCAGAAAGACTCTCTGTGCTGCCTTCTATTGGGTAAGCATGGCTGATATTGGGAGGAGTCCTTATGACAGGGAAGCTGGAATGAACGACTACAGGGAAATGGGAGCCAGATAGATAGTTAAGAATTTGAATTTCTAAGCTCTAGTCTAATTGATTTCTCAATATAAGTTTCAGCCTAGTTCTTTAATTATATACATACATTATTATTGAGTTTATTTCAAAGCAACGGAAAGGGAGCAAAGGCCAGGGAGAACTCTGGATGTAGGAATGTGGTAAATGACAATGCTTACATTGAAGGATATTGTTCAAACAAAACTCACTGCATAGTTTTAATTGATTAAAACATACCAAGATGGAAGACAGATTTAGTTTTTTATGATTAAGATGTGGAAGAAAATGTTGAACAAAAGATTAAATAACTACATTCTATTACAGGCCTGATGGAATTGGAACAGTCTCCGTTGAAGAGAAAGAAAGGTTTGAGGAGACTAAAAACCGACTTTCTTCCCTTTTAGAAAACCAGATAAGCCACTTCAGGTGAGTGTATAATCAATTCAGTGACAGGTTTAAGATTAGCAGCCATGTTAGTTTGTATCCGTAAATAAGATGAGGAAGACTTTGTAGCACCTTAGAGACTAAACAGTTTATTTCAGCATAAGCTTTCGTGGGCTATAGCCCACTTTATTGGATGCATAGAATGGAACAGAAGTAAGATGCATTTATATACACAGAAAGAAAAAAAAAGTTGTACATTAGCATATCAATTCTAAGAGGCTGTTAAATTTGGATGGGCCATTATCAGCAGGAGAAAAAAAACAAGCATTTGTTTAAACTACAATACCCACCTTGGGAAGTGAAAAAACAGATTGACAGAGCAAGAAGAGTACCCAGAAGCCACCAATTACAGTACAGGCCCAACAAAGACAAAAACAGAACACCATTAGCCGTCACCTTCAGCCCCCAACTTAAGCCTGTCCAGCGCATCATCAAAGACCTACAACCTAACCTGAAAGATGATCCCACACTCTCACAGGTCTTGGGAGACAGACCAGTCCTCACTTACAGGCAGCCCCCCAACCTGAAACAAATACTCACCAACAACCGCACACCACATAACAAAAACACTAACCCAGGTACCTATCCTTGTAACAAAGCCTGATGCCAACTCTGTCTTCATATCCATTCAACTGACACCATCATAGGACCTAATCACATTAGCCACACCATCAGAGGCTCATTCACCTGCACATCAACCAATGTGATATATGCCATCATGTGCCAGCAATGCCCCTCTGCTGTCTACATTGGCCAAACCGGCCAGTCTCTACGCAAAAGAATAAATGGACACAAATCTGACATCAGGAATCATAACATTCAAAAACCAGTAGGAGAACACTTCAATCTTCCTGACCAGTCCATTAAAGATTTGATGGTGTCGATTTTGAAACAGAAAAACTTCTAAAACAGACTCCAACGAGAAACTGAGGAACTGGAATTAATTTTCAAATTGGACACAATTAACCAGGGGCTAAATAGAACATGCAAATGGTTCTCTCATTACACTAATTGATTGCATTTCCCTAGTTAATTTACCTTCAACAGTTATCTCGTGCAGACACAGAGATCCATTTCAAAAGGTATTTTTTTCTCCTGCTGATAATGGCCCATCCAAATTTAACAGCCTCTTAGAATTAATATGCTAATGTACAACTTTATTTTTTTCTTTCTTTCTTTGCATCTTACTTCTGTTCCATTCTATGCATCCGATGAAGTGGGCTATAGCCCACGAAAGCTTATGCTGAAATAAACTGGTTAGTCCCTAAGGTGCTACAAAGTCTTCATAGTCTTATTTAATCAATTCAGTGATGAAGCTTCGTTCAAAATGGTTTTGACATGGTGGTGTTCATTGTTCTGATTATGAACAAGACATAGTAAAGATAAAAGTTGTCAAAAATTCAAGTCATGGTAAACATAACTTAATACATTTATATTGTATGTCTTTCAAAAAGATAAATTAATTTAATCACACATTATTGGCCTATAGTATTCACTTATCTAGCAGAGGAGACTAATTCCTTCCAATGTGAGAATGACTAGGTGAAATTCTATGGCCTCTGACCTGCATAACAGACTAGATGACCATAGCTGTGCTTTTGGCCTTAAAAGTATGACTATAATTCTAGCTCATGATTAGCTAAAAATCTTCAAATGAAGACGAATGAGTAAGCCATACTGAAGCCTTGAACAGTGTTAATTGGCATGATCCACATGCAAACTGAGTGCCCTGATTGATTGCAGCTGAGTTAAGTTAAAATTATTTTTTTTAACCTTTGAGCTAATCTGATCTCATATGCAAATCTCTGTTTCCTGACTGGACCCAGGAGAGGTAAACATTTTTCTGGGTATCTAATCTTTCTTTACTAACCTTTATATTTTTATACATTTTCCCCCATATCAAGCAAAGTCCCTGCTCCCTAGTCCTCAATGAAGAGTTTGTCCATGCAGAGTTTCAAATTTTAGCCTTTTTTTGTTGTTGCCCAGTTCAAAAACTTGATTTAGAATTAAATTACAAAGGAAAGAGTATTTCTTCTTCAAGTGATTGTCTACAAGGATTCCAATTTTGATCCACATGCACCCCATGCACACAAGATCGGATTCTTTTGGCCAGCAGTGTCCATTGAAACTGCCTCTGAGCCCAAGATGTCATAGTTCTCCCGCCAAAACCAAGGGCATAAAGGGTAGACCAGGCCCAACCAATCCTTAGTTTTCTGTTACCATTCATGGCAGCAAAACAGAGTCCCTGAGTATCCTGCCAGCTTCTGTGCACACTGTGCAAGCTAGTGTTAGTTATTGATTAGTCTTGGTGCCCATTGACAACACACACATGCACACAGAGAGAGAAATGAAGAGAAATCTCTGGGGCTTAAAACCTGCCCCTCATGTGAAGCTTCAGTTCCATTTAATGACGGGTACTCTAGGTTCCCATTTTGTTTAAGAGAGGGACATATTCCTGAGTGATGTACCATATGTCACCCCTCCTTTAGGTGGACTTAGAAAGCCAGAGAAGCCTGCCTGAAGTTGTTCCTCCTGGAGTAATCTATGCAAACTCCTTAGACACCAAAAGGAAGGACACAGCTGAACCTCACTCCTCAGGTTGGTCCCTCTCCATGGGTGCCCTGGTGAAACCCGATTCCACCCTGTACTCCCAGGCTATGTAGAGCAACAGGCCCCAGTCATCACCCATCATTTCAGCTTTGATTACCTCTGAGGTGGTAGGAAGGAGCAGTGCTCCAGAACTGTAGCAAGGCACAAGACTCATAAGTCTTACTTATCTCAGGCTCAACAGCCAAGGGGAAGCCAAGAGCCTGAGAAGGGTCCCTCTGATGCCCTGGCACCAACTGTTAAGAGACCACTGGTGGTACCCGATGAACCTGCGTACAACATCTCTCTTGGTATTGAGCCTTCAGTATCTGGCATTTCTCCACAAGCAACCTCAGAATGGTGTTCCTCAGTGCCCAGCACACAAATAACTAGTGTTTTTATACCTATGGCATATACAGTACTGAGTGATTTATCTGTGAGTCTGGTACTGGAATCTCTTCTTCTGTGAGGTTGTGGGTGGTGATAACTAAGCACCAGCTATTGAGTTTGTCCATTCAGCAAGTAAAGGCACAACAGAGCCAGGGCACTTGTAACATGACAGGTCCTCCCTTGGAAGAGTTATATTCTTTTATCCCCTTTTGGGCATTGTAGGAACACCTCTCCAACATACCTACCCTCTCCTCCTCGTGGAGCACAATAGAATTCAAGAAGGGACTACTCTAAGGAGGGATATGTAAGTGACAGCAGAAAATGACCTATGGTTCCCATGTATTTTCCATACTGATATGAACTGTGGCCCTACTGGACACCCTGGGGACTGCAGCCATATTCAGGCAAAGCTGCATCATCTCCTTCTAGGCTTAGATTCCTCTACCCAAAGAGGTAATATAGACCAACAGAGTGAGGTCAGCTAGTGTAATCTCAGATCTTGAAAAGATAGGAAGAGGGAGGCAATGAGGATCAGCATCTACAAGAGGAAGAATAATTTATCTGCTGCGATCTCCTCATTCTCTCCCGACAAGGCAGCAAATCTCTAAGTGTCTTTTTAATTCGATGATGTCCAGACAACTTCATCAAGTATATTGCAGAGATTCTAGATCTACCTCTGGAAATGGGGTAGGAAAAAATTCTCAAACTCCTGCACATCTTGCACCTTTCTATGCCTGTTAGACTTCCTATGCCTATAAATGAGGCACTCTCGAAGCCTGTGAAAGACTTTCGGTGCATACAAGCATCCATCCTGGCCACACTGAAATGAGCGGACAGGAGATATCAAATCCCTTCCAAGGGATTTGACTATTTTTATTCCCACCTAGTTCCAGGGTCTTTTGGTAGCTGCATTCCAAGAGATATTGAAGCAAAAAAGTCCTTCCAATTCTATATCTAGGGAGAGAAACCCAAATAAGCTGGATCCATTTGGATGCAAAGTCTATTCATTTGCCAGTCTCCAGATGCACATGGCCAATTTCCAAGTTCTTCTAACAAATGCAATTATATGAATTGGTACAACCTGTCTCATTTAGTGGTCAAGCTATCAACTTCATCAACTGGAGATAAACTCCATCATATCCAATGGACAGCTTATTGCACGTGTCCTGACAGGCTGCACTGGACACAGCCAACACAGCAGCACATACTACGGCTACTTCAGTGACTGTGAGAAGATCTTTTTGGATCCAGTCTTCAGAGATTCCTAGGTTGATCCAAACAACAACTGAGGAATTGCCCTTTGAGAGCAATAAACTTTTTAATTCAAAGGCAGATGAGGCCATAATTCTTCTGCCCAGTGTTATCATCAGCCCCAAAGGGCCTCAGCACTGCCGAGAAGGAAGCAAAGGTTCCACTGATGATGAACCGCCACCTCTTCTTCCACTGTCTCGGAATCTGGGTCTTACATCAAGCAGCTGGTATAATACTGGTGTCAAGATCCTGACAGCAGTGCTCAAAGATCTCTTCCCTTCTACCTCCTTTTGCCCTCCTTTGGTAGCTTCCTCTTTTAGTTTAATAAATTTTGGACTCAGAACTCCTCAAACCAGTAGGTCCTGAAAATTGTAAACAAAGCGTACTCTATCCAATTCTTCTTACTCCTTACCCAACCCTTTTCAGGTACCCTTCTCACAACATACTTCCTTTTACTACTTGAAGCAGTAGAGGAACTGCCCTTAGAGTTCAGAGACAGGGATATTTATTTTCATTACTTTTTCATCCCACAGAAGAAAGGGATTTGGTGTTCCTTTCTTGCTCTTCAGCATTTCAACATATTCATCTGCCATTTTAAATGTAGGATAGTGTTGCTAGCCTCCATAATTCCCCTATTAGATTCTGAAGATTGGGCCATAGCTCTTGCTTTGCAAAATACCTATTTCCACATATCCATTCATCTGGCCCACAAGAAATAGTTCAGATTCCTAGTAGGAACCAGTGCACGGTCCTGCCCTTTGATCTTTCCATGGCACTGAGGTTATTCACCACATACTTTGCAGTCATGGCAGCTCATTTAAGCAGACAAGAGATCCAGGTCAACCCGTCCCTCGATAACCATCTGATCAGAGTAATCTTAAATTCTTAACATTGCTGGACACTAAAAATCATGGTCTTAATAAAGACAGTGTATTTATGATTTATTACAACATTCTGTGACCCTACATCCTGTGATTGCAGATGTGTTAACAGGCCAGTTCACTTTGAATAGACACTTAGAATATGTGTTAACTACTTACGCTAAATAATCTGTTCAACCTGGCATTTAGCTGTGACACTCTGGGCTTGTCTTCACTGCAGACTAAATCGGCACCGTTGTGATAGATGCATCGGTATTGATTTAGCAGGTGTGGTGAAGATGCAATAAGATGATGGGAGAGCACTCTGCTGTCCACTTCAGTATTCTACCTCAATGAGAAGCCGAATTTTTGTCAACAACAGAACATCTTAACTAGCATAACTGAAGTTGACTTGCCTCATTAGTGTAGATAAGGCCTCTGAGTACCTTTCCCAGATCTGAAGAAGAGCTCTATGTAGCTCAAAATCTTGTCTCTCTCACCAGCAGAAGCCTGATCCACCTTGTCTGATCTGAGTAAGATCACCTATGTGGGTGATGAATTTCTTTGAAATAACCTTAAAGTTCTTTGCCACTCTGGGCATCAAACTTAACCTCAAAGGAACACACCAAGAATATGTCTATACCAGAGACCTTACAGTGGCAGAGCTATGAGATATCTCGTGTAGCCACTCTATGCCAATAGGAGACAGCTCTCCAACTGACATAATTAAACTACAGTAAACCCTCGATTTAACGGACCCCGATTTAACGGACTTCGGATGCAACGGACAAAATTTCCAATGCATCCGAAATCTGTTATTCGGGGGCTGCCGGCTCCCGCCCCGGGGAGCCGGGTGGGAGCTGTCACTCCCCGCAGAGGTTGACAGCTCCCGCCCGGCTCCCCGCAGAGAACAAGTTAACGGGGTGGGGGGATAGCTCAGTGGTTTGAGCATTGGCCTGCTAAACCCAGGGTTGTGAGTTCAATCCTTGAGGGGGCCATTTAGGGATCTGGGGCAAAAAATCTGTCAGGGGACAGTACTCAATCCTGCTAGTGTAGGCAGGCGGATCCTGCTAGTGTAGGCAGGGGACTGGACTCGATGACCTTCAAGGTCTTTCCAGTTCTAGGAGATTGGTATATCTCCATTTATATTTATATATTTATAAGTTATATCCACCTAGACACATTAGAGTTCATTCCACTGCTGCCTATTTGAAGAATATCCATGTTCCTGAAATTTACAGAGCAGCTACAAGGAACTTGTTCTGCACACTGACACGCCACTATTCTTTGATAGAGGCTTTCAGACCAGATGCCTGCTTTAGAAGGGCTGCCCAGCAAGAAGTTTAAGTAGGACTCCCATTACTCATTTCCAAGCAAACAATTACTTGTTAGTCACTAAGAGTGGAATCCAAGTGGGCCAGCACTCAAAGAGGGAAAACAGTTACTTACCCTACAGTAACGTTGGTTCTTTGAGATGTGTTGTCCGCATGGATTCCACAACCCATCCTTATTCCCTTCTACAATAGAGTTCTACTTCTCTGGCATTGGGGATTGGCAAAGGAAATGAGGGATGGCTGGGCCTGCTCTGCCCTTTATGTCCACAGGTGGAGGAGCAAGGGAACATCTAGGGCTCAAGTGCAGCCCCAACACTGTTGGCCAAAATAATCCAATCTCATTCACATGGGGTGCATGCCTAACATGAGTGGAATCCATTTGGAGAACATATCTCAAAGAACCACAGTTACTGTAAGTAACCATTCTTCTTTTTCCATTATCCCATAACTTAAAAATAGCTAAAATATATCTTTTCAAACTCTCCTAAAAAAATGTAGCTAATTAAGTGAGTATTTTGGAAAAGTATGACTGCATGAAAATAGGTGGTTGTAATGGAAACTGTTTTGTAGCCTTAATTCTAGTGGCTACTGCAATACAGAACTGTAATTATTAATTATGGATCTCTATACTTAATTGTTTTCAGCATTGTCTCAAGATTACATGCATTTTAGAAGCGTTACATTATTTACATATCATATGAAGGAAGCAACAGTTTAGAACGTACTCAGTGGGATCTCTTGATTTGAAATGCTAAATGTAAACCTGGGATAAATAACTTGTATTCATAAACTATGTCACTTATGGGTTAACAGGGGTAAACAATAGAAAAGACAATGTATGGATGATGCAAATACTCGAGAAGGTTTAAGGAGGAGGAGGCAAATACTGCAGCCAAATGTGTCTTTTATTTAAAGGTGGATTAAGGTTAAAGATTAGATCAGTTTTGCTAATTTGTTAATACCCCCAAGAGTTGCTACCACAACAATAAGAAACAAGCAGAATGACGGAGATAGTATACCGGCACTATGTCTGCTGAAAAGATTTGTCTGACCTCATTTTCAGGGTTTTATTATAGTTTTGCCAAAGTGATTGCTAAAATTCATTGGTCTGAATCCTTTTATTACTGGTAAAATGATGTTGGAAAATAAAGCAACCATTCTTATTAAACAATAATAATCATATTAAAAGAAATGTAGTTTCATGCAAATAATCTCAACAAAGTAGAAAATCCGTTTTTTGATTGGGAATATCCCAGCAAAATACAGGTTTCATAGATAGGATTAGGAGGGGGTATGATGTTCTAAACTCTACAGACTTGAAGGAGTGGCAGGTTTTGTTTTTAATGTGTTGAATTTATGGAATCTTTTTTTTTAATTAGTTAAGCACCAAAAGTGCGGTGGTGCTGGATTAAACATAAGAGGTTTGTGTCCTTGGGGATCTTCCAATTAAAGCCAATATAAAATGCATTAATATGTAATGTAGTTATAACAAAAGAGGAAATATTAGAGGAAATTTGCACCCATTTTAGCATTAATGTTTCAAAAAGTTTAGATATCAGAGATTTTCTTCTGATTGTTAAACTGATAGTAAAGCAGGACAGAGCAGGAAAAATGCTTCTTTACAGATTCTTACTGTGATGTCTGCTAAAGTCATAAATGAAATCCCTTCTCAACACCATGGACACTTCTGACACCAAACTTGGAATATTTTTGTAAATACCATTCATAGTTTAAATACCATGATATGTGCTTTTTATCTCTTGGACTTTGAGAATCTTGGGGCTGAGCAAGAGGAGTTCAGATTTCATTTAATGTTACCCTATATATTGGATTATTGAAAAGATTTAAAGGTGTCTTCTATCAATATACGGTATACATGAACCTTGCATTAATGTAAATGAAGGGAATAATGTATGCACATTAAATGTAAAATAACTATCTTAATTTAGAAATTACACTCATGATAATGTGTCCTGTGTTCTGTTGTTTGTTTTTTGTTTTGGGTTGTTGTTGCTTTTGAAGATACTGTTTCCCTTTTGGACGTCCTGAAGGAGCTTTAAAGGCCACACTTTCATTACTTGAAAGGGTATGTTTTTTTAATTTGTTTTAATCCTGCTGGAGTACTTAATCTGTGTGTCCTATTATAATTGTACCAGTGAGGACGCCTGCACTTCCGTTTAGATACTGTTCTATTGGTTTCATTAATACACTGCACCATTTTTCAACCATGACAGACCGTAGCCCAGTCTAGAACATATTTACAGGAACTTACTTGAAGTCATTGCAGTGATTCCCTATTTCTTTATAAATTGATGGTTATTGAGTGCAACCTCTCAAATGAAGGTGGTTATGATAAATCCTGGTCCTGTTCCACCTGAGGCACATTGCACATATACTTAACTTTAAAAAAACTCCATGAAATTGAAATAAAACTCCCAGTAAGAGCAAAATTGAAGTCAATTTAAGAAGAAAAGGCTAAGGGCTAAAGTCAGCCAAATTGGCATGGAGAGATGGAAATAAACTCTGGTCCTACAAGTCCCCTGCACTGGTCCATAGGAAGGACAAACAGTGTTAACACCATCTATCCTGCCTTGGGAAAGAGGAGCTTTACATTTTAGAAATGGCTCCATAAGAGCGGGAGGCTGCTGAGGGAATGAGCTAAAACAAAGCATTGTGTGGCCACCCAGGCAATATCCCATGTTATCTAACACTGCCCAGCATTTAGATGGCACCTGTCCATAGCTACACACACAAAGTGAAAGTGGTAGACATTTTGTGCCACTGAAACATTCCTTTGGCATTGTTTCTGCCTTGGAAGTCCTCTGCCATATTCTACACTCAGTGGCGAGTCTGATTCTATCTATCTATTTTGTTTTAAAATTAACTTCGTGTACTATCTTACTATATGTTTAGAAGTCTGTTATGTGAAAGCAGCATTTACAGTTTGTGTTGCTGCTATTACAAAGGGCCAGGTTTTCAAACCTGACTGTGGAAAACATGCAGTTACACTTGTGTATGCAGAATGTACATTTGCACGTTCAAGTGCCAGCTTTGCATGCATAACTGGGACGCCCAGGGCCGGCGACAGGGGGGTACAAGGGGTACAGCTGTATCAGGCCCCGGACTTAAGGGGGGGGGGCCTTAAATCCGGGGCGGGCCCGGTACACTGCTGTACACCCTTGTCGCCGGCCGGGGGGCCCCCCCCGCGGGCGGCGGGAGACCGGCCGGGGGGGGGGGGGCCCGCACGATCTGCGTACGGGGCCCCCAAATTCCTGTCACCGGCCCTGGGGACGCCATGCTATTTTAATACTTACTTTTTGAAAAATTTGGTTCATGCTGTCTAGTGTAGATGCTTTAATTAAAGATCAAGTCTAGAATAAACTTAATCATGTAAAATCAGAACTGAATTTTGGTCACCGTTAACTACAGGCAGCAAAGTGCAAATAAGAACATTTTAAATATCAAAATTAAGAGATGCAAGTAAAATATTAAAGCAATTTACTAACTTTGTTGGATTATGAAATATAGTGTTAGAAATTGGAGGATGTCAGACTCCCTTAGTATTATCTTCAAGGAAGATATAAATATCAAGATTTGTATATTAAATTCTCCATGACCAATTTGCCTCATTTATAACAGTCTTGATTTTTTAAAATCTTTAATCTGTTCAAATGCTTAAATGTGTCCACACATTGGAAAATGTAAATAGTACTTTTCTGTATTTTTTTACATATTTTATTGATATTTTAAGCTACTAAAAGCCAATATACCTGTAAAAATTGAGTGACACTGAAGTCACTGGCAAAGCTTCCATTGTCTGTCCACATCAGAAGAGAGAGAAGGCCGTGGATGTGGCTTAACTAGGCCACAGTTTTATTCACTTATAGCATCTGGAAGTACCCTGGGATAAACTGTACAGTGCAGAGAGCAAAGGTCAGCTCCCTGCTGATCCAAACATAGGAGCCCCAACCCACCTGCTTCAGCTTCGTTAAAAAAAGGAGGAGGATCACTCCCCAGTGATGAGATGTAAAACACCCAAGCCTCCATTACTCAGGGATGCATTCCTGCAAATCTTTTTCCAGTCCATTTTATCCAATAACTGTATTCCATTTATACCAAGTACCTGCACTGGTCATCCGCCACAAGTTTTATGAATTAAGTTACAATATCATAACTTAACCTCCTTACTGCACTGCACCTGGTCCCAGACCAACAATGAGGAATGCAAAAAAAACCAAGTATTCTTTGGCAGTGAGGGACAAATTCCTACCCAATCTTCCAAGGAAAAGGAGCAACTACCGCAGTACCCACAGCAGCTCAATATGGAACCCAGTCTTTTTGCCACCTTCAAGGGAAGGGAGGAGAGAGAAGGGGCTTCCAGCCCGATCTGGGTAAAGAGGGTCTCTCCATGGCTGCCCAGGCTATAAATATCCACACCACTCTTCTAGTCAGAAGGAAGTGCAATGCAGTGACCTTGTCCTGACATGGCCCCATCTGCTTCCTACCCTTCCTGTCTGTTCCTGTAAACCTTCCCCCCTTCTTCCCATCTGCTGTCAGGAGTCCTTAAAGGGACAATGCTCCTTTTCTTCCAGCTAGCTCAGACAAAAATCCACCCTCATAAAAAGGTTGCAGTGGATATATTAGCTTCAAAAGAGATCAAGATTTCATCCTCAGCCCATTTGATCTTGGTTTCTACATTTTAAATGCTGGAAGACTAGTCGCCTTTAATTTTTTTTTAAAGTGTTGCAAATCTTTTGAAAGCCTGTGTATGATCTAGCCTTCTAGTGCTCCAAAAATTCAATGAAAATCTGGTACTTTGCTGCCTAAAATAGCTAATCCTTTTTCACAAGTTAGACCTGCTTAATTTTAATAAGCATATGCAGGAGGAAAAACAGTCAGTAAAAGCAAATCTTGATGCTGTGCTCTCCAATACAATATTATTTTTTCATCTGTCAATGAGTGTAATGCTCATTAAATTGTTGGATTCATTTCACTGGCAAAGGCTTAGCATAGCACAGATAGGTGCTCCACAAATTTTGCTACTCACCTCTCTAGCTGTGTATCTTAATCTAACCTTCAACACTTTTGGTATTCCAGTCTTGGTTCTCGCTAGAACAGAAACTGACAATCATGCTGAATGGTGCCACACTGTAGGGGTGGTCTTTTAATGTGCATAAATGAGAACAAGAACGAAACCATCAAATTAATGCAACATAAACCAGGGTTTGAACTCAGATCTTCAGAGGCAAATAGCTAGTTTATTAACCAACTGTTATTTACTGAAATGCCTCTTTGATTTCTGCATTTATTAGCAAATCTAAAATAGCCACTAGTGTGCATTCAGATTTTTCTCTTGGGCTTTGGGTAACATGTGTAACCGATGTGTGTATGTTTTTCTCTGGGATAGGTTTTAATGAAAGATATTGCCACTCCCATACCAGCAGAAGAGGTGAAGAAAGTGGTTAGAAAATGTCTGGAGAAAGCTGCCTTGATCAATTACACGCGACTTACAGAATATGCCAAAATAGAAGGTTAGTATAGTGGTCAACTGCCAAAGTGGCTGTAAAAGCCAGCAATGCCTATTAACTGAATATTCTGTGAGCAGCCTTTTCCCTTTCCTGAACAAACCTGTACCACAGCAAGGGGAAATGTCTCATTAAAATCTCAGCTGGTGAACTATAGAGCTTTTTCCTATTCATTGCTTTAATATGCCTCCTGGGACCCTGCTCGAATGAACGATCCAGACTTCATGTTTAAGTTATCCTTTGTTCTTATTTGATTTGCTTTAAGCCTAAAAGTGTGTTCATGGCTTATTTTTAATTTCTCTAAGTATTCCTAATAATTAAATTATTGGCAGTACGTTCTTGCTGTATCAGCAATAACAGTGCCCTGAAACTTGGAGACCAAGGTGATAGAGGTCTTATAATTACCTTAGACAAGCAGGCAAATAGATAACAGAGTAATTGTGTTTGTTGTTGTGATCTCTTATCCTTGTCAGTCAGAGATGGAAAACTTACTGCTGATATATATAGTGAGATATAACAGTAAACTGTCGAAATATCAATTATCTTTAGATTATTTATAAATGCAGTAACAGAAGTAAGTATTATTTCTCATGATAATCTACACTTTTTCTTTATTTACAATTTGTGTACATTTGGGGTAATGATTCATCAGAATTGTTGCTAGCCCTGGAGTAGTTTGATGTTTAATGTTATTGTACAACATAGAGTTTGTATTACAATAACTTGTAACATTGGGAAAAGTTTATAAGCCATAAATGCGATAAAATTATTTTCAGAAAGCATAAGATAGTGTACCAGTCATCCATTGTATATAGGTACAGATTTAACTTTAGGATTAGGAAAAAAGGTATGAATTTAAGTTTTTTAAAACATAGACAGTAGATGAGTTAGTTCAGCAGAAGAAAGACCATACCATATCCTTATGGGTTTCATGATATTATTAAAAATTAAAATTTGTTTTAATATAATTTGTAATAACATTCTGGAATTAAATACAGTAATGATATCAAAACCCAGTGAAATGAAGGGAGGCCGGTGTTTGTAGAAGTAATATAAATACTTTTTTTTTTTTTTTTTTTAATTCCAGCTCTGGTCAAACTCACTGACAAACATGAGTTAACCAATCTCATGAGTGATTAACCAAAAAAAGGGGGGGGAAGCTATCTCATCACTATAGCAACCAATATTATATAACAGCAGTAACAACGTGAAGTGACCTTAGTAACCAGTTTATCATCATTAATTATGATATCACGTTGTGTTAAAGCAAGAAGGATGAATATTAGGTTTCTCTTTAAATGAGAGAGCCAAGATACCTCTTCTTCCTTAGCTTTGATAGTATGCATACTCCTAATGGGGACTTCTGCTGTTCAATAATCTTGAGCTTTTAGCAGAACTGTTAGAATAATATGTGTAAAAGCTAAAAAATTGAATTAGATATCACCAAAGCCTGTAAAAGACTTGGAAATTTACTGATTTTAAGATGGATGTAGAAACAGTTTATTTACAATTAAAAATGCCTACAGCATTGCACAGATGTTCTGAATTTTATTCTGGAAAAGTGTGGGAATGCAATTCTCCTAAGAACCACATTCTGCACTTTAAATCATGCATATAGTTCCCACTGAAGTAAACAGGAATTCCATGTGCACATACACAACAGAAATTTGGCCCACTATATATTTTGACTGAAGTGAATTTCTTTGTAGTTTACTGAGACACTGCCCCGTCTGATGCATAATTAGCTTGCTCTAAGTGCAAGGCATGTAATGGAAAGCCCCGGATACAGAAGTCCATCTTTTACACTTTCTTTTATATATACAAATACATAACATCAAGAAGACACATTTTTAAAGAACAAGAGTGAGTATACAATTCCTAAATCCCTATTGGCACCAAAACCTCATATGACAAATACCTTGTCCAGTAGCTTGTGTTGTGTCTCTTTAGAAGTTTAGATGGATAGCAATCCTGGTCTGTCTTCATGTAGTGAAATGGAGTTCTGGGTCCCCATAACAATTTGTATTACTATTTTTATTACTTGCTTACTCCCTGCATTGGACGGGGGAGGAGGGGGATGAAGACAGATGACAACTCATTTAAGCATTATGTAACCTGCACAGCATTCCTGGGTATTGGAACTGATGCCTAATCAATGAATATTTCCACAGTCAGCAAACCAGCTTCAGTCTGTTAGTCAGACAGCCTACTCCATGTGCTCTCGTGGTTATATTAGCTATCTATAAATCAATAACAGTGAAGTACAGATCAAAGCTACAAAGATGGTTTTCATAACAATAGTAACACAGTATTCTTATTCTGTGTTTTACTGTTTTTTTTTCTCTTCACCAATTTCCCAAGCACAATATGGGATGGATATGCAGGCTCAGTCATTGGGCATAAACCAGAAAAAGAACTGTTCCTAAAATATAGTCAGATGGGAGTAGCAAATCAACAAGGACTCCATGGAAAAACACATGCATTAAACCCTCAATGGGAAAAGTCAGGTGATCTGTGAAAACTCAAACAGGACAATCTGGGATTAAGAAATATCCTATAGTATTTGAAATGAAAATGTACTATACATTTAAATGCATGCTGAAAATAGAAAATACCATTATCAACAAAATTTCAACATGAGTTCAGCTTATTTTAATCCTCTTTCATTTCCCCATTTTTCTACCTCCTTCCCCACATATCCTTCATTTCCAAAGAAGGAAGTCTGTTCAGAATATCATTAACAATGAATAGAATGTGATTAATTCATTTTTTGAATTAATGATACTGAATATCAAAGCAAATTTTTCAGTGCCTGCTTTTTTTCTTAAACTGATTTGTGGTTGTGGGTTTTTATTTGAAGAGAACAAATGTAGTTTTCTGTATTCATTTATTTTAAATAGACGAGTACTGTAATGCCTGATTTGATATTTGTTCTGCTGTGATGGGGTTAAATTAAGTGCTGTATTTTTCTCTGATGGTGTCTTCCTTTTTTTTCTTACACTTTAGCAACAGCAGAGAAGGATCCAGGTGATTACTATTTGTGTGTATGCATGATTGTACTATTGCTTTCAGTGTATTATATTTAAGTTAATTTAGTTTATTAATTTATTAAGACAACCCCAGCATTTTGACCAGAACACAATACAATATTACAATTAAAGATGTGCTTGGAGTATATTCCATGCATTCTTTGCCTATAGTGAAACATACATATGATGTGTATTATTTATTAACAACTAGCAAAAATACCCAGCGTTGCTTGGGTCAGTCGGAGGTGGGGAGGGGGCAGAGAGCTGAGCGAGTACGGGGTCCGTTGGAGGGGGCAGAGAGCAAACCTGACACCTCCACCCCACCCCCCCGACCAAACCAGACACCCCAACCTCACTTACCCCTCGACCAACCCCGACTCACATTTTCACCCCCCCACCCAAACCCAACACCCCCACGTCACCCCCTACCAACCCCAACCCCCCCAGACCAAACCCGACACCCCCACCTCACCCCCCCGACCAAACCCGACACCCCTACCTCACTTACCCTCTGACCAAACCCAACTCGGGTCCGTCGGAGGTGGGGAGGGGGCAGAGAGCTGAGGGATTCCGGGGTCCGTCGGAGGTGGGGAGGGGGCAGAGAGCTGAGGGATTCCGGGGTCCGTCGGAGGGGGGAGGGGGCAGAGAGCTGAGCGAGTGCAGTGTCTGTTGGAGGGGGTATTATGACATCATAACTATGTCACAGAGAACAGCAGCTGCCCAGCTGATGTGATTGGCCTTTAAATAATTTCACCCCTGGGGGGCGTCAGAGGTGAGATTTGAAACATTTTCGACTCTTACGGTCATTAGGACCCTAAGACCTCTAACTGTACCAAATTTCAAGTCTCTAGCTCAAACGGTGTGGAAGGAGTAAGCATACATACACGCATACATACATACGCGCATACATACATACGCGCATACATACATACGCGCATACATACATACGCGCATACATACATACACGCATACATACATACACGCACACATACACCATTTGACTTTTATATATATAAATTTTGTGTATTCTGCATTTCTTCTTAAAGGTCCAGCTCCTAGAGTTATGCAGTTTTGTTCTAATCCCAGTTTTCATTTTTTTTTTAAAGTAAAATTTCTGAGTGCTCACGGCTACAGAGAAAGGCTTGAAAATACAAACCATAAAGGCTCAGAATCACCAGAAAGGAAATAGAGAACCCCAAATGTGTATTTTTTGTTAAATCAAAGCTGGTCAGCTAAACTCATGATTTTGGGGTCCTCACTCATGGTTTTTTGAATACTTAGGGTCGGCAATATTGGGTGTGAGTTTGCTATGAGAAAGACATGGCTACCATGAAGTACCAAAGAACAGATGGTATGGTAATCGTGGCTCTATTTATGTGGACATTAATTTCTTCAGGCATGATTAATCTTGGGGATTCTGCCAGCATGATGGACAGTGAGTCTGTCTGTTCCTCTAAGAACTCAGGAGAGTCCTACTCTGCACTGTAGCCCCTTGGTGTCTTAGGTTTCTTTACCTTGCAGACCACATGGAGGCATTCAAAAATTTTGTTTCTGGACTGGGGCATCTTCTGTATCTGAGACTGAAGTGGAACAGGACTGATGTTTTGCCTCCCTTTGTCTTCTACTACGTCTGCACTAGTACAGGACTGTGTGTATGCACATGCTTCCCAAACCTATTCCAAGTGTCTACATTATGCTGTGCTGCACATGGGTATAGCGCTGTGAACACGTATACATGTGTCCACACTGATGCTCCTATCATGTCTCAAGACCAGGTCATAGCTGGTCATGCCTAATGGTCAGAGCAGGAGTCAGGCCTAATGGTTGGTGTCTGAATGGCAGAGCCAAGGATTGAGACAGAGTTGGTGCTGAGGGTCAGAACCAGATTACCTGGAGTCAGAGAAGGCAGAAGCAGGGCTAGTTCCCGGACAGGACTGGAACAAGGCCGGGACATGGCAGGATCTAGGCTGGAATGCAGCTGATGCAAGGAAGGAGCATCAGTTTCAGTGCCTCTCTCTTTTTCCAATATTACTGTCCCCTTACAAACAAAGGCCACACGGAACGTGGGAGTGAGGGTGGAGGTGGATGGAGACTTAAGTCCAGGAAGGGGAAGCAAACACTGATTGTCTGAGGAAAAGTTACTCCCAGCAGTCCTTTCTCCCTCAGAAGATTACATAATTACACAATTACCCATCCCATCCCTGGCATCTGACGCCACACCAAGCCCTGCTGTACAAGTCAGGTGGTGGAGGAACCAGTCTGGCAGTTGTGGTGTGGTGTCCCTTTGCAATGGAAAGGCAAGGGGCTTGCGCTGATCTGAAACTTCAGGGAACCAAACAAGGATGGGGTGTACCTCTTTCTTTCTCTATCTAGTTCACTGTTGTTAGACAGGCACAAGGGCAGGATTTTCTGGTAATGCTGGGGATTAGAGGTAGGTGGACAGTGTTCATGGTTCATATCTCCCTTTGCATGGAAACTTCATATGCTAGCTGAGACTTGAGTCCATTTCTAGTAGAATTGCATCCCACTCCTGTAAGCATATTTCAGCAAATTTCTGGTATAGCAGAACCTTCAGCTGTGTCTTGAAGTTGAATGGTAGTGCAAATCTGCTTGGTCCACCTTCACAGCTGCCCATTCAGCAATATATAGTGGGATGGCCATTAGCAGAAACATCTCTGGCAGTGACTGCTGGATCTCTTCTCAGGACTGGAAAGCCACCTCTCTTCTTTTCTTGTACTGTACCTTGAAAATGGCTATATTTTCCAAATCTTAGCCAATCTTTAAAACAGAAATTGCTAACTAGTAATATAACCCCTAGAAGGAAATGTCATCACTGCCCTTTTGAGACTCTATGGAAACTTAACATTTTTAAAAATAGTAGTACATGTATCTGACCCTTAGTATGCCCTGCTTTTTCCTCATGGGATGCAATCATTGCCTGAGAACCAAGGATAGTCCATCCTTGCATTCCTGGAATGCTGAAAAACACCAAAATTGAGGTCAGAATAGACAACAGAGAAGGACCGTGGAAGATTTGCTCCTAAGGATGGACAAGAGAAACCAGGAGCAGTTTGAATTCCTCAGAGCATGGGAGAAACGGACTCTTAAGCAGGAAGAGACACAGGGATGAACCAGTTCATGGAGCAAGAGGCACACCATAAAGAACAGGAACATGTCCTAATGGAGACGCTCAGAGAACAGGTGGCAGAAAAGGTCTGGGGTTCATCTGCTATGAGGGCCATTGCACCTGTCTATGAACACCACCACTTCTTCCTCCTCCTCCAGCTCCTGCCCAGGGCATTGCTGAGTCAGAGGACCCTCTTTCAAGACAGGTGACCACAAGGAGAACATGGAGCCCGCAGAACTTCTAAGATCTCTCCATCCACTGACACACAAAACCCCTCACAGAGAGACCACCTCCATAGCATCCAGGAAAGGAATGATGATCCTACTGTACATGGTGAAAATTAAATTAGATTTTAAAATTCTTTCAGTTGTTATAGTGTACATTCCATTGACATTTCATTGGGGTTCCCAGGAAATGCAAGATCCTTTCTCCAAGTTATTGTTACAAGCAAGTAAGGACATTTGTGTGGAGTGTGAGTACATACTATATATATTATACAGATACCTATTTACCTATTTTATCATTATATATTATAACATATAATGTGTGTGTGTGTGTGTATATAATATATATATTGTGACAGAGTCAGACCAGAAGGGTATAGGAGAGTGCTGGAAGGCAGGTACATCAGTCTCAGGATGTGCAGGTCTCTGTTCCCTGTACCAAACAAAGGCTACTCCAGGCCAATCAAGACACTTGGGGCCAATTAAGAAGGTTCTAGAAGGCAACAGAAACAGCTAGCCTGATTGGGACTCCTGAAGCCAATCAGGGGATGTCTGAAACCACTTAAAAACCCTCCCATTTAGTCAGGTGGGGGTGGGTGTCAGGAGTTGAGAGGCTTTGGAACAAAGAGCAGTTTGGAGGCGTTGGAACAAAGAGCAGTTTGGAAGGAGGCCCTGAGGTAAGGATGAAGTGGAGAGTAAAGAAGCAGGGACTGCTGTGGGGAAGTAGCCCAGGGAATTGTATTGTGCTTGGTGGTTAAGAGGTCAGCCATCTTAGCTGATACTATTAAGGTCCCTGGGTTGGAGCCCGGAGTAGAGGGCGGGCCCGGGCTCCCTCCTTCCTACCTTCCCCAATTAATCACCGAGACTAGGGAGGCAACAGAGACTGTGCCCGGAAGGATAATTTCTCCTCACTGGCATATGATGAAAATGGCTCAATAGACTGTGACCTCGTCTCTAAAGAGAGAAGGGCTACGTGGATGATCACCGTGAGCCTCTGAGGCTAGTGAAATCCGCCGAGAAATGCAGGACCCACAAGTACAGACTTGGAGCTTTGTCACAATATACATATACTAGCAAAAGTGCCCGGCGTTGCTCGGGTCAGTTGGAGGTGGGGAGGGGGCAGACCGCTGACACCCCCTGACCAACCCCAACACCCACACCTCACTCCTCACCCACCCCGACACCTTCCCACCCCCCCAGACCAAACCCGACACCCCCCGGCTCACTTACCCCCCAACCAAACCCGACACCCCCACCTGACCCCCCCCAACCAAACCCGACAACCCCACCTCACCCCCCGACCAAACCCGACAACCCCACCTGACCCCCCGACCAAACCCGACACCCCCACCTCACCCCCCGACCAAACCCGACACCCCCACCTCACCCCCTGAGCAAACCCGACACCCCCACCTCACCCGCCGACCGAACAGTGTATTTAATAATCTGTGTGCTACACAGTGCGCCGGGGGGGGGGGTCGGGTTTGGTCTGGGGGGGTGGGAAGTTGTTGGAGTGGGTGAGGGGTGGGTGTTGGGGTTGGTCAGGGGTTTTTGCGGTTGGTGGGGGGGTGAGGTGGGGGTGTCGGGTTCGGTCGGGGGGTAAGTGAGCCAGGGGGTGTCGGGTTTGGTCTGGGGGGGTGGGAAGGTGTCGGGGTGGGTGAGGGGTGAGGTGTGGGTGTTGCGGTTGGTCAGGGGGTGTTGCGGTTGGTGGGGGGTGAGGTGGGGGTGTCGGTTTGCTTGGGGGGGGTGAAGTGGGGGTGTCGGGTTTGGTCGGGGGTAAGTGAGCCAGGGGGTGTCGGGTTTGGTCTGGGGGGGTGGGAAGGTGTCGGGGTGGGTGAGGTGTGGGTGTTGGGGTTGGTCAGGGGGTGTTGCGGTTGGTGGGGGTGTGAGGTGGGGGTGTCAGGTTTGCTTGGGGGGGTGAGGTGGGGGTGTCGGGTTCGGTCGTGGGGTAAGTGAGCCGGGGGGTGTCGGGTTTGGTCTGGGGGTGTTGCGATTGGTGGGGGGGGTGAGGTGGGGGTGTCGGGTTCGGTCGGGGGGTAAATGAGACAGGGGGTGTCAGGGTTTGGTCTGGGGGGGGTGGGAAGGTGTCGGGGTGGGTGAGGGGTGGGTGTTGGGCTTGGTCAGGGGGTTTTGCGGTTGGTGGGTGGGTGAGGTGTCGGTGTCGGGTTTGGTCGGGGGGTAAGTGAGCCGGGGGGGTGTCGGGTTTGGTCTGGGCACCCACCCCGACACCTACCCCCCCCAGACCAAACCCAACACCCACCCCGACACCTTCCCACCCCCCCCAGACCAACCCCGACACCCCCCGGCTCACTTACCCCCCGACCAAACCCGACACCCCCACCTGACCCCCCCCAAGCAAACCTGACACCCCCACCTCACCCCCTGACCGAACCCGACACTCCCACCTCACTTACCATCCCACCAAACCCAACTCGGATCCGTCGCGGGGGGGGGCAGAGCCGAGGGATTCCAGGGACCTTCGCGGGTGGGGGGGGGCACAGGGCTGATGGATTCTGGGGTTCCGTTGGGAGGGGGGAGGGGCAGAAAACTGAGGGATCTCCGGGGTTCCGTTGGAGGAGGGAGGGGTGAGCTGAGCGAGTGAGGTGTCTGTTGGAGGGGGGTATTATGACATCATCACCACCTAACCGCCCAGGTGATGTGATTGGCCCTGAAAGACTTTCACCCCTGGGGGGCGTCAGAGGTGAGATCCGAAAATTTTTCGACCCTTACCAGCATCTAGACCCCAAGACCCCTCACTGTACCAAATTTCAAGTCTCTGGCTCAAACGGTGCGGGAGGACTTCGCAGTCATACGTACATACATACATACATACGTACATACATACATACACCACTTGACTTTTATATATATAGATTGTGATAGAGGAAGGTCAGGGAGCTGTGGCAGAGTGCTTGAGGGGAGTTATCAACTCAAGGTTCATTAGGGCGTGGCTCCTTGTAGACTACGGAAGCAGGCAGCAGGCTAATTGGAGCACCGGCTGTCAATTAGGACCTTAATAAAAACCCCTGCCTCAGGCAGACAGGTGTGGGTGTTTGGAAGGAGTTTGGAGGCGTTGGAGCGGAGAGCAGTTTGGAGGCGTTGGAGCGGAGAGCAGTTTGGAGGAGTTGGAGCAGTGAGCTACGAATGACCCAGACCCTAAGTAAAGGAACACCTGGCTTGTGCAGAGAGAGGGCAGGAAGCCCCCACAAGCTGAAGAGTAGGAGAGGGAAGTAGCCCAGGGGAAGGAGTAGCTAATCCCAGTGGTTTACCGCTATCCTCAGGGCCCCTGGGCTGGGACCCGGAGTAGAGGGCGGGCCCGGGTTCGTCCCTCTCCACTTCTCCCCTCTAGGATACTAGTGGGACAGTTAAGACCCTGTTCAGGGGCAAGAAATAGGCTTCCTGAATGCCCCACAAGAAGAGAAAGCGCAGGACCCATCAATATAGTGGCAGTAATTTGTCACAAATATATATATACTAGCATAAGTGCCCAGCGTTGCTCGGGTCAGTCGGAGGTGGGGAGGGGGCAGACAGCTGACACCTCCTGACCAACCCCAACGCCCACACCTCACCCCTCACCCACCCTGACACCTTCCCACCCCCCCTGACCAACCCCAACAACCCCCGGCTCACTTACCCCCCGACCAAACCCGACACCCCCACCTGACCCCCCGACCAAACCCGACACCCCCACCTCACCTCCTGAGCAAAGCCGACACCCCCACCTCACCCCCCGACCGAACAGTGTATTTAATAATCTGTGTGCTACACAGTGCACCGTGAGCCGGGGGGGGGGTCGGGTTTGGTCTGGGGGGGTGGGAAGTTGTCGGGGTGGGTGAGGGGTGAGGTGTGGCTGTTGGAGTTGGTCAGGGGGTTTTGCGGTTGGTGGGAGGTGAGGTGGGGGTGTCTGGTTCGGTCGGGGGGTAAGTGAGCCAGCGGGTGTCGGGTTTGGTCTGGGGGGGTGGGAAGGTGTCGGGGTGGGGGAGAGGGGAGGTGTGGGTGTTGCAGTTGGTCAGGGGGTGTTGCGGTTGGTGGGGGGTGAGGTGGGGGTGTCAGGTTTGCTTGGGGGGATGAGGTAGGGGTGTCGGGTTCAGTCGGGGGTAAGTGAGCCGGGGGGGTGTGTCGGGTTTGGTCTGGGGGTGTTGCGATTGGTGGGGGGGTGAGGCGGGGGTGTCGTGTTCGGTCGGGGGGTAAGTGAGCCAGGGGGTGTCGGGTTTGGTCTGGGGGGGTGGGAAGGTGTCGGGGTGGGTGAGGGGTGAGGTGTGGGTGTTGCGGTTGGTCAGGGGGTGTTGCGGTTGGTGGGGGGGTGAGGTGGGGGTGTCGGGTTCGGTCGGGGGGTAAGTGAGCCGGGGGGTGTCGGGTTTGGTCTGGGGGTGTTGCGATTGGTGGGGGGGGTTAGGCGAGGGTGTCGTGTTCAGTCTGGGGGTAAGTGAGCCAGGGGGTGTCGGGTTTGGTCTGTGGGGGTGGGAAGGTGTCGGGGTCGGTGAGGGGTGAGGTGTGGGTGTTGGGGTTCGTCAGGGGGTGTTGGGGTTGGTGGGGGGGTGAGGTGTCGGTATCGGGTTTGGTCGGGGGTTAAGTGAGCCGGGGGGGTGTCAGGTTTGGTCTGGGCAGCCACCCCGACACCTTCCCCCCCCAGACCAAACCCAACACCCACACCTCACCCCTCACCCACCCCGCACCTTCCCACCCCCCCAGACCAACCCCGACACCCCCCGGCTCACTTACCCCCTGACCAAACCCAACACCCCCACCTGACCCCCCCAAGCAAACCCGACACCCCCACCTCACCCCCCGACCGAACCCGACACCCCCACCTCACTTACCGTCCCACCAAACCCAACTCGGATCCGTCGCAGGCGGGGAGGGGGCCCAGAGCCGAGGGATTCCGGGGACCTTCACAGGTGGGGGGGGCCACAGGGCTGATGGATTCCGGGGTTCCGTTGGGAGGGGGGAGGGGCAGAGAACTGAGGGATCTCCGGGGTTCCATTGGAGGAGGGAGGGACAGTGAGCTGAGCGAGTGCGGTGTCTGTTGGAGGGGGTATTATGACATCATCACCACTTAACCGCCCAGCTGATGTGATTGGCCCTGAAAGACTTTCACCCCTGGGGGGCGTCAGAGGTGAGATCCGAAAATTTTTCGACCCTTACGACCATCTAGACCCCAAGACCCCTAACTCTACCAAATTTCAAGTCTCTGGCTCAAACGGTGCGGGAGGAGGTCGCAGTCATACATACATACATACATACATACACCACTTGACTTTTATATATAGAGAGATAGATAGATATATACAAATATATATATATATACTGTTATAAAACTGATATCTACTTTTAAGTGAGGAATATAGAAAAATACTACAAATAATTTAAAGAAATTAGCAGCCTGAAGCACAGTAGCAGTGGTGACAAGTTATGCATAGTAGTTATCATTAGAATGTGTTTATAGAATGAATCCTTATGTCTTTGTTTTAATCTTCTTTGCTGTACACCATTATGGTATATGTTATTTGTTTTAAAGTCATATTTTCTTATGTGCATCACAGACTTACTGCTCTTAATTCTTATTCCTGCAAACCATTGATATGAGCAACGTAAAATGCTGAAAGGGAGGGAATGGAGAATAGTACAGGAATTGACTGAAATTGTATGATATATTTATTTCTTTATTTGTCTTCGTTATTTTTATGTTTATCCCTCACTTTGTTGTTGGGTTTTTGGTTGTTGTTTTTTTTGCACACTTTAAAATAAGTCCATTATCATCCAGCTAGTGTTAAAGGATAGTGAATCTGTTCTTTGGATGCGCTGGCAAATGAATATATTGTGGAATGAATATGAATAAAGCCCTTTATAAAGCCAGTGAGAAAAGAATGAGGCACAATGTTAGTTAGATCAGTATTTTATTTTCTGTTACATTTATAATTTATAAGCATAATTAAATTCACTTTTTTATAAAAAGGGTAGCTGTAAATAAATCAGACAATTCACAGGAATGAATAAAATGACAGTACATTGCGATGACAAAGCTTTTTGGATCCTGTGAAAGAAACACTTTTATCCAATGAAAATCACAAAAGGTCCTGAAAAAGATGCAAATACTAATGGATCTTGCATATCTTAATGCTAGATAGATGAATAGGGCCTGCTTCTATTATAGTGAATGACCAAACTGCTGTTCACTTCAATGAAAACATGACTGGATCCATAATGTGTATTGGATTTATCCATAACATTTGTATCTGACATTGTAGCTCAAGACAAGGGAAGACTATTTCTTGGTGATTATCACTGACCCCTTAACTTATGCAATAGATTTTGTAGATAGGATCTTGAAATGAAAAGGTGTCCTAAATAAAAGGTATACAGAGGTGAACATGCAAATTCTTTGTGTTGTGAGAATCTTTTCTCAGCAGTGTAGTTGCCAGGTTCCCAGGTCTAACCCCCAAGTGCTCTCATTTTCACAGTGTCTCAGTTGAACTAAATCCAGAGTGCTTTCCCCGAAGACAGTAGTTAGGTTTGGTTTTTTTGTTTTGTTTTATCTTTATAATAGAAGAGGTGGTGTAAGCTGAATTTACATAGACAGGATTTGTTTGCAGTCTGGATGACCTTTTGCTTAGCACGCCTATGTTGTTGGATTATACAATAAATCCTGTCTGAATAAAAATGAACATTTACAATAGCCAATACACCAGGTAACTTACTTATACCCTATGCCATTCTTTACAGCACGGGCTGCTGAAATTCTCATAGCTGTAGATATTCCATTCAGGCAGTCTAATTGCCATGTTACAGTGAAAATAGCAGCAACCTCCATATTAAGGTTTTCTAACACTTCCCATTATAATTTGTTCTTCCAACCATTTTTAAGAGCTCCATGGTTGTCAGCAGAGACTTGACATTTTGCTGAGAGACAGTCCTGAGATAAAACATACTTTTTGCCATTCCCATGAACATGTCACGATTATGCACAAGCGGCCTTAATTCTGGCATATCCTATCTTTTGAATACTTGACATTTTGCAACCTTAAAAACATTCTTCTAATGTAGCTTTTTTGTATGTAAATATATATTTCTGAGGTAATTTTATGAATTAAGTCATATTAATAACTGGTAATATTTGGTGTATAACTTGATATACATTCTCTGTTTAGTAATAAACATACATTTTTGATTAAGGTCTGAGGTATTTTTCAGATGAGTTTACTGTAGTAATTCATAAACAGGGAGCCCACTTCAATGAACAGCACGTGGAAATGTGCTCTTCTCTGTTGCCTTTTTCCTCCCTTTCAACCTCCTTGCTTCTTAGAAAAAAGATGACCCCACTCATACAAAATGAATAACGTTTTATTTACATTGTACTTACAATCAAGCAAGCATTCATCACGTACCCCATTTATTCTCCCTCCTCAGAAATGAATATTTTTCCCATAAAGTTATTTAAAACAGGACTAGATTAGGGGTAATAGACTCTACCCCCTAAACCACAGCTGCTCTTGCTGACTCAGAGGTTGGATATGCGCTTTCAAAGTTATTTTTAAAAATAAATTACTCATGACTGGTAGTTGGGATGAATGCTACAGGGGGCTGAGGATGTGGGGCTAACTTTCAAATGACTGGGAAGCTGAAGGGGCCATATTTGTCGTGGGTGGTTCTTGGGGGTGCCGGAGCCAATCAGACTGCAGAGATTTCCATGAAGTCTGGTTCTTTTATTCATTATATAAATTGTTTCCTTTCTTTCAATCAGATATCATTGAAATGAATGTGCTATACGAACCTGAAGAGAATAAACTAGAAGAAAATCATACCAAAGGCTCCTTTAGACTTTGCAGCTGTTCAAAAACATACCATGTATATCATGCACATATTACTCTTCAGCCAGTCAAAGTGCTGAGATCTGAAGTAAATGTGACCCCCATGGTATAGTGGGTCAGTAAGGGAACAGCCTGTGTCTGCTTAATTTGAAATAAATTCACAGGTAACTATATCATTAGAAACAAGTTTTCTAAAGGAAGGGAAACATGTAAATGCCCTCAAAGCTCACAAGGATCTATCTGAGGAAAAACAAGAACACTACAAACATTATTGAAATTGAGGAGGCAAGTAGAGAGTCACTTGTGCATGTGGTGAGAGGGCTTCATGGTGATTTAAAGCTCTCAGTGCATGTTCATTTCACTGAATGAACAAAGAAAAATCAGTGATAGGCACAATCACATAACACCATGTTGTTGGACTTTGATTACTATGCAACTAAATGAAAATCAAATGAGAACATAAGAAAATATCCTTGTCCTCAGCTTATTCATATGGATCTAGTGTTTGCTATGTTTATTTACATAGGGGTTTATTCCATTGAAGTAAAATATTCCGTAGCCGCCAGTGGAACAAAAAATTTGACCCAAAACTAATTTAGTTTTTTTCCATTTTGAAGAGAAATTAAATTATAAAAAGAGAAAACTATAGAGCAGTTGTCAGTATTGGCTACCTCAAGCATTCAAAATTGGCTTATAATTATGGGATTTTTTAAAATAATACATTTTGTATTCTTTTTTAGCTGCCTTCCATTATTTGAATCTTCAGGGTTCACATGTTGAAGTTTTTTTCTCCAAAATCATGAGACCTAGGAACATTTTTTTAATTGAGAACTGAGATCCTCATGATTCGTGTGTGACTCCAGGTGCTGGGGCTCTTAATAAATAATAGCAATTAAGTTTTTAGTAGAATGTTTTAAGATCCTTGATTTACAAAACCTCTTTAAATCCTAAGTACTGTAATAGTCATGGAGTCATTAGTTACAGCTACACAGTTAAGTTGAGTTCCAGTTTTCCTTGAAGCAGGAATTCATCCTCTTTGTTTTGTAAGGAAAATGTAGTGTGTGTATCTTAGATGAATAGTACATACGTTTTCAGTATAGAATTAATGTTCTGAGGATTTACACAAAGATCCATTAATTAGTTTGAGTTAAAACTAATTTAAGATTGGATCCTTTAAGAAATTCAGCATCTATAGCAGTTTTTACTTGGTTCCAAATGATCTTAACAATTGAATAACATAGACACTTCAAACCTTCCAGATAGTTAAATTAAATGAAGTCTTTAATGAACTATATTTGAAGAAATTAGGCTGTGATTAAGATAAGATATTAATGATTGTGATGTCTAATTCTATAGGCTATAGACAGGCTCAGGTAACTCTTAAATGCAGACATTGTGA
The DNA here is from genome assembly GCA_032164245.1 of Sternotherus odoratus. Taxonomy (NCBI): domain Eukaryota; kingdom Metazoa; phylum Chordata; order Testudines; family Kinosternidae; genus Sternotherus; species Sternotherus odoratus. The sequence continues at coordinate 36,755,714 of JAVMKO010000001.1, forward strand.
CACCAAACAATTGCCATCTTTCCTACCTGTGCATGCACAGTTCTGTTGGTAGTAGTGATTCTGAGGGAGAGACTGGACACAATTGAAGAGTTCTCATTGGTAGATGATTTGGCCTAGCTGTCACTGCTTTATAAAGATTCTGTGGCTGCATAATAGCTTGGGCATCAGTGCTTCAAAGGCTCCCTGTGGCACTGATGTCTTGGCTCCACTTTTCATTGATGCAACACAACCAGGAGAACTGAGGAAGTATCACAAGGGAAGCCCTTCACGTAGTTCCAGTCTTACTAACACAACTCTCTACACTAATGAGTCAATTGCATACCAGATTCACCAGTCTGTTTCAGCTGCTCTGGGAATGCAAAGCAGCTGTAAACCCCCGTCTTAAGTGGACAGTGGGCGCTAACTGCCCTGTGCTGCTCTAATATATGAGTGAATCTACCATAAGAACATAAGAACGGCCATACTGGGTCAGACCAAAGGTCCATCTAGCCCAGCATCCTGTCTACCGACAGTGGCCAATGCCAGGTGCCCCGGAGTGAGTGAACCTAACAGGTATGATCGAGCGATCTCTCTCCTGCCATCCATCACCCCCCTCTGACAGACAGAGGCTAGGGACACCATTCATTACCCATCCCGGCTAATAGCCATTTATGGACTTAGCCTCCATGAATTTATCCAGCTCTCTTTTAAACCCTGTTATAGTCCTAGCCTTCACAGCCTCCTCAGGTAAGGAGTTCCACAGGTTGACTGTGCGCTGTGTGAAGAAGAACTTCCTTTTATTTGTTTTAAACCTGCTGCACGCCAATTTCATTGAGTGGCCCCTAGTTCTTCTATTTTGGGAACAAGTAAATAACTTTTCCTTATTTACTTCCTCCAGACCACTCATAATTTTATATACCTCTATCATATCCCCCCTTAGTCTCCTCTTTTCCAAGCTAAAAAGTCCTAGCCTCTTTAATCTCTCTTCATATGGGACCCGTTCCAAACCCCTAATCATTTTAGTTGCCCTTCTCTGAACCTTTTCTAGTGCCAGTATATCCTTTTTGAGATGAGGAGACCACATTTGTACGCAGTATTCAAGATGTGGGCGCACCATGGATTTGTATAAGGGCAATAAGATATTCTCCGACTTATTCTCTATCCCTTTTTTAATGATTCCTAACATCCTGTTTGCTTTTTTGACTGCCGCTGCACACTGCGTGGATGCCTTCAGAGAACTATCCACAATGACTCCCAGGTCTTTTTCCTGATTGGTTGTAGCTAAATTAGCCCCCATCATATTGTATGTATAGTTGGGGTTATTTTTTCCAATGTGCATTACTTTACATTTATCCACATTAAATTTCATTTGCCATTTTGTTGCCCAATCACTTAGTTTAGTGAGATCTTTTTGAAGTTCTTCACAGTCTGCTTTGGTCCTTACTACTTTGAGCAGTTTAGTATCATCTGAAAACTTCGCCACATCACTGTTTACCCCTTCCTCCAAATCATTTATAAATAAGTTGAATAGGATCGGTCCCAGGACTGACCCTTGGGGAACACCACTAGTTACCCCTCTCCATTCTGAAAAAGTTCCATTTATTCCTACCCTTTGTTCCCTGTCTTTTAACCAGTTTTCAATCCATGAGAAGATCTTCCCTCTTATCCCATGGCAGCTTAATTTACGTAAGAGCCTTTGGTGAGGGACCTTGTCAAAGGCTTTCTGGAAATCTAAGTACACTATGTCCACCGGATCCCCCTTGTCCACATGTTTGTTGACCCCTTCAAAGAACTCTAATAGATTAGTAAGACACGATTTCCCTTTGCAGAAACCATGTTGACTTTTGCCCAACAATTTATGCTCTTCTATGTCTCTGACAATTTTATTCTTTACTATTGTTTCAACTAATTTTCCCGGTACGGACGTTAGACTGACTGGTCTGTAATTGCCAGGATCACCTCTAGAGCCCTTTTTAAATATTGGCGTTACATTAGCTATCTTCCAGTCACTGGGCACCGTAGCCGATTTAAAGGATAGGTTACAAACCCTCGTTAATAGTGCCGCAATTTCACATTTTGTAAACATTATTTACAAAAATAGATTTAAGGTAGAGAATGAAGAATCCATGTCATCAAATGGTTAGATATATTGTGTGGAAATGTTATTTTGGGGGGTTAGAATTATTTAGTATTTGTGGATGGTATTTTTATTAATTTTTAAAAACTAAGGTAATTCCTAGACAAAAAACTATCTAAAATGTTAAGTTTGAGAGCACATACCGCTGACTTATCGAGAGAAATACACAGCTAAGGTTCCCAAAATAACCTTAACTCTGCGTTGTAGGGACGTCATGCAATAAACACACAATTGTTTTATATGTTGCAGCTGCAGATTAGATAAAACTGATTTTAACACTATGTGAGTTTTTTCATATTTGCTCTTCTCCTCCTTCCGCCCCATCCCCCATCTGGCATCACTAATTTTTTGTTAGGGAATATTATTAGAATATAAAATGGTAAAGATGTTAAACTGGAAAAGCTTCATGCCTATGGTAAACATATTTCCCTAGAGATATTCCAACAAGAAATGAATAATTATTTTACAGGCAAGTCGCATCTTACGCATATTTAACATGCGCCATTTCAGCTTTACACGATCGGCAAAAGAAAAAGAAAAATAAAAATGTAAAAACTAAGGATTTCGCCCACCATTACACTCAATGGGTTTTGACTTTATGGGATTTCCGCTTAACACGGTAATCGCAGAATGTAACCCTCATGTAAGATGTAACATGCCTGTATTTCCATTCATTTAAAATGCTACTGTATGTAGTTCCATAATCCTAGAATATCTGTAACACACAACTGAAATTTAAAATCGAGGCATAAATGTATTGATTATAAAATAATTTTGGTGTAGGAAAATTAATTTTTTCAGCTTCAGGAGGCTAAGCTCTTCCATTTGGGGTGGGCTGTGTTGGGATTTTTGAAGACTCTAAATGTCTCTCCAACAGGGTTTTTATAGTGCTGTGTAACAACGAACAAGTTACTTCATCTGTTCCTCTGTTTCCTACCTCACTCTTTTTCTCGTGTATTTAGATTGTAAGCTCTTCAGGACAAGAACTGTTTCATACTATTTATTTGTGCAGGGTCTAACACCATGTGTCCCCAGTCTTGGCTGTGACCTCAAGACCACTACTATAAAATACAAAATAAATATCTGTTACTTGGTCTTCATCTGTCTGAGGTGTCACATGCTGTTTATCTTATGAATTAGTTAGTTGCTATGTTAAATTATTCCTTTTAGAAAGCTATAGGAGAAAAAACAAATTCAACATAGCTTAAGATATCCCCTTTTAATACAATATAATTTTTTTTTGACAGTAGGTGGAGGTAGGGGCTGCCTGAAACAGACTGCTTTTAAAGTAATCACATCCCAGCCTAATATGAGTCACCGGTAACGCTGGCGAAAGGAACCCATCTTAGCGTTTGTATTGCCACTTATCACTGTACTATCTGAGTGTGACTCCCAGTTCCCTGCCTTAATCAACAAACCATACTCCTTTCTCTTGTGATTTAGTAGCATTCCTTGGAGTTCAGATCCTTTGAGGCTTTTCCCTCCTATATGAGAATCTGATGCATATATCTGTAAAACAAATAAAAAGAAAAAGGGAGAGAGAAAATAATGTAAAATGATACATTATGTAATATAATCTTAGTCATGGCTGCTTTATGGACAAAAACAGCCCTCCAAATGATTGAAATAACTTTTGTTACACTGAATAACTTCTGATATAAACTAAGCACTTTCTTCACCTAAGGTGGTTGTGATACACACACACACACACACACAAACACAAATCCTCTTGAAGAAGCCAATTAAATAAGCAAGCACTACTTGGGGAGGCAAGAAGTGGCAAATGGGGGTTTTGGAGGACATAGCTGCAGAACCTGTCTTTATAGGTAGAGGTAGAGGAACTTGACAAGTTGTGTATTTCATGCTTGTGGTTGTTCTATGTGAAGCTTGTGTGGCTAGGCTGTGGACCTCTGAACAGGCCAGATGAGACAGGTCTGTTTGTTAGTGTCTCAATGAGCACGTGGTTAATCCCGCTCTATTAACAAGTGGATTGAGCTGAGCAGTGAGGTTTAGTATTTGTTAGTTGCCAGGTGGGTTCCTGAATTGGTGTACAGGAGTGGCAAATGGGATTTTGGGAGCTGGCAGAAGGAACCATGGTACCTTGTTTTAGATGGTGTTCTACACCAGGCAGCAGATCTGAATGACAAGAAACAAACTTCTTTGGTCTACTTTAGATGTTTTCCTTTCTGCCTGAAGATAGAAGAAAGTTCTGGTGTACAAAATGCTAATTGGTGGCCAGACTGGAGAAGATGCACAGTACTTAAAGGATATCTGGTCCAAAAGGGTCATAGAACCAGCAAATACAGTTTTTGCAATTCCAGCTGGGTTACTAAACAGAGTTTTGAAGCCCTGCTTGCAGGACAAGTTTATGGGGGAGGGAGAGTGGACAGAATTGATGAAGGCCTGGTGGAGCAAGAATTGATGTGAAGGATGGGGACAGGCAGATGTGATGTCACTTTCATTATGTAGAAAGTGATAGACTCCTCCACACACTTTTTTTGATCACTTTAAGCACTGAAGATATTTTGTGTGAACGTACAAGTTTCAGCACCTCAGTGTACAGCATCCAAGAAAACATAGACCCCTTAGACAATCACATTTGGAAATCATTGCCACTGATGCCACAAAGGGAGATGGGAGAACTAAAGAGAGTAGAAACTGAAGAACTGGATTGGCAATTTATGACCAAGAGGTAAAAGAGATCAAGGAGGCATTCAAACTGGCTAGAAGGATCAAATTATCAGACACTGATCAAGTCAACTACCGGGGGCACCTGTCTCTGGGGAAACAGAACAGAAAGCTATTGGCAACATACCCAATGGACATCTTTGTGGTATGAAGCAAGAAACTATCAAGAGCGGTTTTTCAGCCTTCCTAGAAAGGCCAACAATTGTCATCAGCAACTTGACATTAAGAAACATGGACAGAGAATTCAGCAACTGGCACAAGAGCAGTCTCTCTGGATTATGAAATTATCTGGCAGATTTCCACAGGTGATAATACACATTGGAACCAATGATTCAGCATCACCTGGACCTACAGAGAGAAGAGAAGACTTCAGAGATTTTGAAAGGGAGCTTCTTGGTGGAGCCTAAGTGGAGCAGCCAAGATGGAGTCTAACAACGTAGGGGAGGGTGCATGTTACAAACAAATTGAAGTGATCTGACAATGAACGTGAAGAGAAGAAATTATTCACTTACTTATATACCAATATGAGGAGTCTGGATCACAAGCAAGAGAAATTGGAGACTCTTACTGATTAGAAGAAACTTAATATAATTTACATTACTAAAGCCCAGTGTGACAATTTGCATGACTGGAATATTAAGAACACTGGTTATAGCCTGTTCAAGAAGGATAGAGCCAGGTAGAAGAGGTGGAACTCTACATTGAAAACACCGTTGCCTGCTTTAGAGTTACGGATAACTCAGAACCATAAGATCTTGAATGCATATGAATCAATGTGCTCACTAACAAAGTCCAGTGGGGAGTATTGGTTGGGAGGGTCTGTTACAGACCCCCAAATCGAATGAGAGAATAGGATGAACTATCTGGGAAGAAAGAACATTTGTTTTGTTATTGGGGATTTCAGTTTGGGAGACATATACTGTAGGTCTCATGCAGCCAGCAGTAAAACATCATTAGAGTTTCTAAAAATTATAGATGATTTTCTAACACAAGAGGTATTGTGTTCAACGCAATGAAATTCTATTTTGGACCTCATTGTGATGAATAAAGCTGAGTTAATCACTGGACCAATGATTGTGAACTGATTCATGGGTAAACAGAGGAAAGTACCGACCAGTAGTATACATACTTGGTCCTTAAAAAGGACACAGTTGGGGCTGTGGTATAGGTGGCCTGGCCTAGGTGTTAGCATCGGCGATAGACCAAGAAACTAGGGCAGAAAGTCAGGAGATCAGTGTCAAGTGACAAATTGGAGAGCTTGGAACCAAGAGAGAGGTGTCAAGAGGCAGGCAGAATCAGGGTATCAGGAGGTCAGGATTGGGTGACAGTACTCTAAAGCAGGAACCAGAAGGCAGGCTAGGTCAGGATCAGAATGTAGGAACAAGTCAACCCCAGTGTTGCTGTCCATGACAGGGTGGAGCCCAGCTCTTTAGATAGTTTCCTGTTTCCTCTTCTGGCTAAAATAGGGCTGTGGCCCCAGGAGGAGTCTTGAAGCTCTCCCAATAAGAACATGGGGGAGGCTGGTGTCTCAGTTGGGCTTCCTGGGCCATGGTCTTCTATCTGTGAGCTGCCAGGTGAAGGATTGAAGTGTAATGACTTCCACAATCCCCACAGATTCAGGTTGAAGGCCTGCAGGGTCTGACAGACAAAACGTTTGGTGGTGTGGTAAATAATGATGCATACAGGGCAGTCATACAGAGCAATCTGGATTGTTTGGTAAGCTGGTCGTGCTTAAACAAAATATGTTTTAATGCAGCCAAATACAATATACCTCCAGGAACAAAGAATGCAGACCATACATCCAAAATGGAAAACAGTGGTAGGGGTTTAGTAGTGGGAAGAAACACTCAACCTGAAGTCCCAGTGCAATATACGTGGGAGCATGGGATTGGGCGGTGATTTTATCTCTATATATGACATTGGTGAGATCAATACTAGAATCCTGACTCCAGGTCTGATGGCCACATTTTTAAAGGATGTTGAAAAATTGGAAAGGGTGCAGAATAGAGCCACACAAATGATTTAAAGGCTGGAGAAAATGTCTTTCAGAGGAAGACTTATAGAATCTAATCTACTAAGCTTATCAAAAAGAAGTTTGAGTGGTGACTTGTTTACATTGGAAAAGTGTCTTCATAGGAAGAAAGTGTCTAAAGGGCTTTTTAATTGACTAGAGAAAGACATAACAAGCACTAATGACTGGAAGCTGAAGCTAGACCAATTCAAATTAGAAATTAGACACAATTTTTAACAGTGAGGGTGATTAACCACTTAGACACACAGCTAAAGGAATTGGTGGGGTCTCCATATCTTGATGTCTTCAAATCAAAACTTGATGTCTTTCAGGAAGATATGCTTTAACTAAATACAAGTTATGCTTTAGTGAACTAGAAGTCAGATGTTGGGCTCAATACAGGGGTAATTGGTTGAAATTTAAAAACCTGTGGTACACAGGAAGTCTAACTAGATAATCTAATGGTCCCTTCTGGCCTTAACCTCTCTGCATCTATGAAATAGTCATCTTTTCATTTCAAAACCTTGAGATTAGTCAGTTTACTTAGCTCAGTTAGCAATGTCAGATGATTTTCTTGCTACCATATGTGACTCACTGATGATACATACTTGAGAAGTCATGCATTACTTCCAAAGCCTTTCTTTTTTTCCTTTGGTGAGAAAGTGAAGTAGAAAACAGATGATTGATGGCTTTTACTGTTTGTTTACTAAAAGATGTCAACAGGCATACTTACTGACTTGCAGGAGCTCGTTTCCTGCGGTGTGGTGTTAACCTGAGCAGTGTAAATGTATCTTCACAAACACCTTTACCATTTGAGAGGAGAAGAAACATAATGAAGACTGACAGAACAAATTTCCATTTTTGTGTGTGGTGATTTTTGTTTGGTTGCTTTACAATGGTTATAAATATTCACATACAAAGAGCAGAATATTTTCCCCATATTCCTGAGGTTTTAGAGCTTCCAAACAACAGCTGATTGTCCAAATAGGGCCCATATGAAAAATGAAGAGGTGTGTTCCTTTTGCTTGGGAGAAAAACCTTTAAAATTTGGCTTATTGGTTTTCTAATGCAGTGGTTTTCAACCTTTCCAGGTGACTGTACCCCTTTCAGGAATCTGATTTGTCTTGCATATCCCAAGTTTCACCTTACTTAAAAGCTTCTTGCTTACAAAATCAGACATAAACATATAAAAGTGTCACAGCACACTTCCTGAAATATTGCTTGCTTTCTTATTTTTATCATATAATTATAAAATAATTCAATTGAAATATAAATATTATACTTACATTTCAGTGTATAGTATCTAGAGCAGTATAAACAAGTCATTGTATTATATTGACTTCATTAGTGTTTTTTATGTAGCTTTTAAAACTAGTCAAATATCTAGATGAGTTGATGTACCCTCTGGAACACCTCTGCGTGCCCCAACCGGTATGCATACCCCTGATTGAGAACCACTGTTCTAATGTATCAACTAAAGACAGATAACCCTTTATTTATACAGCCAACAAACTAAAGTGATTCCTCAGAAAGGCACATATCCAGTCAATTTGGGAAGACGATACTTAGGCATGGGAACGGAAGAGTGGTATGTCCAGCAACATTTACAAGGGGGAAAGATGCCTCTTTAAATGAACCAAAACAGGTTGTTACAATAATAGGACTTAGCATAGAGTTTTACATGAATGAGTTGAGTATTAACGTTTGTATGTACAGTTCTGGAAAAAAAATGTGACAGCTATGCTTCACATACATTTTGTAGGTGTCATTGTTTTAACTGTATTTATGTATTTAACTGTATTTAGTTAACTATATTTAGTTAAATTTATGTATTTAACTGTATTTATGTCGAGGCCTCAGTCAGGATTGAAACCCCATTGTGCTAAGCATAGTTTGTGTCTGTATGGTGCTTCATGCAATGGGGTTTCAGTCCTGATCAAGGCTTTTTAATATAAATATTAAGTAGTTAAAATAATAAAATCTACATAATGTATGGTTTCAGGGTGGTAGCCATGTTATTCTGTAACAGCAAAAACAATGAGGAATACTTGTGGCACCTTGGAGACTAACCAATTTATTTGGGCATAAGCTTTCATGGGCTTGATTTTAGCCCACGAAAGCTTATGCCCAAATAAACTGGTTAGTCTCTAAGGTGCCAAAGTACTCCTCACTGTTTTTACATAATAAGTGAATGGTAGCCATTTATCACATTCCTGTTTTAGAACTGTACATAAAAATGTTAACACCTCACCATATCATATGAAGGATGTAACGAATTTAGCTTTTTATAAAACCATATACAAGATGTGGAATGTAATCCTGTCTCTAAAAAAGACAGTAGCAAAGCTTATGTTACTGTAACAGGGCCAGTATCTCTCCCATAGTCACTGCCCCAGCGACTTTACAATCTACGATAATTATTGTGTTGTGTTAGGGCAGAATCAAACTGGTTTGTACACTTGTCATTAAGAATTATTGTTATAAAAGGCCCACGTGCAGAATGAACGTTAAGGCTGGTGTGACAATTGTTCGTATATCCTTCCTTAGTAAGTTCCATTCTTTTTAATATTTAGTGCCATACAGGAGCTTAACTTTACAGGCCATTAAGGACATATTATTTATGTTAGACCTAACACAGGAAGTTGTAACAATCATGTTTTCTTCCAGGAATGAGGGTACCAACAGAAAAGATTGTGAGCATAATTGCGTATAGGTCTTGTTATTTTTATTACTATTATTTTATATGTGTATTCAGGTTAAATCAAGTAGCTTTTCATTCTTTATAAATCATTGGTGGTCAGGTGAAGTAATTAACCAGTAGGAGATCAGGAGTGGAAGTCAATTGTATGAATATTTGTACCCATCTTTACTATAAGGTAGAAGAATTATTATGAAACCATGCATTTCATCTGCATTCTGTTTCCACATTTGAACATATATGTCATTTTGTATGTCTTGTCTCTACATACAGCCTTAGCTCTAGTGTGCTGCAGGGATTATTTTTGGGTTCTGTAAACCCAGCTTAAATCAGTGGTATATTTGTATACTATAGAAGGTTAAATTAATGTAGGAGTGAATACAGTAAAATTATTTTTGTGCCAGTAATGCTAGGCTGTCCACTAAGCAGTACTTCTCAGAAGTTGTTCTGGATACTTGTAATCAATGTAGCACTTCAGATTATTACTCCATAAACTCATTTGTTTCTTTGGGGCCATATTGTCCTATTTCATAGAGAAAGAGGTAGAAGGCAGCAAGTTCTATGTTAGACTCAGCAGTTTATTGCATAGCATTTCCTCTGAATCATCATGTTGAAAGAGATGGAGCGGGCAGGCAGGCTGAGTTTGAACTTCTATGGGCACATCTCCATGAAACCTGCAGATGTCACAAGATTAGGCTAGATCTTGGGGCATACATTGAGACCAAGCAAAGGCAAGGGGGTCCTAGCTGAACCTGCTCACCTTGTGACATTAAAAGGAAATTTGGTGGGAGGCAGTCTACCCTCTCAACAAGAGAGAGTTGGTGGAGCCAACTGTGTATGGCTCAGATTACAGTGCTGTCCTTGGGGCCCATTCAATTCCTACCAGGGCCTCATTAACAGTGGAAGATAGCCTTGGATAATAGGATAATATATTGAACCAGATAGGGTTTTCTGTCAAAAATCAGGTTAGTGACTAAGAATTTAGAGACCATCATGCTTAGTGTGAGACTTACTATTGTTTCACATGGGGGTGGAGCAGAATTCTGTTTAAAAAGACTGTTGAAAGGGTGGATTCCTCTATCTGGCTGCTTATGTTCCTGTCCAGTGAAGAATGGAAGAGTTTGTTTGGTTGGTTGTTGATGCCTCTATTTATCATTAACCATTGCCTGATATTTCTGTTTTCCTATATGCAATTTAAATTTTCTTGACTGGACAACAGTGTTAAATTACTTATGTTTCACCCTACTGTGCACAACTAACATATGCAGTGGTTCACATCTCTTAGCTTTGGTGTGATGAGCTTTAAGGAGTACTTCTTGCTGCAGTGTCTGTTCCAGTGGGTAGTCCTTGCCAAGAATCAGGATGATAGTGATTGACATGGGAATGGTTCATAGATTAATTGATGTTAAGGCATGATCACCAAGTCTGATCTCCTGCAAAACACAGACATAGAACTTCTTCCCTCATGAACTTTGTACATAGTCAGGAATCCTGGCAGCCAGGTAATTATTAGCTCTATAGGTAATTCTTGACTGTCTGGATGGGGAGCACACCCCTAAGATGCCCCATTTTTCATGAACTCTGGGTCCCAATTGAGTGTAGTTATCTGTACCCCATGGAAGACCCAAAATAGGTCTTATTTCAAGCCGTCAGTCATTGTGCCCCAATAGGATTTAGGTCAAGTGGACAGGCCTAAGCACTGAAATCCCAGCAGACATTAGCAGTGGGGAATGTGTTGTGTTTAAACAGCAATTAATTAGTAGCTGTTACAAAAACATATTTGCCTGTTTTGTAAGTTGTGCATGGATAGTCCTTTTTTTTACAGTCAACTTTAAATACATGGTTACTACACACTGCAGAACACTCATGGAAAATTGGGCCAAAACTGTATCTTGCATCTAGATAGTGTATTTCGGTCTTCCACTTTGTTCGGTATTAAGAGGCTTAGATTGGAGATGAAGCACAATAAATTAACTGTTAATGTTGCCTAAATATTTCCATTCTAATGGGTCTTTTTCCATTGCTTTTAACTTTATCAGGCTTTAACCTTTGAGGCAGAAAAATGTCAGCCTTTTTTAAGTTTGAGAGTAGGGAAAAATATCACTTTTCCATTGTTAAAATGGTTGTACAGAGCTCTAGTGTCCCTGTGTTTTGGGGAAGACACATGAAATTTGGCAGGGGCAAATGCCTTTCCATTGTCTGAAGAGATGTTTTGATTTGGCAGAGTTCTAAGTGTTTAAAAAATACTTTGTGTACACAAGCTAGGATGGTGGTGGTGTTGTTTTTTATTGACAACAAACGCTTGTTGGCTGGTGGACGTTTTTTTTTCCTGCCAGTCTATCATTGTTCTATAGCAGTATACCTACATAAGTAAGAAAGAAACGTAGGTAGCATTTTCTGTCTGTCAAGATATGTATGGAACTTCACTCATATGATGTCTGAACATGTGTATGGAATGAGGCAGGGCTCTAAAATGCTTGTGGAGTTCTCATCTTGTGTTACTTCCTTCAGAAAACTTCCAGAACCCCACCTGCTCTGTGACCCACTCTATTTATAATGCAGTGCTTTATATTTGAATCTTACTGTGCTGTGTCGTTTCCATCCCACATCTTTGTTAGCCCTTAAAGGCAAGGACTTTGTTAACTGAGGAAGCTCACCTATCTCACAGCAATTAATGCATTCAATAAATAATGCCTTATTCCTGGTGGAGATAGTGATATAGTCTGATCAATATGTTTATTCTTATTGTGTTAACATTTTCTTCAAATTGATTAATTGTTCCTGCCTGCCTAGATTTAGTCTGATGCATGTTATATTTTAAACTAAACTGCGTTTAATTGCACCTTTCAAGGTTTAGTAATATTTATTCCATCTTTGTTTTTTGCTTGTTTTTTTAATTCCATTCTTCAAAGTAACTTATTCTAGTTTCATATGTATTTTTTTCATTTATACTTGTTTTATTTCATGTGTAGTTTTTATTGGGTAGTAGGATTTATTGCAGTCCCACTATAGCATCTTTTATTTCATAGTGCTAGTTTTCACTGCAGTGCTGAAAAGAACCTTTTGCTTCAAGGAATGTTATTGTGGGGTGGAAGCGGTGGTAGACGAATCAGTTAATTACATGATGTTGGTTTTTTGTACTTTTCCAATTTTTAGATCAACTAAAATTTAGACTCTTATTCAGATAAAACATGCCTGGAATTTAAACTGCAACAAAAAGCATGAATCTTGCTAATGCTAGTAATGACTCATCTGGTGAGAATGGCATTGTATTGACAATACAATACAAAAAAAAGTCTCTTGTGTCTGCTGTCTTTGTATATCTGACCTTGGAGAGAATTAGAATTTTCTTGTTGCAGAAGTTGAGCATCTAATGTGTTGCTACACCTCTTTATTCTCATGTATTAAATCAGAAAATGTTCGTAGTGGCCAGTGATTTCTTTGTGGATGATATATTTTCTGTAATCCATTGATGTGGCCATACAGTTGCATTCATTTACATTAAAAGAATGTCCCTAAAATGTTGAATTACTTGTGTATCAGAAAATTATTTCAGTGCAGTATTCCAGCTCCCTGCCAGTACCATTTTCTCCTGTAAAATACAATTTATTTTTCTGTATTTCTAGCTAAAATAATTTTGACTTACATATTTTTAATTCTATATATACATATGTGTATAGAGACCTTGAATGAAGCAACCCCTGCTAGAAAGCTAGAAGAGGTTCTTCACCTTGCAGAGCTCTGCATCGAAGTATTGCAGCAGAATGAAGAGCATCATGCAGAGGTGAGGGTATCTGCATTCACTATAGAATAATGGTTTGTACCTATTTTGTTTCTCCATGGTGTGAAGGAATTCTGTCAAGAAACATTTTAACTTTGAGTTCTGACATAACGTTTAAGACAGTTCAGTTACAGAGAAAATGAGTGTTTTGAAGCTTAAGAATAATGAAGTGAAATAAAACTCTACCTGAGATCCCGTGAATGAGCTCCAGGTTTGGAAATTTCAGATTAAAGGGCATAACATTGATAACAGGCCGTTAAATGGTATTGAAAACATTCAACCTTATACAGTTGTCCCTTCCAACATTTTACCCCCACCTCAAAACAGAAAGGAAATAAAACTTTAGGTTTCATTGTGTCTTTTGCCAATTAATTTTAACTTTAAAAATAATGACTAATGAAATAAATTTGTTTTGTGGGACTGATTGAACAACTATTTCTCTTTATCTTGTCTTTTTTTAAATGTCATTTTAAAATAGGATAGGTAAATTCAATCAATTTCATACCCTCTTAAGTCTTTTTGTTCCTTGATTCATAAACAACAATGGACTCTATAAGCATTATAGCACCTTTTATCTCTAGATATTACAAAAACAGAACAAATAGACCAAATACTTAATATTAACATTAATATGATCATCTAGTTTTCTAAGATACAGTTTCTAGGATGTTCCTTAAAAAAATCCTAGAATTATTTTCTGGAAAAGCATACAAAGAGGTAAACCAAGATTTTATTTATATATTTTATATATAGTTATAAATATGATCATTCAAAACATCTGCTTTTAGCTCACACTGTGGAATCTAGTTTTTAGCTTACATCTGTCAAGTGTGAACTTGTTATGGATATTTTATTTTATACTGAAGAAACAGCTGCTTCAATAATTTGAAATTAATTCCCAGGAGATTTTATTCTACACTGATATTACCACTGTGTTACACTGTAAATGATTACTTAATAAAATATATATATATTTCTTTGTCTTTTGAGGATATGTTAGAATATTATACTTTAGAAAACAAAGGAATCTGATAAAATACCAATATGCAATACATTGTACTGCTTAAGAATTGTGTTTTTTAGTAATTAATTGTAATAATAAATAATGCCTTAAAATTATTTTTTCAAAAAGATATATTGTATTCTTTTATCTGCCCAAATGAAAATCAGTCCTGCTGGAATACTGAATCTGTCAAGTTCAAAACCAAAACTACTATTTTTACACACTTCTTCTTTCTTTGTTTCTGAAAATAAATGTGCATTTCTAGTGAAAGTTTTATAAAATAATCAGAAGTGCAATATTAAAAGGTAAATGAAACAAAGAATACAAAAACTGTAAATATGCATCCCTCATCTCCATTCAAAATATAAATATATCACACTGAGCTCAAGTCATAACAGTACAGAAATTATGATGTTGCAATTAATTAAATGGATTAGTAGCCTCTAAAATAGTGACATCAAACTCCTTGTTTTAATAGTATAACTTTTTTTTCTATTCCACAACACTTCCAAATTTATGGATTCCCACAGGCACGAGAGGTATGTGGTTTCTCACAAACAACGCATTATTGTTTTTCACCGTTTGTAGCATGGAGCTGTTTCTGTGTCTTGATGTGTGTCATAAATTGTTCTGATCATTTCTGATTTTGTTTTGCCACATTTGTCTCTCTCTCTAGAATCTAAGAACTTCAGTCTTTCTTTAATCAGGTTAGATGTTTCTGTTCTCTTAGGATGAATATGACTAATCATTAATTGCATTCAGCTTGCTTTCATATTGTTCACTTTGATGGAACAACATCTTAGCCCTGGTATATGTTTTCCCATTCCTCTCACTTTCTCTCAGACACTTTTGGATAATTCTTGAGAGGGTCAAGAGAATTTGTTTGGTTCACGGTGTCATTTGCAATGGGGTTTAAAATGAGAATAGAATGGGCTGGCTTTCTAGATTTTTTTTTTTCCTGTATGTTCTGAAAAGAATGTTGTTTGCTGGTCCCAAAGGGACACCTTCCAATGCCTGTACACTTTAAAAAAAAAAAAACTTTCATGCTACTTGTTTTTATTGTGGTAGGTTATTTTCTTGGGCTAGGAAGTTGTTTCCTTAATGAGCTCCCATTTAAGCTCAATTTGTCAGTTAGAGACTTTTTCCCATTACAGGAAAAGGAATCTGTTTTAAATTCTGGCCAAATTCTGACCACATATTCAAAAGTGGAATCTAATTTTGGGCTCTTCAGTTCTAGACCTGAATTTCTAGAATTTTAGACCTCTAGGGCCTGATTTTCAGAAGTGTTTGAGCACATGTTGCTGCTATTGATTTTTGTCAGAGTTGTGGGTGCTCAGCTCCTCTGGTGATCAGACCCTAGGTTTGTCCAAGGTTAGCATTTCAGAAATGGAGGTGTTCAAAATTAGAGGTCACACTTGAAAATGGGGCCTTACTAGAACTCTTTTTTTACTCAGGGCGACTGTGTGTTTCTCAGCATCGGATGTTTGCAGTGACACTGAACAAAACAGTTGCACCAGTGTTAGCTTGACACTAGTAGGAACTTTAAAACCTGCTCTTTCACAGGCTCAGAATATCACTTGGCCTTCATCTTTACCAGTATCTCCATTTGCCATATTTCTCCTTTTGATATAACATCCAACTGCTGTACAATTCCTGTCACTCTTTTCCTTCTCCGCCGAGCATAGATGTAAATACAGGAAGAAGATGCATGATGTGAATGTGGTGGAGTCCCTACTTTTACCTGAACACAGCAACTTTTGAATGAATTTCCTCCCCAACCTCCATTTTTTTTTGAGCTAAGACAACCTAATGCATGAAGCTTACACTCAAGAAAGCAGTATTTTCCAAAACACTGTTAAATTAGTGAAAGAGATATTATAAACTAGAAATTAGTGAATCTCTAGATAGGTATCCACATAACACTTATTAAAGGAAATGGGGATTTATTCATCATGAATTGCCTCTCTTTAGAACAAAATAAGGATAGAAATTAAGATTTTTGCATGTATCAAAAATACAGATTTCAGAGGATATTATTATTATCTATTAAAGTTTCAATCAAATTTCTTCTGATAAATGAATGAGAACAAAATGCTTTTAAATACGTATTTGTTTAGAGAACATTTGACAAGAAATTAGGCTGATTTCTTATAACTTTAGAACTGAGTTAAACCAATATTAGAGTATGCTGTAATTTTCCAAAGATTGTCTCTAGACTTTCTGTTCTTCTGGGGTTTTATTTCCTTCTCTCTCTCTTTCTCTCCTCCCCCCTCCCCCCCCCCCCCCCCCCCCGTTGGCAAAAACAGTTACAGACAGTATAATATTCGGCTGTTTAAAGGTTTATAGACAATCTGTTTGCTATTTTTCCCCTCTTGATGTCAGTAATTTGGGGGTTTATTATTAGTGCTGCCTTACAACAAAATTTCTGGTTTGATTTTTTTTTCCCTTGTTGACAAAAGGTATATTTTTAATACATGTCTGTATAAGAATGCATTTACATTTATTACACTTGGATTGTACATTACTCATGCATGATAAAAGACAGAAAGTGACGTATCCAAATATATTTGACCATAGCTACCACACAGTAGCTATTCTTTTTTGTGACTTGTGTTTACTAATTTTTTTTTATATATTTTTTTTAACATTATAGGCTTTTGTTTGGTGGCCGGATTTATTAGCTGAACATGCAGAGAAATTTTGGTCTCTCTTTTCTGTCGATATGGATTCAGCACTGGAGGCACAACCTCAAGATTCCTGGGATACTTTCCCGCTTTTCCAACTGCTGAATAACTTCCTAAGAAATGACAGTAAGATCTTAAGGTTTTTTCTTTTTATTTATATATGATTTTTTTTCTTTCAGTCTCCACACACTCCAGAAATTCTGCTATATTTCAATTTCTAGAGCAAAACAAAAGTCGGTGCTCCTCTTTGCTATAAATATGTTTCTGCTGAGTTCCTCTGAACTTAAGCTATTACTCTGTCTGTATTTGTCACACCAGATTCTTTACTGCATACTAGAACCATATAGTGTTGGATAAATTGCTTATCTCTAAGGCAGCATTATAAATACAGCATATCACATTTTAATATGTCATTATATTTAAATAGGTCTGTATCAGTAAATGTACTCTCATACTAAGTTTTCATGCTCATCACTGCTTAAGAACGTAAGAATGGCCATACTGGGTCAGACCGAAGGTCCATCCAGACCAGTATCCTGTCGACCAACAGTGGCCAATGCTAGGTGCCCCAGAGTGAGTGAACGCAACAGGAAATGATCAAGTGATCCCTCTCCTGCCAACCATCACCCTCCTCTGACAGACAGAGGCTAGGGACACCATACCTTACCCATCCTGGCTAATAGCCATTAGTGGACTTAATCTCCATGAATTTTTCTAGTTCTCTTTTCTGCTTTAATACCGTTGACCATATTTATAAATGTACTGTAGACTTAGTATTAATTGGAGTTAAGCATGTACATCAAACTGAAAGAGATTTTTAATTTACACCATTTGTATTTTCCCAAAACTTAAGACATACTTGTTATGAAATACATTGCTCTTGCTTTTATTTGTCTTGGGTGTGTTGGTTTTGCTTTTATAAAAGCTAATCTAATATGCAGATATTAAACTTGATTATTCTTTTTGGGGGTTATTTTACATATGGAAATATACAGAGAATATCAATGAAACATGACAAAATGAAGTAGGTTAAATTAAAAGACATCAGTTGTACTTTATTTTACATGCAGATTAATTTTCAAACATTTTAAGGCAACATTCAGAAAATAATAGATGTGCTGTTTTGAAATAGAAAAATAAAATGCACTGTTTTCCTTAATTATTAAGGGAAGGCAAAATGCTATTTTTATTCCATGTTGCAGTTCATTTCAAGCTTTACATTTTTGCTTGTATTTACAGGATTTATATGCTCAACAAACTAGTTTTTAAAATTATTTTTATGCTATTTTTGTTATCAAGCATATAAAAACCACCATCAGAATGTCCTTTCTGTATTAAAGCTGCCTGATTTAGGGGATTGGAAGTGGAGTACTGGGACTTCCATCATGAGATCAGAGATGCTGCAACAACCCGCATTCCTTATAACAGAGTATTGTTACTATAAGCTTTAGAGTGCCTGAGTGAAATAAGTAGGTGATCTCAGTGCTACCATAGGGGCATCCATATCACAAAAAGAAGCATTGCAATTGGTGTTAGTCCCCTGGATGCAAAAGGCTGAATAGACATGGAACCTTAACTACTTTCTGATCCTAAAAGCTAGTCATTCTAGTTAGAGTAAAAAACTATTGGTACTTCAGTGTAGGATTGTATATTGCCTGGTCAGTATATGTTCTGTGGATAAGTAGAGGACTTTAGAGTCCAATGTTGTCTGTTTCTTTTCATGAATACTTAACTGTGTTTTCATTAATTGGCAGTTAGCAATACATTAAATGCCACACTACTGTTGTGTAGTTGTCTTTTTTACATGGGTTCCTTAGTTCCTGTTTTCTTTATTTTTGGTTGGGTTTTTTTGTGGAAGGTGCTGGAGGTTGCTCCCTTTGAAGTTCTCTAGCATAGGTACAGTGTAGACATCTGCAGCAAAGACTTCCTAACTCTATCATGTAAACGTGCTTCAACCTTAACCTCAAAGGAACACTTGAAGTGGTATATGAGTAGTTTTCTCCTGTGCCCATTCAATCCTTGGTGCCCATGTTGAGACTGCTAACAAGGATTACAATCATAATGCTGGATTTTGTGTTTGAATTTTATTCAGCCAGTGGTATCTATACACTTGGTATTGGGTTCCATTACAGCAATAGTTAAGTTTCCAGAACCAATGGAAATGAAGCTTAGTGCAGGATGATATTCTTGGCTTTCAGGCAGGGTTTGTGACACCAGAGTTACAACTAACCCTCTTATTACACAACGTGGGCTGCCTTGCCTGCTGATTTCCAGAATAACGCAAGCAATACAAACAAACGCTAGCTCCATGCTTACGTAAGAAAAGACAGTTGGAAGGCTACTGCTTGGTTTTTCTTCTGTGAAGAGATTAAATGGATAATTACTTTAAATCATTACTAAGGAAACAGTCTCAGGAAAGACATATTATTAAAACTGGAGGAAATTTTGTTTTCATAACGAAGTAATTATCATCAGGGTTGTAAAAAGTAACTGAAAGAACAAGTAGCAGCTATTGCAAGAAATAAATGCCACACCTGTATACTATTTTCCACAATTCTCCTAATGGTAAAAGACCATTTCTGACAAGTGAAAGCCATCTGGAAAATTGTATTTTTTTTTTTAGTGCTATTGAAAAGCAACCCCTAGAACTAGTCACCTTTTAATCGGTGGATATGCTAGCAAGTGGCAAATGACCATTCTCCTAGGAACAGATTCCCAAGTGAAGCATACCATGATTCTTATTCTTTAATTAACAGCCATTTCACGTTGCTAGTACATTAAAGCTATCAGAAAGAACACCCCATGCTTCTAAAATCAATGTCACAGGGTCTCCCTAAACGAATAATAAATGTTCTAGCTTTCTACTAAGTGAAAACCTATTCCCGAAGACTTTCACCTTCCTAAAGATAGGCTCATAAAATCTAAAAAGAGAGAAACTGGAATGTGGTCTCATGAGGATAAAAAGGCTAGTGTTAATAATTAACAGAGAAAGTGAAGTGGAGTCAAATTAGCCATAATAGAGCCCAGAGTGACTGGCAAAGTCACCTCTCATTATCGAAAAACTCATTAGGAAATGAAGAGGTAGAAATCCCACTGGGTTATTCTCTCTCTGAGGCTGTATCACAGATTATTTTTCAGATTTCTTTCAAATAAAGAACTGTTAGGTCACCATATTGCATATTAGGTTAATCTTCAACCTTTGAAATTTGGAGGGCTGACACCTGCGTGTTATTCTATCTCAAGAGCCTTAAATGAGCTCTAAATCTGAGATGCAGGAATCAGTTTTCATATAAATCTGACATGTGTGAACTGCCAACAGTATAGAAATAATCTAGCTAACAATTATAGCCTTTAAGCAGATCTTCATGCAAGATTATTTTTTATAAACATGACACTAGAATATGGTGCCAGAAAGACTGCAGGATAATGAATGTATAGTCTTGATAAATATACTGTGTCTTACCCTACAAACTTTATACATTTTTTAAGATTCTTCAGTAGAACAAAAGGTGCTACACAAAGTCAAGCAAAATGCATCAAAGCACAGCTGCCATTAACTTACCAAAAAGCAGAAAAGTTACAAATTCCTGATGTTATAGTTCTGCACAGAGTAAAAGAGAAGCACGTTGAGTTTTCTCTTTTTGTCTTGCTTCTTGATAAGAATAGGTAGCAGATAATATTTGTTGGTCTCCCCTTGGTATGAACATTTAAAGTTCAGTTCTCAGCTGTATCCAGTAAGCATTAGGTACCGCTAAAGACTGCATATGCAAAGGGGCTGTTTGAGCCCCGAGTCCCAGGGCCAAATCTACACCAGCACCTACCGTATGTAGTTTAGAGCAGCTGCAGGTTGGCTTCAAACTATTCCAGCTTGTTATGGACCATAGGTTCTGGTACCCTAGTGAGAACTAGCCAGAGCACAGTGATTCTCTAGTGTGCCCCCTTCCTTCTAGGCCTCTAAGCTGTGGAAGGAAAAGGATGGCCAGTTATTCAGAACCCCAGCTTTCCTGGCTCTTTCTACTGCCAAACTGCAAAGCCCAGGGTCTGGCCCACAGTCTTGGTACAGTTGTTTTGAAAGCCTTCTTTGCTGTTCTTGCTGTCTGTCCGGAATGGCCTTTCTGCACCTGCCCATCTCATTTTAGATCTCAACCAAAAGCCCATATTTTTGTCTCTATATAGCTTAAATTCTCCCTCTCTCTTTTGTATTTTTAAGTATTTACCTCTGTAAATTATTTAGGATATGATTTGTGTGAAAGAAGCTATCTAAAATAAGGTTGTGCTGTGCTATTGTATGTGTCTTCAGTTTAACTGGGGGATTTTATAGCATAAAGATACAGGAGAAAACTCATTATAAGAACATTATGCAACAAAATGTTCTGAAATATATAGGTAGAAACCTTATAAATGTGTCCAGAAAATCATGTTTGAAACTCATTAAGAAATATCAATTTTCTTATCATTAACCTCATATAGTGTGTGCTGTGGAGACATCACAGAATTATCTTTTATTCTACAGCGTGTCATATTAACACAGGAAAGAAAACTGAGAAAAAATCATTAACAGTTGTAACATTTTAACGTACTGGAAAAAATGCTTCTCTCCCTCAACACCCCCCTCCCCGCCCTTTCACCTCATTATTATTATGTAGTTCAAACAGGATTGAATTTCCTAGATCAATCAGCATATATGAACATTCAATATAAAAGGCAGAGCATGTAGCAACTCCATTTGTTAAGATTCCACAAATGTGTCCATTCTAAAGGAATTCCATCTGCATTTGTGTATAATTGTTGCCGTGTGTGTGTGTGTGTATGTGTAGTTGAAATTTGGGAGGTTTGTTCTCCGTTCATGGGTAAAAAAATTTTTTTGTAAGCTTTAAAACGATATTTTCAAAAATGAACAGTGGAAAAATGTACTGTCTTCCCATTATACAAAAATGTTCAACTTTTTTGAACAACACTGTATAGATGGTTAAAATTACCATTTGGCACAGAGATAATAGACATTTGGCAGATGTTCTTTTCAGTGATCTGGTAAATTGGCTGTGAATAGTTGAAGTGTAAAGATTTGAACAATATACTTTGCACATCTGCCCCGGTTTTTGTCACAAAATCTCTTAATGATCTGCTGGGATTCTGTTGGTTCTGCGCATGTGAACATAGCTTTGGAAAGTCTGTCAGCTCTGCTGTGTCTTCTTGCATAATTAGATAAAGTGTACAGGGAAGGAGGCAAAGTGCAAATGAGCCTTGTATCCATCTTTACAATAGTTAAAAGCTCATATGAGAGGGGGTTGGATTCCCAAAGAGGTCTGGTTCTTTTCATACATTTGGGATATATCTGGAAGGGACCGGACTGGAAAGATGTCCATAAAATGCAACTCCTACTGTTGCATCTTTGATTATTCAGAGTATTCTGTTGTTGTCTGGCAGATAGTTACATATTGTGGGATTTTCTTTTTAAAACATGATAGAATTTCCATTTTTTGAAAAAATAATATACAGTTCATAATAAAATTAGGATTTCCTGTGCAGCCTGAGTTCTGCTTATAGTGTTCAAACATGTTTAATACTATATTTTCTGCAAGACCACTGCCAGACTTCAGATATTTTCTGAGCTCTTATCCATTGTTTTATATTTTATGCTAACAACTATAGAAAATAAAGTAGTACTGATCCTTCAAATGTACTAGTTATAATAATAATGCCTAGTGTAAATGTAGCATGTGTCATCCATAGAGCTCAAAGCACCTTATAAACTAGTATAATTATCATCATTTTACAGATGGAGAAACAGAGGCACAGAGCAATGAGGTTACATGCTCAAGGTCACCTATCAGGGTAAAGACTGAGCTGGGAATAGAACCTATATCTTCCATCTTATTTATCTATTTGCATGGTCTGTGTAAACTGTAGTTCGAAACCCTACGTTTAGTGTGTCTTTATTAAGCTTCTCCTACCTGCCTGCCATTTTTCCAGTCATGAGCATATACTGTGGGACCATATTTGGTTTTTTGTTCCCATTTGATGTATGTCTACATGTCACTAATCAATATGGGACCATACGGTACAGAACTACGTTTGAGGTTGTCATCAGGCATCTCTCTCTAGCTATAAAGTCTTTTCTCTTTTCTTTTTTTTTTTTCAGGATTTGAGGATTTTTAGAGGGATTGAGGCTCTGGATTTCTTGTATCTTATTTCCTATAGTGTCTGTCTTATTTTTTCACCTATCGAGGCAATGACTCAGGTTAGAAGGGGAAAGGGGTTAACATAGTGTGCTGTTTATTTTCTTCTGCTACTTATTATATAGGTTATCCGCTTTAGTGCTTAGTACCTCAAAAAAGCTATGAATAGATCTCTCTTTATTTTGGATGACATGAGGGCTATCATCTGCTAGCACAGGTTGCTACCTCCAGATCATGTGTGAGGTTATATTTGGTTTATTTGGAGAGGGGGTTGGGCATTTTGGAAGAATGTAAAAATTGTCTCATCTTTGTTATTTTCCTTCCCAAGAAATCTCTCTCTGATCTGAGGTCCCATTTAATCCTAGCTGCATCTCTCTCTCCTTTCTGGCATCACTCAATGTATTGTTGCCTGGCATTGTTGCTGTGCTACTTTCTGACACAGGCACTGTCCCAGATTAGTGGAAACTAAGAAAGCTGTGGTCTCTAGGCAAGTAAGTGCTCCCCATAAAGTCTTGCTCAATGAAAACATTTGTAAAGCTGCCCTGAGTAAACCTTACAACCCCAGTGGGCAACATGACCGCAGCCAACTTTAAAAAGGCCACACACTGAGGACTTGGCTTCCTGATGTATGTTGTCATAATGGCTGCTGTTGGTTAAAAGAATAATGCTAGAACATTCTCATTAGACTATATGGAGGGGCAAGAAAACCTTGCACTCTTGCCTCAGGATACATGCCCTTAAAAAAACTTGCATTGACAAAGCACAACTGTCTGTTGTGTGATTGTTAGTATAATGTACATTGCCATATGGACATCTGTAAGAAAGGAAGCATAGATTTGCATAGAAAATGTTACTTATGTGAGCATGCTAGTATAGTTGAGGTTGTCAGTATTTCTACTGCAATCCCCTGTTTCATGAGAGGCTGTCATTCATCACAAAATATTTTGGCTGGGTGGGAACTTGGCATGTAACATCTCCATGTGTGAGACAAACCAGTTCAATCATTTTTAAGTCAGGTGGATTTTTTTTAATAGTGGCATTGTGAATACAGAAGCTTTTGAGCCTTTAAATTTAACTTTATGCAATGCCTATATGTGATTGAATACAACTTGAAGTGGTCTCATGTTAAAAATACAACACCCCAACTGTTCTAAATCAGTTATCATGCCAACTACATATTTACACTATATATCATGTCGAACTGAGTACTTTATTGGGGAAAAAAATTAGTCACATGAAGTTATACATTATAACCCAGTGTGCATCAGTGCTTCTGGTATTTGCTTGGGTTTTTTTTCATTTGTAGTGACTTTTTAGTGCCCTACAAGCTCTGATTTTGCCCTAGAGCTCTACCTAAGTGTTAACTTTAGGAGACTTGCTAATTTTCCAGTGTTTAACCCAGGTGAAATCTGTCCATTGCTGAAGGTTTTAGGGGATCAGCTAGTGGGGTACTCTGCCAGAGAGAGTGACTGCTTTTGTCCTCTGAAAGATGAGGCTAGGATAGGGTTCCTTTTTGAAGGAACAAGTTCTACCTCACCTCAACTTCCTCTCATTAGAATTTTGACCCTTTGGGGTACCTTTCCACATACCCGATTTACCCTCACTTGTAAGAGCCAATACATCATCAGGTGGTAACTGCTTGCACAGGTCATATCAGGTATAATTGGAGACTAGGACCAGTGGACCTGGCAGGACAGGAGAGATGGACATGTAGTGTAAGTCTCTCTCTGATGTTTCTGTGGGTAAGTTGGAGAGGCAGCTCTTCCCACATGTAACAGAGGGAGGGAGGGTCTTAATTTGAGAAGGGAATGAGAAGGAAGGTACAACTTCTGTTGTTTATTTTCTTTACTCTTGTAAAAGTACAACAAAGTCATCTGCTGTTTGAGAGGGAAGAGTTGTGACCATCTTTAAGGGTAAAAAAAACTCGTGAGAAATTGTGGCAGACATTGTGTGCACCATTAATAAAACGAGGAAGACTTTGTAGCACCTTAGAGGCTAACGAGTTTATTTCACCATTGTTAGTTATTTGATATTAATAATGGAAACTGCAGTAACAGAGGTTAAAAGAACAGAATAGGAAGAAAATAATATGTTAAATAAAAGTATGAAAGAAAATTATATAAAAATACAAGAAGGAAAAAAATAAGAATTGCAAAAAACCAAAACAGTAGAATGGCATGGATGTGAACAAAGGCTTTGGTATTTAATACCCATGACAATGAAGTAGTTGTTCAGCTAAGGTAGAAATAGACAAGCAGATTCAGAAATCTGTTGGTGGCACTAAATACTAAAAATCTAAAATGACAAATTGTTCATCTGCTATGGTATGTGGGTGAGGAGATAAATCAGATTTGTGATTCACTAACCAGCACAATGCCTCACTGAAAAGATGATCTCCTTGAAAAAGTAATTATTGTTGTTACTGATCATTTCTCTCTCTGAAACAGTGTGTGATGTCTGAAGTGCTCGTTTTCAGGCAAGTGGAACAATAATTTGAAGCCTGACCTATGAATGATAGATCTGTAATACCAACTGGCCCTCCCATCAGAGTTTTCTGACTTGGTTTTTAAAGTAATTAGGACCAAATCCTAGAGATATTGCTCATGCAGGCTAAGAATTATGAGGGGCAACAATATAAATCAGGAGTAACACTAAAGTCAGTGGAGTTAAGCCATCCTCTGAAGAAAAGGGGCAGGAAAATTGCACGAGTTTCACAAACAGAACCCCCCCCCACACACACACACACACACACACACCTGCCCATGTGCACAAAGAAAGGGCTTCTGCAGAACTGAAAGGAAGGAACAATGATGCAACTTAATATCAACCTCTCTCCCACAGCCCAAAATTGTCCTGTTTTTGCAGATAGTCTAAAAACCACTGCAATGGATTTTCTAAGGAGGAATCATCTGGCGTATATGCTTTCTTATTCCATGTTATTGTTATGATGAGAACTGAATATTATAATTGTATTGTATTTTTAATTAATAGTATTAAAAATAAGTATGGTTCGGGGTGTTGGAACAATTTTTGTAGTGAGGGTGCTGAGAGTCATTGAACCAAACTGTAAACCTTGTATATGATGGAAACCACTTCAAGCCAGGGAGTGTGGCAGTACCCCCAGCACTCTGGTTCCAGCACCTATGGTAGGATGCAACAAGAAAATAACTTGGGGATCAGTGTTCCATGTGTGGTTGTTGAAAATGGTCCAGTAAACTGGAAAGAAGAAAGATGGCTTATATTGAATTTTTAGTCATTTTCTATGTAGAAGTCTATTTTTCCAAACCTTTAAATGGCTGAGCTGTTATTCATGCATTGGCAAAATCTGCAAGTGTATCTTCTCATTCATATAGGACCCTGTCTGCATGTGCAAATGAATGCAACCATGATTTTTGTAGATGTATTAGTTCAAACAGGCTTAAAAATTGACCTCCATGCATTTTAAGGGCAAAGAAACTTTTAAAATTCTCTTACCCTGTGCTAATGAGACCACAATTAAATTCATCTTTAAAAGTTAAGCAAAACAAAACGCTCACTCAACAATTCTTGTGCATCTAAAATGCTCACTCAGCCAGTAGGAGTTCTGGCTACTCAAGTAACTCTTTTGCCTGAAATTTCCTACAGAACTATTTAATCAATGATCGATCAGTATTACATTTTAGTGACCCAAAAATGCAGATCTGAACTAAAAGGAAGGTTATGATATTATAGTTAATTTTTATCAGGCATGGGCCAAAGTTCCTGAATCCTTCTACTCAGGATAGATTTCCATTGAAATAACCTGGAATTTTTCCTGGTATAAGAAAGTCTGTTTCCCCTTGTAGCGGGCCCGGATGGGCCCCCTACGAGGAGGAAGACCCCCGCGCCGACAGTCCATCATGGACGACGGAGCCGGCATGGCCACGCCCCCCGCCCCGGAAGTACAGCCGGCAACCCGGATGTACAAAAGGCGGGGCCGGGAGCCGAGAGGGGGCGGAAGCCGGAAGGGGGACTCGGGACCGGCGGACTGGCCGCCCCCCTGCCTGGACCCAGAGCCGAGCCAAGGGTCCCGGGCTGAGGAGGAGAGGGACGGAGCAAGCACCCCAGCCGCTGCCTACCGAGCGGCGTGGGACGCCAACCCCGGAACCCCGGAGACCGAGCCTCCTGCAGCGGGGGACATAGAGGCCGAGGCCCCGATAGCTCCAGACCCCGCGGCCGCGGGAGACGAACTACCAGAACCCCCAGCCACAAGCCCCACGACGCCCGACGACTGGCCAGGAGTTCCAGCGGCCACCTACCCGGCGGAGGTAGGGATGGACTGGACCCCCGAGGGCTAGGCACCCAGACGTCAGCCGCTGGAGAGGTGAGTGAAAGAGGGAAGGGCTAGCTATTTCTGTGGCTGGAGCCAAGACGCCCCAACCCGGGGGCTCATAAGACTGTGTAATTGCTGGCTGCTGGGACAGGGCAAACCCAGGCAAAGCCAGCCTAGAAAGACTGTGCAATTGCTGGCTGCTGGGACAGGACCGACCCCGGCTAAGCCCAGCCTAGAAAGACTGTAATTGCGGGCTGCTGGGACAGAACAAACCCAGACTAAGCCCAGCCTAGTAAGACTGTGTAATTGCTGGCTGCTGGGACAAGACAAACCCAGGCAAAGCCAGCCTAGAAAGACTGTGTAATTCCTGGCTGCTGGGACAAGACAAACCCAGGCAAAGCCAGCCTAGAAAGACTGTGTAATTACTGGCTGCTGGGACAAGACAAACCCAGGCAAAGCCAGCCTAGAAAGACTGTGTAATTGCTGGCTGCTGGGACAGGACCGACCCCGGCTAAGCCCAGCCTAGAAAGACTGTGTAATTGCGGGCTGCTGGGACAGAACAACCCAGACTAAGCCCAGCCTAGAAAGACTGTGTAATTGCTGGCGGTTGGGATAAGAAGAAACCCCGGGCTAAAACCCGCCTAGCAAGACTGGGTGTCTGGTCGGGGTGACGTAACACCGACTGGGGCCCAGAAAGACGTGGAGACCACCCGGTAGGGGGCGCTCCCGACGCTGGGCCGACGCTAATTCCCCCACAAACCCAGCAGGAGGCGCCCCGGGCAACAGCGGACACGTCTACACCCCTGTTCTGGAGGTGAAGCCTCATTCCAGTACTGCAGTATTGTTTACACTGTAACAGCTAATGTTCTTTGAAACCGGTCTTGTGATCACTGGTTATATTTTACTGTATTAGAATATCCAAGAAGGATAAGGTAAAAGTAGCTTTTGTCTTTAATTTCAGTATTTCTTGGATCTTCCTTAGGATTTTCCTGCTCCCAAAATCAGCTTTTGAACAGTACATATGAAGTATTTCTGTTTCGTCTTTTTTTATTCTGGTACATGACATTTTTGTGGTGTTGTGCTAGGTGAATGTAGGATGGTTTCCTACACGGAGAATGTGGGGTGGGTGAATTGACTAGGGAAAGGAGAACGGCTTGAAGATAAGTGCTAGGATTACTCTTTCATTGGACAAAGTTTCCTTATCTTAAGCTCTTTTGACAAATCCCTTTAACTCTCATTGAACGAGTCCTATTTACTTAAAGTGGAAACGGTAACTTACAATCAGCATGTGATATTTGGCTGTGTATTGCCAGATCTGTTGTGCAAAGAGGCAGCATGCCAGGATTTTATTACGGATTATCTTCCAAACCGATCTAGCACTGTTGCTTAGTTGGATGATGATATTCATTTGAAATTAGGTCAGGCTATTTGGTCATGCTGGAACTCACAACAGCTTTTGATACAACAATCCATGGATTGTTACTTTGGCAAATGAGAGACATTGCTGGTGTATCTGTAGCTGCAGTCTAGTGGTTCCCCTCATGCTTATAATACAGGAGCAAGTCAGTACTTGATGGTCAGTTGCACGACATCACTGAGGAATTTGCAGTCTGGCATTCCTATAAGGCATTCTCTTGTCTTCCATCTTGTTTGATGTACAGGTGATACCCTTTGGCAATCTCATTTCTAACCATTGGGTAGGGTCTCATCAGTATGCTGATGATCCTCAGCAGTATACCTCTTGTCCCATGGCCCTGCAAGTCTATCCTCTGCCCTGGAGGAATGCTTGAATGAATTCTCCCGAGGGATACATCAGAGCTGCCATGTGCTCAACCCTGGGAAAATAAAAGGCTTGCTGCTGGGTTAACCATCTGAAAAAGCTCACTCCTCTTTCATGTCCCCACTTGTAGAAAGATTTGTTTGGAGGTAGAGTCAGGTTAAGAATCTTGGCATCACTTTACACAATTTCTTTTCCCCACAAAGCCAAGCATCGGCTCGATATCAAAATGGTTTCTTTCAGTTGCACAATTTGTACTTGTTGTGCCCTTTCTAATCCCATTCCAGCTCCACAATAGCCTCACAACACATGTCCTTCTGCCCATGAGGCTTGATTATTGTAATTCCCTCTGAGCAGGGCATCTCTACAGCTTGTTCCGAAAGCAGTAGCGTGCTTGCTCACCCATTCAAGAAACTGTGATTATATTATGCCAGCCTTGCATTGACGACCTATAAAGTAGCATGTTGATTTAAAACTGCCACTGTTTTTTAAAGCTCTCAACCATGTTGGCTTGTCTTGCTCAAGATCTCCTTGAAAATTATTCTGGTAGATATTCTGAACCACCCACCTTTTACGCCTCAGGCCAGTGATCAATTTTTTGTTGTGGGCTCCTTGGGCTTCATACATGCTACCTGTATTTATTAGGCACTCTTGGGTTACAATATAATCCCCTCCCTCTGTATTATTAAGGCTCACAGTTATGCTGATTTTAAAAATATACCAAAAAAAATGTACAGTCTGCTTTTAAGTGATTCTAAAATGGTCATCAAATTTGGTGCCAAATATAACAATAATTACACTGAAGCTAAGTAGTTAAAAATTACTAGCACTTCTAAAAAGAATACTTTGCACAGCTTAGCAAATAGGGGAAATGCAGGTGGTTAAATGTATCTGTCCTTTTTAAAGGAAATAATTCTTGTCTTCTGTTCGTTACCTTTGAAACAACAAATTGTGTCCAGACACTCAGCATCGGTGACACACCCTGATGCTGCTTGCCGCAATGGGAGAGGGGTTGCAATTTGTCCTGTACAGCAGCCCCCACCTCTCCCAGATGTACTCCATCAAAGGGTTTCCCAAGAGCAATATTCCTTTAAGAAGGTTCCCAACATCCTACAGGAAGGAAAGAGCAATGGTGGTAGTTTTAGAAGTAATAATAATAATGCCTGTTTGTTATATAGTGTTTTTCATCCGTAGATCTCACAGTGCCTCATAATCCACTGTGAGGTAGAGCAGTGCTGTGTGTGTCTCCATTTTACAGACAAGGAATTGAGGCACAGAGTAAGCCTGGTCTACACTACAAAGTTATGCTGACATAAACCACCTGGCATCAGCCTCATTGTGCATGTGTCTACACTTAAAATTTGTCTCCCACCAATGTAAGTGCCCCATTATGGCAACACAGTGGTTGATGTACTGAGGTTGACACAAT
This sequence comes from Sternotherus odoratus, assembly GCA_032164245.1. Lineage (NCBI taxonomy): Eukaryota > Metazoa > Chordata > Testudines > Kinosternidae > Sternotherus > Sternotherus odoratus. The sequence goes on from JAVMKO010000001.1 coordinate 36,786,371, forward strand.
GCCAATGTAGACACTATGTTACCTGTGTCGATCCTAACAGTCCTCCAACAGCTGTCCCACAATGCCTGAGGCTGGTCACAATTGTGAACTCCACTGTTCAGGGGTCATGTAGACCAGAAGCCTTCCTCCCACCCCCTTTGAGACTCCAAGATTTTTTGATTGACAGCGTGGCGCGTGCACCTAGCAGCTCTCCATTGTTGTGTGCAATTGTCCAGCTGACCAACCTGGCTACACAATCCAGACGTGCTCTGGCCTGGAATAGACAGGGGATACTGGAGATGAGGCTATGCAGGCACAGCTATGGACCAGTCACAGAAGTGTGGGCATTGATGAGCAGATTGCGCGGGGGATGCAGGAAATGGACAACAATGGGGATCAGGACCAGTGCTGCCTGAAAGCAAAGGAACTGCGGCAGAAATACCAGAAGGCCAGGGAGGCCAACAGTCAACCTGGTGCTGACCCGCAGACCTGCCACTTTTACAAAGAGCTGCTACCAGACTTGGTGGAGACCCCAGTAGCATCCCCCACACCATCGTGGATACCTCAAAGGAACCCAAGATACAGACCTCCTCATCCTCTCACCAGGGGACACGTGACTGGGGGTACAGCTGTGCCGCAAGTCAGGACCTGTTTGAGTCTCTACCACAGTCCAGTCAGTCCTGGCAATCAAGCACAGGGTGAAGGAACCTTGGGTAAGTGTGTAAATGTATTTCTCAAACAAAAATGTAATGATGGGGCCCCCAACTTAGCAGGACACAGCTATTGACTGTTAATTAATTTACACATACGGAAGGTAGCGGAACAAAGAAAGCGGTAGAGTTATCTGCTTTTCATTCCCCAGAAGAGTTAGTTGGGGATGGCCGTGTTGAGCAGTTTGTTTATGCAGGATGCCCCTTGAATCTTCCTGAGAGCTCGATGAAACTTCCACGGAGGCACTCTGCAGTCCTCTCCTGAAGGTTTTTAGGGATGGCAGCCTTATTTCTTCCTCCGTGGTAGGACACTTCCCCATGCACTTCCCCATGCTCCTGCAAAAACTTCAACAGGCACCATTGTAATAAACAGGCTAGTGGCACATGAACCCAGGCAGCTACGGGACACCAGCAGCCACCGAACTCTCCCTGACAGCAACTAAAATCACCACCATCTGTAGAACATGTCGCCAATATTTAGTGCCATTGCCTCATACTCATAGTTTCATGCAGCTGAGCAATTCCCTCCTCATTTAACTCACGCCAGATTGGGCAAAGTCAGCATGGCTAGTCCTGTGAGGGGTGCCATGCATGAAAACTCCAAAGCAGAAGTGCCAATAAGCGTGTCTTGTTTAAACTTGAGAGGAGCAAGGGAAGGGAGTTCTGAATCTTAACTTTTGCTTCCTATCGTGACTATACAGACAATGAGAGCTCTGTCTGTTTTATCTGTAGCTGCTGTGGTTAGAGCCTTGAGGGGTTCCCCCTCCACACTCATGGTCTGCCTGCTCCAGATGATGAAAAGAGAACTTAAGATGAATTTTTCAGCAATATCCTGCAAACCAGTGGTACATTGGACCATGAGAAGAGGACTTGGAAGGCAAATATTTCAGACCGTATGGAGAAGAAAGGAGCAGACAGGAGAAAGTCCCAGCAGAAAAAGGAGAAGGAGATGCACCAAGACATAATGGGGCTTCTCCAGCAACAAACACAGATGCTTCAGACTTTTGTAGACCTATAGATTGACAATCCTGGACTCACCTCCCTTTGCAGTCCATGGAGAACTCCATTATATAACACCTCCCTGCACTTGCTCCCTCAATGTTCCCCAGGGCCTCATACTGACTCTTACCACTCCACACCAGGGAACAGTAAGAATAACCATAGCTTCATATATACTGACCTGCGAGAGCCATGGTTGCTATATGTGTAGCCAAAATGGACAAGAATATTCTTTCCCCTTTAGTTGTGTGTTACACATCTGGACTAGCAGACAAGAGAAGTGTGCAAACATATAAAGAAACAGAAAAATCAGATTCCTCCACCTTTAAAAAACTATATATACACATTTAAATATATAAATAAGACGAGGAAGACTTTATAGCGCCTTAGAGACTAATCAGTTTATTTCAGCATAAGCTTTCATGGGCTATAGCACACTTCATCAGATGTATAGAATGGAACAGAAGTAAGATGCATTTATACACACAGAAAGCAAAAAAAAAGTTGTACATTAGCATACCAATTCTAAGGGGCTGTTTAATTTGGATGGGCCATTATGAGCAGGAGAAAAAATACCTTTTGAAATGGATTTCTGTGTCTGGCAGGAGATAACACCTATTGAAGGTAAATTAACTAGGGAAATGCAATCAATTAGTGTAATAAGAGAACCATTCACAAGTTCTATTTAGCCCTTGGTTTATTGTGTCCAATTTGAAAATTAATTTCAGTTCCTCAGTTTCTCGTTGGAGCCTATTTTGGAAGCTTTTCTGTTTCAAAATTGACACCATCAAGTCTTTAATGGACTGGTCAGGAAGACTGAAGTGTTCTCCTACTGGTTTTTGAATGTTATGATTCCTGATGACAGATTTGTGTCCATTTAGTCTTTCATGTAGAGAAAATTAAACAGCCTGTTAGAATTGGTATGCTAATGTACAACTTTTTTTTGCTTTCTGTGTGTATAAATGCATCTTACTTCTGTTCCATTCTATGCATTGGATGAAGTGGGCTATAGCCCATGAAAGCTTATGCTGAAATAAACTGGTTAGTTTCTAAGGTGCTACAAAGTCTTCCTCGTCTTATTTACGGATACAGACTAACATGGTTGCTAATCTTAAACCATTTAAATATATATACATTATCATTTACACAGCTGACATGAAACACTATATAACCTAACTAAAAGTTGTGGGTTGACTGTTGCAGACTCTCAAATTGCAAAGGATCATTCCACCCTGGAATAGCAACTCTCTAACTGAACAGTTTATAAATTCAGACACACAACTAGTTTTTGCACTCTTGGGATAATGTGTGATGGTGATGTGTCCTGAACAAAAGGAACACTAGGTGGTATGGAATCAGCTGGATCTGGTATCAAAGTTTCTCCCAACGAGTCACTGAAATTAGGAGTTGTAACAGGAGGTTCAGTCAGGGAAACAGAAAGTCTTACTGGAACATCCTTGGACTCTGGTACTAGTTGAGGCTGCAAATGGTCCATATGCCATCTCCATAAAATACCAGTTTTAACCACAAATGAAACAGGTCCCATGCATTTTACATGTTCTCCAATACCTATTTCACTCCACAACTGTAGTTTCAAGTCCACACCAAGTCTCCTACTTGAAAGAAGCGATGACAAGCCTCATGTAGTTGATCAATTTGCATAGATTGGGATTTGGCTACATATGAAGCAATTTCAGGATGTAGTAGTTCCCAACAAGACATAAAGATTGCTTCAATAAACGAGTTGCAGGTGACTGTTGAGTAGTAGCATGTGATGTAGGCAAGGAAGAAACACTTTCTACTGACTATTCAAAATAGACTTATTAGCTCTTAAGGTGTGTTTAAGTAACTGTAGAAAGTGTCCGTTTCTAGAAGGGTGGTAAAGAGTTGAAGGTATGTGTTGAATTTGAAGCTAGGAACTTCTGAAATTCTTCAGAAAATAATTAAAGTTGATTGTCACTCACCAACTGTAACAGTAAAACAAATTGGCTAAACAAGGTACAAAGATGTCCAAGGATATTAGCAGCTGTATTAGAATTCTTTCTGAAAACTTCTGGCCATTTTGAATGCATGTCGACTACAATGAAAATCATATAACCTTCTAAAGGTCTCACAAAGTTCACATGAATACATATCCAAAGAGTCTGAGGCCATGACCAAGGGTGTAGATGAACTGAAACAAGATCGTGCTGAATTTAGTGATATTAGTACACCTCGCCTGTTGTCAATATCTTTGTCAATCCCCAGCCACCAGGCATGACTCTAGGCTAGGGCCTTCATCAGTACAATGCCAAAATAACCTTCATGAAGAGCTTCCAAAACCTGAGATTGAAATGATTTTGGAACAGTCACGCACATTCCCATAAAATACAACTATGATTTACAGATAATTCACATTGATGTGACTCAAACTGTGTAAACCGGATTCTTATCCAGCACTATACTGTGTAGCACCATTCCTTTCACAAGAGAAGGCACATCATCCTTAATCATTTCTGTGTTGATTTCTGTGCTAATGATGGGTAAGCTATCCATCCAATTGAGACAGAACACTTTACCTGAAATTTCTTTGGGTTGACTGAAGCTTAGGCATAACAGCCCATTGGCACTGCTGTGCTGAGTCCCTTTGTGGAATTGAATAATATAAGAATGACCTGAAAGTATGTTATCCTTATAAGAAGCACACAGGATCTTTTCATGGGAAAAGGTAATATGCCATGTTTATTGAAGATACAACAATTAGCATATGCATTCAATTACACACACACACACTGCCCTGCCAATCGAGAGTCCACCAAATCAATCTAGTGGCCAGCTAGGTTGATGATGGGTAGATAGGAGCCAGGTTCTGTTGTCACGACACGATGCTCCAGGGAAGTCTTGATAGGATGAACCCAAAGTTTCATGACAAGGCACCCTGTTATTTAGTGATTTTCCTTCATTGGATTAATGAGTTTTGTACCGTCATACTGTAATCAATTGTTGTTTGATGAGTGCTTGTTTTTTAATTGTCCTTTTTTTTTCTAATTATGCTTTTTAGAGATTATTTCATGCAGGTTTTGATTACTCCTATCTTGTCCCCATTAATAGGTGCCTGTTTTATTTTTAAAGACGTCAGTTTTCCCTCCTCTGACATTTCAATAGGGGTGTGTTGCAGCCTCCTGGTATTCTTGCATCTGTCTTTTGATTCTTCCATAAAACATCTAATTCAATAATGGTCTTCACACTTATTTCTTAACACACACATACCTCATTCACACACAAAACAAAACTACTGACAGAAGACATTTCAAGCAGGAATATCAAGTTGCAATGCAAAAGAAAAACAATCATTGCATTCTTTAACTTATTTTAAAATGCTAAACCTATAACAAAGTGGTGACCCTAAAAGGTCTGTTACTGCCTTAAAATCAGCCCAGAAACAGATTCTGGCTGATGCATCTCTACCAATGGAACATTATGCCATTCCTTTCTGCTATTCAAAATGGGTGGTCAAAATCATACATTAATATATTTAATACATGCTACATTCTTATTTTATATTTTAAATTATACAAAATTCAAACATAAAATCCTGCTACTATAAGTAGCCACATTGCGTATGAGCAGCAGCTAATGATGGAATTCCATTTTTGGTCCAAACATTGAAAGTAGTGGTGATGAGCTGTCAGCAAGTTAAAATGTCTGTCATAGAGATATGGAACTTTTGAATTCTGAAGATAATGCTTAGAGCTTCCCATTCTGCACATAGTTCTTCTCAAGAGTAGCAACTGTTTATGACGCAAAGGCAATTGGTTTCTCCATGCCATGAGGAAATATCTGGGAAAGAACTGCTCCCACATATCATGAAGCATAATATGCCAATTCCAGTGGTAGCAAAGCATCAAAATGCATAAGGACCTTGGCTGATGTCAAAAGTTTCTTTGCTTCCTTAAATGCACAATCACACTTTTCAGTCCATTTCCATTTTTTCTTTGTTTTTAATAGTTCATGTAAAGATGCCAAGACTGTTGCCAGATTAGGCAGGAATATACAATAGTAGTTAAGCAGTCCTAAGAATAAACCAACTGTGACACATTCTCTGGCAGTGGTGATTCAAGAATGACCTTCTCTTTCTCTGGCAATTTCATTAAGCCTGTTTTGTCAATTACATGTCCAAAGTATTCAACTGAAGGTTTGAAAAATTCACATTTGTCTTGATGTACTTCCAGTCCTTGATCTTTCAAATATTGCAAAATAGCATCCACATTTTGAAGATGATTCTCTTGATCCTTTTCGTAATACAGATGTCATCCAAATGGCATTGAACTCCATACAGTCTCCGTACGATCTTATCCGTGGCTTTCTGAAACAGGACCAGTGCCAATGTGGTATTGAAAGGCCTCCCATCATAACAAAATAAGCCTTTTTGCATGTTGATTGTGAGATATTTACAAGATGCTGGATCAATCTCCATTTGTCAGTATGCACTGAGCCAATCCAATTTATTGAAACAGATAAACCTTCAGTATGAGGTAGTGGGAAACTGGTCTGCACATAAAACTAGATTCAGCATCACTTTGAAATCTCCACAAATTTGGATTGAGCCTTCCTTCTTGATCACTAGTATAATGGGTGTAGCCCACCTCCTATGTGAAACCAGGGACAAGACTCCAGTGTTCACTAAACAGTCCATATCAGCTTCTACCAGAGGCTTTAGAGTGTAAGACACAACTCTGGGCTTGCAATAGTCTGGCTGTCTATCAGACTTAACAATGAAAGTTCAAGATCTTTTTCAAAAACTTGGAAGTGTCTGCCCAGTATTTTTGGAAGCTTTCAAGGTGTTTTCCTGATCACCTTGATCTTGGTCGAGTTCTCCTTGAGCTTCTCAAGCCAAGGTTTGCCAAATAACGGTGGATACTTCTGTTCAATCACATACAAGACTAATTCAACTGATTGTTCATCTAGTTGACTTTCCACCTGGAGTATCCCTTTTGGCACCTTTTTTTTTTCTGGTATAAGTGTAGCCCTTCATGGATACAAAATCCAATCCACAAAAATGGTCTGAGGATATCCACAGATTTTCAGGGATCTAGGTATAAGTCTTGAAAAATGTGGAGGTTTCTCCCAGAGGAACTTGTGACAATGTCTGGTGAGAGGTAGATGCAGACATCAGTGAAACAGCAGCTCCAATATCAATCTCCATTCTTGTAGGAACTCCTTCAATCAACAATACAACCTACATGCTATCTCTCACTCCAGCTTCTGATAACATCTGTGGTGTTGGGTCTTGGTCAGTGTCACTAGAGGTTTTGTTTTGTTCCACATTATGAATTCTCAACTTCCATCCTTTTCCTAGGTTCAGTCTTCACAGGTATTTTCTTGGATGTATGCTTACTTTGTGTTGCTGGTTGTTGAACTGTTTGGCAGGTCACAACAATATGACCTTTCTTCTGGCACTGTCTCCAAATACTCTGGTCTGCCCAGTAACCCTTCTCAGCGTGTAATTTGTGCACAGTGGCCACATGAAAACTCCTCACATTCCCATGGTCCTCTATCTTGCCGTCTTATAAAATGGACTCCATTCGTGTTAAATATATCTCCGCAGTTTCCTTTGCAACTGCTACTTCACGTGATGCAGTGTACAAGTCCCACACTGGGGAGTAAGGGTTAAGGAGCAGTTCTGGACCCAGAAAGCTATGCCTGGTCCTCCCTGTTGGGCATTCTTATAATGGGTGCTGAGCTCAAATAGTTGCAGCTCAGCTCAGTTTATACAGACCAAGTAGGAGAGCAGTTATGTGGTGGAGATTCTGTTAGGAAGCCGCTGGGGCCCCAGGTGGCTGGGATCAGGCTCACACCAAGCCATCGCAGGCCCTTCATTAAAAGAGGACAGCAGTGATGAGCTCCAACCGAGAGAGGAAGACCCTCCAGACCATAACCAAAGAGGACACCCGGGGGAACTCAGTAGCAACCAGTGGTACCAGCAAAGAAACCGAAGCCGTGGTAGGTCGCATATTTTGAATTATTATTTCATTGGGCCCTGGATTGGAACCCAATGAAGCAGGGAGGGCCCAGGTTCCTATACTCCAGCTACTGATTCTTGCCACTGGGCAATATAGACTGACTCCAGCTGGTAGGTGACGCAGCTATTGACTCTCATCACTGGGTGACACAACTGATAACTCTTGCCACTAGGCAATACGGACACTCCCTCCAGCTGCTAGGTGACACGGCTATTGATTCTCATCACTGTGTGACATGACTGTGGATCCTTGCCACTGAGTGATACAGCCACTGTCTCCAGCCGCTAGGCAATGTGGCTTTTGACTCTTGCTACTGGGCAATGTGACTGTTGACTCTTGCCATTGGATGACAAAGCCCAGAGTATCATGACTAAGTGGTACTACCAAGCACAGACACCAACCCTCCCAACACGTCAACAGTCGTCTTGAATGTAAACACTGATATAATCAGTAACTGCTTCTGGATGTTGATATTGTATAATGCAGAGACAAATTGTTCATGCAGGACATCACTTAATGTTTCTCTAAACTGACAGTGCTCTGACAACTTCCTCAGAGCAGCAGCAAATTGCTCCTGACTCTCCACTTCCGTGATTTGTCACTGATGGAACCAATATCATTCTGTTATCATTACAGTAAAACCTCCATTTAACGGACTAATTCGGGCGAGGGGGTGTCCGTTAAATCAAAAAGTCCGTTATTTAATAATAAAAAAAAATGAGCTGTTGGAGCAGCAGCCAGACCGCCACAGGGTCGGGGCGACAGCTCCGCAGCCCGCCCGCTGCCGGGATCCGGGCGGCAGCCGGGAGCCGTCAGCCAGCCCACCTGGGTCCTGGCTGCTGGGATCCGGGCGGCAGCCGGGAACCGTCAGCCAGCCCGCCCAGGTCCCGGCTGGTGGGACCCGGGCGGCAGCCGGGAGCCGGCAGCCAGCCCGCCCGCTGCCTGGACCCGGGCGGCAGCCGGGAGCCGGCAGCCAGCCCGCCCGCTGCCTGGACCCGGGCGGCAGCCGGGAGCCGGCAGCCAGCCCACCAGAAATGGATCAGGAATGCATCAGACTTGCTCAGAAATGTTGTCCGTTGCATCCGAAGTCCGTTAAATCGAGATCCGTTAAATCGAGGGTTTACTGTAATAGAATAGGAGAAAAACATTCCTACACTGGTGCAGTCATTGTGATATACATGGCAGATCTAGGTACAGGGAGACAATAGGTCACACTGCAGTCCATATGCCTTTGGAGCCATCGCTGTCAGCAAGGCTGAAACTCACTGTCCATCTAAATGGCGATGTGAGTTATAAATTGCTCAAAGTGTTCACGGTACATCTCCCATGTTTCACATTTTTTGTCGAAATCCGCAAAATTGCCCACCAAAGTTGCCACTTCTCTGCTCTGCTGTTGGACGTCACACATCCTGGACTACTACTCTGCCACAGAGAAACTGGTTTTTGTTAGTGCAGAAAAACAAACAATCTGCCTCTTCTGGATGTGTGCAGACTGCAGAATTTTCCCTATGGCTGTACTTGGGCTCCCTCTGCTGGCCATACATCCCCAGTGCAGGCTAAGTTGTTTGCTTGCTTGCACCTGGTCAATCAATACCGGGGTGATGCGTGGAGTGGACAGAGCAAGCTCCGGTTCCAGCTCCCGTTCCTAAAAACACATTTAATAGGAAGTTCTCGCATAGAGAACCTATCAGATATTAAACTGATAAGAACAGGTACTACACTTGATCTGAGCTAGGGCTGCTTACTTTCCTCTCAGTGCTTTGTTCACAGTAGCTCCAGGCAGCAACCTATTCTTTTGCTCTGTCTTTCCTGTGAGTCCCCCTTCTCTGTCTGGCTGGTTCATGCTGCCCCAGCCTCAAAAGCAGCCATCTGTTACCTTGTGCCTCTAGGTGAACTCTCCTGCTCTTTTTATAGTAGTATTTGCTTACTTTTTCTTCTTGGTCAGGCACAGGCAGCACAGGACATTGGTGGGACAGAAATCCTTCACCCCCAAACCTTCTGTCTGGACCCAGCTGAGAAGGAGATGCAGGCACAGAGGAGCTCCATAGTTCACTGCCATGGAAAGCATTGTTCTGACAGCAGAAGTGAAACTGACATGAAAGTGAGGCTTTGCACTGGTGGGAGGAGTGCTCAAACATTTAAAGGGACAGGACATCATATTCGGTTCTGTTACTTTATTAAGGTTTTAATGTATTTGCTTGTAAGTAACACCGATTTTTTAACACTGATTTTGTTACTTGATACAATTCTATTCTGTGGGAAATAGTTCATCTTTATTGGTTCACAACATATGCTGCAGACTGCCTTGTGGTACTGAACTTGTTATTGTACAGTGTGACCTAACTCATTCAGTAATAAATACAGTGTAATAATCATAAATGTACAGCAAGACCCACAAAATTAAGAGGTGCATTGACAGTTTTGTATTCCTAGATGCACATCATGCACCACACAATTCCTAACAGGACCCAGAACTGCAGGCCAGGTAGTGCACACTCCACCACATGGTACACTGTTAAAATGCTCTCAAGGCCTCCCTCAGTCATATAACTCCACATTGAGCTCTTCTAATAACCCTTGTGTCTGGCTGTACAAACTCCGCAGACAGCTGCTCCGCCTCTTCCCTTCACCCCGGCAGCAACTTTTCCCACTTTGCCTCACAGGTATTATGCAGGACACAGCACTAGAGCCTTGCAAAGCCATGGATATCCGCTGTATATCCACGGATATGTGCAGCTGCCGGTGTGGTTCTTGGTTTCTCATCTTTGCAAATTGGATGCAGATCAATTTTTTTTTTCTGTGAAGGGCTGTAAAGCAGTGGTACTCAACGGAGGACCACAGTTTCAGGGGGTCTTCCCATGGGACTGAAGCCCAGAACCCTTCCCCCTCCCCCTGCCCCTGCTGAGTGTCTGGGCTTTAGCTCCATGTGGGTCTGAGGACACCAAGCTTCAGCCCTGTGGTGGGCTTGGGGCTTCTGCCCTGTGGGGCCAGGCCCTCCTGAAACAAACTTGCATCCCCTTATAGGGCCACAGATGCCCAGTTGAGTACTGCAGTTCTAGAGGGTGTTGGTGCAGGTTCGAATGCAGATACATATAAAAGGTGGAATGCAGATCATGTGCAGATTGGAGGCTGGTCCAAATTTTTGTGTCTGCGCAGGACTCTACACAGCAGGCTGCTATAACCATTGGGATATTTTTCCTAGAGATCCCGTCTTGTGAGTAAACAATGCCAACGTCTCTTCAGCCTCCTAAAAGTACATTCAACTGTCATTCTGCACGTGCTGAGCCAATAGCTGAATCTATCCTTGTTGCTGTCAAGTTGGTTAGTGGACAGTTTGATGAGCTTCAGCATCACCAATGGTAATCCACCAGTTGGAAAAGAAAGTCCTGGCTTGCAGATTTCTGAACAGCTCTGTGTTCTTAAAGATATGGATCTCCTAACCAGTCGACACTAGTGTTGGTGAAGTGTCTCTGATGATCTCCAGTGTTTGCATAGCTAGAGGAAAGTGCCCCTTTCTGTTGATATACTCTTGGGCAAGGCGGACTGGTGTCAAAATAGGAATCTGTGTGCTGTCTGTCATTCCATCGAGGTTCAGGAACCCCACTGCTATAGAGCCATCCACTATGTGTTGCATATTTCTGAGTCACAATTAATGGTCCTGCACACTTGGATGGCAACTCACCAGTAGCAATCTGGAGTTGCAAATTTCCACAGTGCAATCACCATGCGCTTCTCCACTGTCAATGCAGCTCTCTTTCTGGTGTCCTTTCATTGAAGATCAGAAGTTGTGCTCCATCATTTGCTGCTGCTCCAGGAATGCCACCAAAAACCTGGAATTGGTTTTCAGTGTGTCCCACAGCAATCTGTCCTCAATGAAACTGTCATGTTCCCCACTGATTCAGTTTTTCTTGTGACTCTGCAAGCACCAGAGGATTGTACCTCCTGTGCTTGCAACACTCAGGACAATAGTGCAGAGCTGTGCAGGTTCCATGCGTCTGTCAGACTAGTCCAGACCTCCAGACTAGTCCAGACTAGACCAGACTTCAAAGCATTGTCTACAGAGCTATTTTTAGGGTACTAACATGTGGGCTTCAAAGCCTAGCATTATAGACACACCCTGCTAGGTCAGTAGTTCCAGACTTGTAAACCTCGTAAAGGCTTAAGCATGTATTTAGCTTTACACAAACACTCACCTACATAAAGTTTAGCATATGTGTAAGTCTTGCAGGATTGGAGCCTCGGTGAGCTGCTTTTTGGGATTTGGAGATAGAGAGTTAGAGGGTGGGGAGCAGGATCAGTGGATACTGCGGTGAGCATTGGACATCACGTTCGCAGGTACAGACCACAGACACACCATAACTGATCGTGGCTTTTTGTCTTCTTGACCCCTGCAGGAACCTACCCCTGTCTCCCTAGGCAGTACAGAGCAAGTGATTATACTTCTGGGTCCCCTACACTGGAACAGGGGGAAGCACACGTAGATGATGGAGACCCAAACCCAGAGTGACTTGTGGGGGTTGTTTCTATATATTATGTACATTTAATTATATTGGTAATATACACATTTTTAAAAGGAACTAACAACCATAAGTAGTGGGATGGTTGGAGATAGTCTGTATGGGAAGGGAATAATCTATATGAGAGAACAAACAAACTCAAATAAAACAATATAAGAATAACAGTGAGTCAAAGCACCCCACCTTTGTGTGGAAGGCTATTAAGGGAGCACAGGAGAGATTGGTTTGGATAAGGAATTTTTTTTTTAATTCAGAATCTTCTAGTGGAGCACGTGGTTATCCTGAGTCTCACTAGTCTTCTCTATAATATTAATCATAACACTCATTCTCTCTCCCACCACCTGCTATTGTTTGTCACCGTCATTGCTTCTCATCTTGAATTACTGTATATTGAAAGCTCCTTATAGCAGGCACTGTGTGTACCTATGTGTATGCATAGAGCTTGGCAAAATCTGACACCAATCTTGATTGCAGCCTTTGGGCTTAGTGTAATATAGATAACAAATAATAGCGGAATATTATTTCATTACTACTGGTGGTTATACTTGTCTTGTTTGTTGTTTTGCATCCAAGTATTCTATCAAGGCAATATAATTATTAAGCCCCAATTCAGCACATCCCTTAAGCACAGTCTTAAATCCATCCCTATTGGGCAAAACACATAAGTATGTACCTAAGTTTCATGATAGTGAAAGTTAAGCACATGCTTCAGTGTGTTGCTGAATTGAGGCCTAATTCTTTACGTGCGTACTGCATTCAGTTACTTATCATTTGTAATATAAGACTATAATCTGTGAATGTGCAAGCATACTATTTTCCAAGTCAGTCACACTTTCTAGAAGAAACTACCTGATATAAAGCAAGAATGACTGGAATGGCAAAATTCGGTCTTGGTATAAACAGTCACTACTATGTTGACTTCCTCATGTAAATAATCATTACTTACTGAGAAATTAAACTAGTCTAAACTTAAGAAAAGCCCTTAGAAATTTTTCTAACATGGTATTCATTACAGAGGTTGAGTCATGCTATCACTGCTCTTAGAACAATATATATATATATATATATATATATATACATACATACACACCAGAACATTTTAGGAGATTTCTTTTGCTATTGCTAATGCAATTGGATCACAGCCTGTTGACTAATTCAGAATTGGTTTTGTTTGTTTTTAAAGACCTTTTGCACAATGGAAAGTTTCACAAGCACTTGCAAGAGATTTTTGTTCCCTTGGTTGTCCGCTATGTCGATCTCATGGAATCATCTATTGCCCAGTCCATTCATAGAGGTCTTGAACAAGAGTCCTGGCAGCCTGTCAAGTAAGTGTTTACAGATCTAACCTACCTGCATCTTTATACTCAATCTGCTTTACTCCTCTATTGTCCTCTAGTTCTATTTATTATTGTATTCCTACATTGTTTATTTCTTCACAGGAGCATCACCAACAGTCTTCCCAATGTAGCTCTTCCGAAAGTTCCAAGTTTGCCTCTTAATCTTCCACAGATACCTAGCTTTTCTGCACCAACCTGGATGGCTTCTTTATATGATTCCACGTGTGTATTTTTCACTAATCTTCTGACTGTATGTCAGCTCTGCATGGCTTTGCTCCTGTCCTGTATAGTTATATTTGGATTGCATGGTGTTTAGGATTGTGTTGTTGGAAACAATAATTTCACAGCTGTGAGCCAAGCATGGGATGTCAGTCTGTTGTGTGTTTTCAGTGCATAAAAATAAAGCAGTGTTATAGTTATATCTCACTTAAAATCAACTTGGCAAAGGGTTTGTTGTGGTACAGTTAACAGTCTAAGTGACATAATTGCTCTTCTTATTCAGTTAATAAGCAGGGGAGAAAAATGAAAATAATTGTTCTTAGGCCATGTTTTCATAAAGTACAATAGCTCTTCATGTTTTCGCATGAATGTGACTAATTCATTGCATGCACAAAATGGTTCAGAAAACAGTTTCAACAATTGTTTGCAAGATTTCTGTTAGATTTAAAGTCTCTTATCTTGAAGAGAAACTGTAAAGATTAGTAGGCCCAAAATTTGACCTACACTAGTTTTTTTGTGTTATTTTTTCACTTCACTTCTGTTTGTTTTTTTTAAATGGAGCCAGTGGCCCATGTCCAGTTGAGCAATCCCACAATAACATACTGAAGCTCTGTGTTTACCTGTTTGTATGGCTGTGCATGCACAGTTGAGGAAAATTTTGGGTACAAGTTTCATGTTCAAGTTTCCAAAATAAGGCATTTAGTAGAAGCAATAACAGAAAATATTTATAAATTTTAAAAACAAATTTGACGATATCCTTTAAAGCTAAAGATAATTTCATGTTTTGGAAAACAAGCTTTTTTTTTTTTTTTTTAAACAAGCTGTTGCCAAAATCCACTATCACACATGAAGTTCTGTGTTTGTGCTAAGAATTACATAGCCAAATGTACTGAGTAATGTTCTACAGACTTTTGGCACATGTTCATTACCTGTAATGGGATTTTTTCTTTATGGATCCCCTGAGGAATTGTTAACCTTTTTCCTCCTCATCCTTAGGCTTTTACATCCTTTGTTGTGACTGTAACACTACAAGTTTGCACCTGCATACTTTTGCTGTTATAAATCATTATTCCAGCTTTAAATCACAACTCAGTGGAGTTTTGCCCTTCAAAACTTCCTAGCTGCTTCTTCCTATCCTTTGACGATTATTGTCTTAAACAGTATCATCCACACTTTACACTTTCTTGAGACTTAACTGTGTTCTTAACTGTGGTCTTCTAACAATCTGCACTTACAGCACTTCTGCACCATAAAAATGAACTTTAATTTATATTTTACGTATGTGGACACTAATTGGAGTTTTTTACACATGGATGTTTTTCCCATGGGAAAATATATAGTAAATTCCTAAAATTACTGATATTAAGAACTGGTGGTATTATAGGTAAGGCTGGTAGCACTCTGACTATTAGTAGGCTTGCTAAACACTTCCTGTTATAAGCCCGTCTTTAGTTGCTTGTAACTTTGCCAACTTTAACTGACTGGGTTGAAATTTTCCATTCTGGTTGTCTGTATCAGGCTACATTTCTTCAGAAAATTTTAGCCAAAAGGGTTCAGCCATTTCTGAGAATGAGGGAAGGAGCTGATACATTGTTTTGCCCACATCAAAAAAAATTCTGGTGATCTCTTTTTCGAGCAGTTGTAGCGCCTTCAGACTTTAGAGCAGGAACTTGTAATTTGGCAGGGGATGACCTTGGTGTCAGGGACGTGCCTTTTGCCATCCCCGTGGAAACGCACCCAAATTTAGTCACGTTGCAGGTCTTTGCCCAGGAATCCTAACTCTGGCATTTCCTAACTTCTGATTGTTTGACTTTGGAACCTTCATAGTGTCCTTTTAATTTAATTTATCCCTTTATTTATTTGTCCCTTTTCATCATTTTTTAATAAAAATGAGTGAGAGGGGATGTGTTATTAAAGATGTACAAGTGCTATAGGGCCAATTGTGTCATCGGCTGCACTGGTGTGTAAGTATTTGAAGAGGATATAAAGGAGCGTCCGCCTATTTGTAATATCCCAGGGTAGCTGCCACAAAGACCCACAAGAGTGCTCAGCACAGTATGAATAACATGCCAACTCACACACCCAGTTTGCAAGGGCTGCATTCAGCTAGTACATGTGCAACCACCCCCAAAGTGCTTGCAGGCAGTGGCTAGAGTGCCGCTTCTGCTGAAAGGAACAGTAACAGACAGCCCACCAGGCACTGTACAAGCTCACTGAGACATCTTGCTTAGCAGCTTCAGTATGCTTCCAGGGCTGGCTGCACAGCTGCCTGCTAGCCAGCCACTGGAACCGTTGTTCTTTGTAAGGGCATGAGTTAATTTAGAATATTCAGTTTCAAGATAAGTGACTCAGATCATGTTTAAGGGAGAGCAGATTACAGTAAATAATACGTTCTTCACTATGGCCTCTGTATGTGTATTCCCACTTGTGGGGCATACCCACCCCCCTCTGGTGCCATGGCACATTCTAGTAAAAGCAGTGTCTGCTGGGACATCATCTGGGGTGTGAAGTCCTTTTTGCATGCCTTTCAGAAACCAGTGATTGATGTTTCTTTCTAATCCATTGATGGCTTGTACGGAAATGAATTTCCATTCAAAAACTCTGCATTCAGAATTGCTGATGACAGGCACTGAGTAGAATTCACATCACTTTTTTGCATTAATTCCTTTAAAGTTATTACAAAAGCTGGCCATTTTAGCGATTTTTTTTTTCAGTGGCTGGAGATTTTATCATCAATGAGGAGCTAAAACACATCAGAAACTGAGTTATTTTTAAAAACTTTCTAAGAATGTGAAATCATTTGTCTACCTAGTTGACCACAGCCTTTTTGTTTTATGAAGTGACAAGGAGGGGTTTCATATTCTACATACATTGCTAACATCCAAGTCCTGCCAGTAAAGCTATTGTTCCCAATTCAGCAAAGCACTGAAGCACATGTTTAAATCCATCTCTTTCAATAAAGCAGTTAAGCACTTGTCTAAATGCTTAGCTGAATAAGGATGAGTTTAAGCATGTAGTTACGGTTAAGCATGTGCTTCAGTGCTTTGCTGAAGTGGGGTCATTGATATTAAAATTATTTTCCTCTCTCTGACTAATTTTTTAGCATTACTTTTTAAATCTACCATAAAACTTTGTATACAGGCTGTGTTAAATCACTCTAGATCTTCTGTTGCTATTTCCATTGACAAGTTTTTTTTTTCTTTAATGTGTGGGTAGGATCACTAAATGTGTACTCGTCTCTATCATTACACTGTCACAAGAACATCATTACTGTGTTTTCAGTTGTTTTTGCTGGTCCTATAATTTAATGGTACATTTGGGGCATTGCATGTTAAGGTTAGGGAGATATTAAGAGAGTAAAGTGCTTTGTGTAGTAGTCAGTATTTTGCTTGATTAGTCCCATGAGAAGTTAACTCGGAGGACACCTTGGCTAGACGTGTAGAGCGTTGTGAATTATCATCAGATTCAGCTAAGGAAAACATTTTGAAAGGTTGAGAGGGCTGGGACAGTGTGTTTGGGGGAAGGGGAGGTAAAAGCTTTTAATTAACCAGAATGGGAGTTTTTCTTACAATCTACTTGTTAATTACAATTTGTTCCTCTAAACCAAATTTTTATTTCCTTTCCATTTTGAATCTTTATGCTTTTACAAGTTTTGAACCTAGCTTTTAAGTTAGATATATGGCTTGTTTTGATTACCAGTATTCCATTTATAAATTATTTTCTCTTTTACATATGTAATAGATGTTTCATAGTCACTGTAAGCATCACCATTGGCAGAAGCAGCTACAGCCCCGTGGAGTTAGGGCCACCACTTACGGTAGCAATGAATTTGCCTCTCAGTGAGTCATTGTTTTGTGGAGTTTTTCCTATGTACAGTGCCCAATCAATTCACCACATAATAACAATTAATTAGTTTCTCTTACACCAAGATATGCCTAGTGCAGGAAAGGGGAGGAGCTTCAAGGAGCTGGTTACAATTCCTTGAATCTCAATCTGTTCTAGCAGTATGAGTGTAAAAATTAAATCCATTTAAGAATGTTCTTGACATTTAGCAGGTATGTCCTGCTTTATTGGACCAAATGCTTTACTGGATAAAGATCAGAGTGCAGGATCAAACCCAAATAAAATATATATTGTTGTACAGATAATCGTAGTCTGTCAGTGTAAAATCATAATCCTCCAGAGTAATTTACTGTAATAGTTAATAAGAATCAAATGACAGATGTGTGGTTTTGGAATACACTCTTTCTGTTGTCACAGCTCCTTTTATGTCCATAGTAAACAATATTAGTCTATATCTTTAAGAAAAACGGTTTTGAATGTTGTGCAATATATAACTAAATAATAAATAAGAAAGGTGGCTTAGAAGCATATAAAAAACAAGAAATGTTTATTATGGAGCTTCTCTCAAATTTCAAGAACCAATGGCTATTATTATAATTATTATAATTGTAAAACCTTATTTGGCTGTGTAATGAAACCAGTTTAAGTGGACACCAGGGAGTGAACGTGCATAAGAATACATTGACAATATTTGAGCGCACATGATTCCTCCTGAGTCTTAGAGGATTCCATTTAGTTTGGAGTCCTGTTAAGCAGAAAGATGATTTAAAGAGAACAAAATTAAAATGCATAAAATCCCTGCAGATCAAATAGAAAGAAGTGATTATCACATTTGGTAAATAAATGTGCTTTACTTTCAGATAGGCACTCTCATCAAAGTCAATCTACATTGAGACTTTGTGCAAAAATACATAGTGTATTTATGCACACACCCCCATCTTGTTTATTAGTTACTTCACTTTCTCTTCACCTTTCTCATACATACCAGTTGACTATCTTATTTTGTGGTCTATGTTTGTATATAATATAATATATATAAGGGCCAGACTCACTACCAGGGGATATGGGAGATATATGATAACCATGTAGAGTTATTTCATTAATCTGTAAAGAAGAATCCTACCCTAGCAAGATGATGGACTATTATTTTTCTTGTACTAAAAAACTGCAGTGCTTTTTGTTCAGTACAAAGAAAGGGTCTTTGCCTCAAAGTGCTTGCAATCTAAACAGACAACGTACACACACAAGATGGGGATGAGGATGAAACCCAGTCAGTCCAATAGATCTTCTGTCTCTTGAGGTCTGATTGTTCTATTTCAGGGATGTAACAGGGCGGTATAACTCCATGTTATTGGATATTATAAAGCAGGAACATGTTGGAAAAATGTCATAAGTCTCCCTGATGGTGAAATCTACTAGACTGTGGACTGTCAGTGTAAGGAAAGTGGGAAAGCTTAAAAAATTGGGTCATTTAAAATTGGAGAAGACAGAGCCACTAGCAAATTACTATTAGGGAGGTATTGTAGGCCTTTTCCATCTCTAATTTCTTTGGCTCTGCTTCTGCTCAGTCCTGAGCGCACTCAACTCCCATTGACTCATTCAGTGGGAGTTGAAGGTGATTATGGCCTTTTGTCATGAGAATATTGAAAGGAAAATGGCAATACTTATAAATTAAAATACTGAGTCAAGACCACTATGCTAAATGTTTTTCACTTTTGCTTCTGAAGTACATTGAAATCTGTTATTTGGAATGTTAACGTGAATAGCATTAGTACAGCAGTTCAGGCTTTGGAGTATAGGCACATTATTAGCACACTTGAAGGAGTTCATTACGGCTTAATATTGTAATGGTATCACTGCAATGATGAGCAGATGTAGCTATTAAAACCTATGAGTTGGTCAGGAGGGAGAATTTTAAAATGTGGCAACTGCAAATAACATAGGGACATTTTCTTCTTTTGTTCTGCTAGTGTTAAGTTTATTGATGTTAATGTGAGTTCCGTTTTTCCTTGCTTTGGGGATCTTCTGTACTACTTCCCTCAGTGGGAGTCAATATGCACGTGTCAAGAGAGTATCTGTCTGTGTGTGTGTGTCTCTTTTACTACACTACACTTCTTCAGTACTATGGGAGGTCTACCCAGCCGTGCTGTAAGAGCGAACAAGCATATATATGCACAGTGTTCACTGTTGTAAAAAAGTTCTTTCTTAAATAAAACCCCTTCTGCCCATATTTTTTCTCTCTTTTGAATTTGGGTTGCTTCACTTCCTTCTCTCACCTCCATGATATGAGGGTTGAACAGATCTACTTGTTTCACCCTCTAGGGAACTCATATTAAATCAAAAGGACAGGACTTCCACAACCACTCTAACACTCTTGGAACAACAGCCAACTGTGTTGCGGGAGCTGCGTGTGGGAAGTGAACTGGAAGGAGGGGAGGACTCTACTTCTGCAAGTAATTCTATGGGTTTTTTTCATATGTTGTATAAATTTATCTTCTGTTTTTCTTAATAGCAATGGATCAGCTACATCAGAAGATCTTTTCTGGAAACTCGATGCGCTGCAGATGTTT
The DNA here is from genome assembly GCA_032164245.1 of Sternotherus odoratus. Classification (NCBI taxonomy): domain Eukaryota; kingdom Metazoa; phylum Chordata; order Testudines; family Kinosternidae; genus Sternotherus; species Sternotherus odoratus. The sequence goes on from JAVMKO010000001.1 coordinate 36,806,547, forward strand.
GTTTTCGATCTGCACTGGCCAGAACCAGAATTTGCCCATCATTTAGAGCAGAGACTTAAACTTATGGCCAGTGATATGATAGAAGCCTGTGTCAAAAGGTACAGTTATATTTTGAAATTGTCTATTAAAAGTTGTAACACATTTGGAAATGAACATCCAGGAGATGTTAATGAGAACATCCAGATGTGTGGTATCCATTTAGAATGCTGCTCCAAAGAACCTAGCCCATGTCTTTGACCATGTCACTCTTTTCTTTGCATCTCTCACTGATTCCCTCTTCTCTATCGCATCAAACATAAGCTGCTTGTCTTCACTTTTAAGGTTCTCAGTTTCCTGTCCCCACCTTACCTATTGTCTATAATTCACTACTGAGATGTTAAATCCAATCTCCATTCAGTCCATGATACCAGCCTCTGTCACCCGCTTCTTTGATTTTCATACAAGTTACCTTTGTGCTTGCTCCCAAATTACCTGTCATGCTTGGAGGGTGTTCCCCACAAATTGCCACAAAACTACCTCCTTATCCTCTTTTAAACCCTTCACTTTTCATGATCCCTACAGAAAACTTGACAATGATGTGCTGAGCCCACTATCTATCACACTGACCAAATTGCCTCATTGATTCCTTGTACCCATCCCATCCCCTATTTGTCTGTCTGCATCCATCTGGTGTCTCTTGTTTTATACTTAGATTGCAAGGTCTTTAGGTCAGGGCGAGGGTTTTTTTTCTGTGGATTTTTTTTTACAGCGCCGAACACAATGGGGTACTAATCTACAAGTGGGACTCTAAGCACTATGATAAAAGTCCTAAAAAGATGGATCTGTATATTATCAAAGTCAAGTCAGGTGCCATATGCCACAATGATGGCAGATTGCACTGAGATGTACACTTCAAAATGACAGAACAGTGCAAGTACTTTTCAAACTTGCTAAAGTATCTACAGAATATGATTTCAGGCATCTTAAAGATGTATCACAATATCCTTGCTGCTCAATGTAAGCATAAACTAGATGTTGTTTATACGTTATATTTTTATGAGTGACATATAGAACTTTGATAAATTGTGATAACTGTTATCTAGCTATATCTAACTAGAGCTGGATTGAAAAACATAAGCCTAATTTCATTTAAAATATTAAAATGTCAAAGTAGTTTTCATTTTGATGTATTTGAAAAGGAGCCATTTTTGATTTTATCAGAATTTGACATTTTTAATATTTCTTTAAAAAAGCAGTGATAACATTATCAAAATGGTTGTTGACATTTCTGTTTATTGAAAACCAATTTTTCTGTAAACAAAAAAGTTTGATAACCATTTTTCTGGTGTTTTCAATAAAAATGTTGTTAAAAAGAAGCCTGAGTGTTTATTAAAAACAACATTTTTGACAAGGTAGATCAACAATTCTTCTTGAAAAGGTTTACTTTCCAAAAAAGGCGATTTCTCAATTTAAAAAAAATAATTTGAAAAATATTGAACAGCTCTTAGCACTGACCATAGTAGTTGAGATTTCAAAAACTTAAACTGTTCCTGTACAATAGTCTGTACAATTGGTATTTGGAATGGCAAGTTAACAATCACTAGTTCATGAACTTATTTCTGTGCTCAGTTACTGATTTTTTAGACAGAAATATGGGGTTTCACGTGAAATGAGTCCAGATGCAAATTTTGGGGCTGCAGCTTGAAAACCCCCATTTGAAAATAAACCTTTATTATGCCCAATTTTTAAGTTTGTATTACTACCTTCAAAGTGATAGGAAGATTTTAAACCATATGTCTAGTCTTGTTTGACAAGAAGGAACCTGAGATTAGTGGCCTAAAAGAGAAACGTTTCACTTATCACTCCTGTATCTAACTAAAAATCAACTCTTAGAAGATTTGCAGTAAAAAAATTCTTGGTAGAAGAGAAATCTTTTGACACTGCAAATACATAACATGACCAGCTTCTGTAAATAAATGAATTACATCTGTGGTCTTGAAAAAAATGTTACACCACCAAGTGCAGGTGCTTCAAGATTATTGACTGCCAATGTGAAATTGTGGCTTACTGGTTAAAGAGCATGGAACCTACAGAATGCCTAAGAACCTACTATGGGTAGAAAATATTTCAAGCTCTAGTGTCATTGGAGAAAATTGTCATAGTGTCATAGGTCACTGTAGCAGGGAAATTACTTTTACTTACAGCTGACTCCAACAAATGTCATATGACCAATGTCAGCTGTTTCACAAGGCTTTTATGGACCAACCCAAGCCACCAATTATATAAAAGAGGCGTATTGTGAACATTCCCACAGAAAATACTATTGTATGAAAGAATTTGTTTATTCCAACAAGATATATCTTGAACACTATCTGTAAGCAAGCAAATATACTTGGGCCTAGTATATTTAGAACTTTAAAGAAAACATTTTTATAGCACATCAGAACTGGACAGGTAATAGTAACAAAATATGGGGCACTGCTGTCATTACAAGCTGTGCCTGTTAGGAGGCAAGCTGCCACATGATGAACCTGCTAAACCTTTTGAGTTGACTTTTGGTTTCCGTGTCAGATACTGCAGAGCTTGTTGCAGTAGGCAAATCTGGAAATGTCAAAGGTCTGATTATGAGATCTAGACTTCTTTTTAATCAAATCTGATGGTTTCCAGATGCATTGGCTTACTAAGATTCTCAGAAACAACTCATATGGCTAAGTCTTTAACATGATCGTTGCTGTCCTTCAGTAAATTCATTTCCAGTGGGGTAGGCACATTATTCTGTAGTCCACTATATCCCCTTCATAGGGCACCTTCTAATTCAGCTATGTAAAGCTTCACCTCAGCATGAGTTTCCATGCGCAAGACACCCGTAATGGTTCTAAAACAGCAATAATATTGCAGCTGACACATGAGAAATCTTGTCACTCTCTCTCAAATCCAATGGAGAATCATACAAGGAAGGTTTTTTGGGAAGAGACAAGTTGAAACTTTTAGGCTGATTTATACAAACTGTTTTAGTCATTATAAGAATTCTATTTCTCTAGTAGCAGAGGTTTGATTTAGCCATCCTTTTATATCTGTATAATATAAGCCTGACTCTGATCTCACAGTAAATTTTCTCTGATGTAACTGTATTGATTGCAGTCATGATGCTCCTGATTTACACCAGCATGAGAAGAGAGCCGGATCTGTGTGTATCTGTCTTTGTTTTAATATAAAAGGAAATAATTTAACTCACTTTTTTCTTTATTAAAGATTGTCTTTTTAAATTAGTGGTAAGAGGATTTTTGAGACGTGTGTCTCGGAAGTGGGATCCTAACATGATAGATGAGCTGTTATGTTTTAATGCAGAAGATCTAAATCTTTTTTTGAGCTTTATATTTTTACTGCTTGAAAATTGTTCACAGATAATGGATTAGAAAGCATATTGTAAATCTAATATATTTGTGCCTTGGGTCATTAGCTAAAACAAAGATTGCGATTACTGTCACTGTCATGTTCTACTGAACAGATGAATATTTTACTCTACTGCTTCTAGTATTGTGTTCCTACATACTTCCACCTGGAGCTCAGACTTAATTTTTAAATTAACACATTTAGTGAGGTTTTTGCTTTTACATACCAGTTGTCTGGAATTATGACAGACCTTCATGTTGTGAATTCATGTTTAAATAAATAGAACAAGAATTGCATTTGAACTCAAGCTGCAAAAGACAAACAAATCAATGGACTTGCGCATTCCTGCCTCTGTGTGTACGATGTTTAACGTTTTAGTCGATGCCAAAAAGCAGACTGCTAAACTCTGCATTCTGGATGGTGGGCAAGAGGTAGGTGGAATTGTGTATATTTAGATTAATCAGGGATGTCTAGAATCGTGGGCTGTCTTTACTAGATTGGTTAAAATAGCTTTGTTTTTTATTAGTGTATTTTGTCTACTGAAATGTGTCGCATAGTTTTAATTATCTGAGTATCACTGAGGGTGCAAACCGTGCCCCCGTTATTCAATCCAAATGCACAGAGAAATGCCCATAATTTCTCTGTGTTCAGGGGACACCAGGAGGGATTTTGCACTATCCATCCCAGCGTTTCTCCTGAGTTACATCTGAGAACCACCCTTAGTTATAACAGCGTCTTAATAGTACAACGGAGCCAAAGCATTGGTCTTTACAGTAAACTGTTCATCTGATTAAATTTATATTTAATTGGTTCCTTTAATGCTCTGGCTGGCATTTGCACTTACATGTACACTAGAAAAAAATTAACTGGAAGAGAGAAATCAAGCACAATTTTTAACCTTTTACTTTTGCTCTTCTAGAACCTGTGTAGAGGCCATTCTTTGGATGCTGTACAAATGGGACTGTAGAGAGAGACTCTACAGTGGGGCATTGGCCCAGGCTTTTTGAGTGCATGTACATCCATACTTGGCTACTGCCCCATCTTCCCTTTGGATATAGAATACTCCCACACCTGTGCAGTGGTGAGGGAGCGATATTAGTCTCTAGGCCCATCCAGAATATTTATTCACAATTAATACCAGTGTTGATGTACATGGGTGGTGGCGGAGGTGTAATTTTGTTTATTTGGGTTTTGATGTGGGAAGAAAACCAACTGTCAGAATTTAACACCAACAATTATTCCAGCCTTGTGCAGAAATATATTGATCACATCATTGATACAGACAGTTTTATTTTTATTTTATTCCAGCCATATCATTTCTGTTGGTTGTCCTGGTGGGTGTGCTCCTCGTTTCCTTAGCTTATCTATTTAAGTTAGCATTTTAGCCATCATTAATTTTTCATTTTAATGAAATGTTCATCATTTTCCTGTTCTTCCCCCTGTCATCTGCTTTTTCTACTTTGATTTCCCATGATTTGATCCAGTTTGCTGGTCAGTGGGTAAGTGCCTTTCGTTTTCGAAACAGCTATTCTTTGTGAATTGTCTATGTTCATTGCTTGTTATAAACTACCTATTGCTGCTCCTGCTCATTCACAACATGGACTTGAGGGATTTCCTCTGCTGTTTGAACTTTCCAAAAAAAGGCTGAGGGGAGGATATGATTGCTCTCTATAAATATATCAGCAGGATAAATACCAGGGAGGGAGAGGAATTATGTTCTCTGAGGATCTTTTATCATGATTTTTGAACATTTATGGTTGCCTGAGCTTCCTTCTCTCAACTTATTTATATGAAAATTACTTTAGCCAGCAACAGATTAACTCCCAATTCCTGCAAAATCCTAGGTGATCAGGATGGCGGTGGAACAGGAGAATGGAGGGAAATGCAAATGTAAGGGGTTGGGGCATTAGAAGTGGAGGTCATTTGCATGAACTGTTGGTTAAGACTGCAATTGTCCGCTGTGGCACTAAAGTTGAAGAGATTGTGTAGGAAGAATGGGGTGACATTGGTGATAAATCAATTTTTCGATACCACTGCTGGAGAGGCAAGAGCCACTGTCCACTGGGATTGCATAACAACAAAAGACACTGACTATTTTGGCCGAATTGGGCCCTTAAAGTGTCAACAAAATTTTGTGCTGTTCAAAAAAACTTATAATTTCCCCCTTGGATGTAGGGCAAAGGCCAGCAACTTGTCCATACTGCAGCCAAAGAAAGCTTCTCTGTGTATTTTCATTAGGTTCATTCACTCTTCAGAGTGAATGAGATGTACATTGAGATCTGAATGAAGCATATATTCACTTATTTGCATTTTTAAAGGAAGAATTTTTTAAAAAATATTGATTCAACATGCATTTAAAAAGTAACTTGGGGCACTGAGAAGTTACATAGCATATCCCTATGCTCCTTTAACTTGAATGCAGATACAGTAACTATTTATTGTTTGGAAAATCATTTCCTGAGCATATTAAGCAGATCAAATTTAATGTTTTCATTTGTATGGAAACTTTGAGACAGAAGAAAAATGGCCTTCAAAAACTTCCATCTTAGAAAACTATTCATCTGGCAGCTGCTAACCTAGGCCAATATTTATGTTGACCTCACTACTTTTACTCCAAGCATTATGTTATTAGCTGTTCCAAGTAGCCTTGAATTATCAAGATAGGGTTAGTCTTTACAAGTCACATTTTCTGTGAAGTGGCTATTGAGGACAATCTTTGCTGTCAGATAAATGTTTTTAAAGGAAGAATTACTATTTAAATTGATGTCCCTTCACAACAGAATAGGAGTCCTAGCTCCTGTTAATTTCAGGATGGAACTCTGTAGTATTATCTAAAGAAAGCATAAAAAGTCTTTCAGATTTATTTTAAATAGCACCTACTTAAAAACATCTTTTTTTGTGAAAAAGCAGGGGAAAAAAGCTATGGAGAATGAAGACTGTTTTATTATGCCTTCTGTGGACTATTAATTTGTTACCACCTATTCAGCTTTGTTGATGAAATTTTAATTTTGTCCTTGCTTGAGCATAATGTAAGGTTTGTATAAACTGCAGCTCACTAAGCTGACAAAAAGGCCCTTTTAGGATGAACAATTGGGAGCTCATTTTATTTCTAGAGGACATTTAAAATAACTTATGAATGAGAGTTGTCAGACACAAAATGCTGTATTAATTAAATCTTTTTCTAGTCCTTTTGCTTCTCCAGCTATACCAACCCTTTAGAAAAAAAAAATACATGGGCACCTTAATTATAGAGGAGAAGACAAAAAGTATCCTTCACATTCCTTCGCCTGAATAAGAATAAGAACTCAATTCATCTAAATAATAACCCTATTAGCTGCTTAACTCAACAGTATACATGGGAAAATTTTCAACACAGAATGTAAGAAAGTGTTGATTGGGTGGATCGTTTTCAATGTTTTGTTCTTCTGATGTTCAAAATGATAATTTTAAGTGAATCTGATCTGTCAGGCTTAGCAGCTTTGTACCATTTATGACTTATGACAAAAGTGTTGTGTTCATATACCCATTAATGCTTTCTTTGTCTTTTAAAACACAGCAACAATACCATTCAAAAATAGATGACTTGATTGAAGAAACTGTTAAAGAAATCATTTCACTTCTGGTTTCAAAGGTAAACATTTTTAGATTGTGATTTGTAATAGAATGGCAAACACATTTTAAATCACAGGTTGTCAGAAATGTCCTTAAACAGCATTCTGTGTTTTCTACAATACAAATATGATTTTTAAATAGCAATCACCCAATTTATCATGAATGTTACAGAATTAAACTGGTTAGACCCCCATCTGGAGAAAGATTTCTGAGTAGTTTGCTAATCAGAGTAAACAAAATCCTGTGGCACCTTAAAGACTAACTATAAAGTTTTGAAGCATGAGCTACCTCTCTAATCAGAGTAGTTTCTCTTTTGTTTATATTGCCGCTTCTTCATGACTACTGGCAGCCAGTAGCACCAACACCTTTGAGTTTATTAACATTGTATCTCAGAATACATTAACATTGTCTTTATTAATAGTGTCTTTATATCCTTGCTTGTTTCATTGTGCACATGAAGAAAACTTTCTGTTCACTTTTAAATACTATTTAAATCACTTTTCAATTTAGAGAGGGTCACACAAAAAATCTGAATAGCTTTTTTGTTGACTTTTCCTTCATCCCAAATAGTTAGTGGATGTTTTTAAGTGCAGCAAGGTTAAATAATATTTTATTATTGTAACACCACTTAGGTTCCTAAACTGTTTCACAAAGTACGCAGTATGAGGGGAAAAAAACCTCAGCCACAGACAGTTCCAAGAATAGCAAATATTATTGAGAAAGCAGTTAGCTTTTAAAATAAATATTCTCCTGTTTTAAATACACCTGTGCCCTTCAAACAGCTAATGCATTCCAGAGATATCCGTTTTTCAAGATTAGGATTAAAGATTTACAAGTATATGGTGGCTTAATTGATTAATGAGGAACCAAGAAAGAATACTATACAGACCTCCATTATGACTGTCATCTCTTCCTCACAACTTCCTGAAATTTTTTTGCTTTTAACCAACATCTCTCATACTTGGGCATAAGCCAAAAATGGACTTCTTTTGGAAATTTGAGCTAAATTTCTTCACCCATGGTTGGATTATGTGAAGACAAAAATATATTTTTTTCTTTTGTAAAGAGATTTAAATACAGGAACTCCTCACTTAAAGTCATCCCGGTTAACATTGTTTCATTGTTATGTTGCTGATCAATTAGGGAACATGCTCATTTAAAGTTGTGCAATGCTCCCTTCTAACGTTGTTTGGCAGCTGCCTGCTTTGTTCACTGCTTGCAAGAAGAGCAGCCCAGTGGACCTAGCTGGTGGGGGCTTGGAACCAGGGTGCACCAGCAGCCTCCTTGTCAGCTCTCCCTATCAACTCCTGGCTCCCCTAACTTCCCTGTGCAGCGGCTGCCCAGCAGGCTCTCAGTTGCCTACCCCCCCCCCCCACTGCCATGTGCTACTCCTGCCCTCTGTCTTGGAGCTGCTCCCCAAGACTCCTGCTTGCTGTGGGGGTGGGAGACAGAAGAGGGGGATTAATGTCAGGGTGTCCCCCTCCCCCCTGCTCCTGCACACCGCTTACCCCATCTTCCATAGAGCAGGGGACACACACCACACGACAGGGCACCAGCTGCAGCTCAGATTGCTGATCTCATTAAAGATCAAAAAAGAAGCTTACAAGAAGTGGAAGATTGGGCAAATGACCAGGGAGGAATATAAAAATATTGCTCAGACATGCAGGAGTGAAATCAGGAAGGCCAAATCACACTTGGAGTTGCAGCTAGCAAGGGATGTTAAGGGTAACAAGAAGGATTTATTCAGGTATGTTAGCAACAAGAAGAAAGTCAAGGAAAGTGTGGGCCCCTTACTGAATGACGGAGGCAATCTAGTGACAGAGGATGTGGAAAAAGCAAATGTACTCAATGCTTTTTTTGCCTCTGTCTTCATGAACAAGGTCAGCTCCCAGACTCCTACACTGGGCAGCACATGGGGAGGAGGTGACCAGCCCTCTGTGGAAAAAGAAGTGGTTCAGGACTATTTAGAAAAGCTGGATGAGCACAAGTCCATGGGGCCGGATGCGCTGCATCCAAGGGTGCTAAAGGTGGATGTGATTGCAGAGCCATTGGCCATTATGTTTGAAAACTCATGGCAATCGGGGGAGGTCCCGGATGACTGGGAAAAGGCTAATGTAGTGCCCATCTTTAAAAAAGGGAAGAAGGAGGATCCAGGGAACTACAGGCCAGTCAGCCTCACTCAGTCCCTGGAAAAATCATGGAGCAGGTCCTCAAGGAATCAATCCTGAAGCACTTAGAGGAGAGGAAAGTGATCAGGAACAGTCAGCATGGATTCACCAAGGGCAAGTCATGCCTGACTAACCTAATTCCCTTCTACGATGAGATAACTGGCTCTGTGGATGAGGGGAAAGCAGTGGATGTGCTATTCCTTGACTTTAGCAAAGCTTTTGATACGGTCTTCCACAATATTCTTGCCAGCAAGTTAAAGAAGTATGGGCTGGATGAATGGACCATAAGGTGGATAGAAAGCTGGCTGGATCATCGGGCTCAATGGGTAGTGATCAGTGGCTTCATATCTAGTTAGCAGCTAGTATCAAGCAGAGTGCCCCAAGGGTTGGTCCTAGGGCCGTTTTTATTCAATATCTATATCAGTGATCTGGGGGATGGTGTGGACTGCACCCTCAGCAAGTTTTCAGATGACACTAAACTGGGAGGAGTGGTAGATACGCTGGAGGGTAGGGATAGGATACAGAGGGACCTAGACAAGTTAGAGGACTGGGCCAAAAGAAATTTGATGAGGTTCAACAAGGAGAAGTGAAGAGTCCTGCACTTAGGATGGAAGAATCCCATGAAGTTGATGGGGAATTGAAACTTCTAACATATTGTTTACATTAACCTTTTTTGGGAGAACTCCCACTATGCACTGTCATTGGTATATCTCCACCAGCAGTAGCAATGATGGGAGCACTAGTGTAAACGAGGCATAAGCACCACTGTATCATTTATGTCACTGGAGATACATTGGTGGTAATGCAGCAGGAAATGATTTCACATACTAAGTTTACAAGGTATAAAAAGGTAATGTAGTACCCCAGAGAAGAAGGAAAGAAGACTCTCACACAACCTCTCATTAAAAAATGTCCTGTAACTTCTTACAAGATAATCAAGGTCAGTGCCTGAGGCTTCAGCTATAAAGAGAATTAACTATTGTATAAAAATACATTTATTTTTCCAGCTCGCAAATCTGACAAGAAATTCTCAAAATCATGGAAAGAGTAATTGGATTTATATGTAAGAAGAAAATTTCCTTAAGTAAGAAAGTTTGTCCTCAGTTTGAAAGTTAAATATTTAACTACTTTTCATATTAAAACATTTAATGCATTGGCATGATATTATTCCTGGGAAACTATGTTTAAAATATTCTAGTATGCAAAGTATTTACAGCATTGTGAAATTTAGAGTTGTTCATTACTTTATTTATTACAGACGTTTGAAATAAGAATTTCTTTCTCACTGATTTTGTCTTTTTGTCATTGACAAATTGCTTGCTATTTTCATGGGGCAGAAATTAACATAGCTGGTTTTCTTTACCAAGAATTTTTATTTACATTGCACCTTCTGATGCCAAAACAGAAGCGTAATTGATAATATTCCCACAACTATGAAAATAATGTTAACTTACTGGAAAGTGAGCTAAGAACAGTGACTATTGATTTTCTCTATAGTTTCTCAACAGTGCAGAAATGGTTTAAGGCACATGCCCACACACACACATGCCATTGGACATTTAGATCTCAATTTTTAACTACTCTTTCACTAAACCTGGATCTGTGTACATAAATAGTGTACTTGGGTATGTAATAACCCAACCTTCATGAACAAATATTCATTTTCATGTGCAAATAGCAAGTAGGTGAGCCCCAAAATGTTGTTTGTGCATTAGTGGAGATTCTCTGACACAACACGTTGACTAGGTATAATTTCTATGATGTCTTCAACATGCAAAACACTATGTAAGTGCTAAATATTACTGTCATTATGTCATTTTAGTTTTACAGTATTTAACAGTTAGGTTTCTGATGTGTTGAGGCTGCTGCTGACCAACATTGTCTGTTATTTCTTGGCTTGTACTTAGATTGTAAACTTTTTAGGGCAGGAACCAGCTATATTTGTACAACTTCTAGTCCATGACTGGGGCTCCTAGATGCTACTATAATACAATAGATGATAATAATAAGTAAATAGCCAACTGCATGTAAATCATTTGTATGGAAGAATGGACTTAAGCACATACTTAAGTGCCTTGCTGAATCTGGGCCTAACTAAGATCAAACTTGCAGCATAACCCATTTGCTAATGTCCTGTGAATGTAATTTTTACATTTTACTTTCTTGACTTTTTTTATTTTTATAGTTCATGGGCTAAACTCATCATAGTATAACCTAATGGAGGTTGCTACGGTGGAACCTCTTGCCAGGTGGCTAGGTTGCAATCACACAAAGTAGCCACAACCTTAGTATCAAAGCAGGAGAATAAGTATCCAGCCACTTCATCATAACTTTATATCACAGGCCAGAAAAGGGCCCTGGTATGGGCAGTTACAGGATCTACCGGTTCATTGGTTTTACAAACAGTTAACTTCCTGGAGCCCTGGAAGACGATAAAGATACTGTCCACCCTTCCAAGTGACAAATCCATGCAGGACAGCAGCTGAAACACTTAGATACCTTTTGCAAGCGTGACTCTTCAGTAGAGGACAAGGAGCTTTGCACCAGTTTTGCTGAATATAGCCCCATCATTCCTAACCCTGGTACATACTCCCAAAGAACAATTACATTCAAATGGATTTAAGGTTGAGAGTGTGTATTTGCTTTCTCTTAAATATAACCATAATTAATGAGATTTTCTTGGTATATAAAGCAGTTCTTTTCAGGGGATGGGAGAAATTACAACATCTTTGTCATGTATTTTACACCAATTTACTGATATGTACTTTCAATCTTTGCTCTATCTTAACATATTTTTAGCTGGGAATTTCCTTAGGTTTTTTTAATTATTAAAAGTCTCATACTTTAACATGAAACAAGAAATACAAAGAGACTATGCCAGTGGTGTCCAATACGTCCGCATGTGGCTAATAGGCTATTGAATTGTGGCTAATGCATGTGGCTTTTTAATAATATGACTAATAAGAAAAATTCAAAACCACAACTGTGGCTAGCATTGAATTTCAATTGGACACCGTTGGACTATGCAATTTGATTTTTCTGATTATCTGAAGGTAAGAAATATCCATTTTAAATCATTGTTTTCAAGTAGACTGCGCACACTAAGGCAACCTCCTTAAAAATAGCCACAGCCTGTTTCCAATTTGATTGAAAGAGAGATGTGCTCAGGAAAAATAATCATTTCAAGCTCTCAGGAGGCAAAGAACAACACTGTGAGGAGTAGGTGAATGGAAGTTGTGGCCGTCTTTGCCTGAAGCCTCATTTCCTTTGAACAAATGGGAAATGGTGGCCATTTTGAAAAAGGGCAGATAGTCACATTGGAACATCGTTCTTCAGCTTCTAGTGAAGGAGAAATTTTCAGTTATAAAGGATTGTAACAGAGTGCTGGCGAGAAAGTGCTGAGCCAGCCCCTGTTCCCTCTGCTAGCTCAGCTCCCACACAGCTGGGGGAGTTAATTGGCTAGCAGGGTGTGGCCCTGGGGTGAGTGGGGCTTGAGTGAACCACCGGGGAGCCTTCCAGGCCAGAGCATAAAGCTGGCAGGAAGGAAGTCGGGGGGAGGGGAGGGAAGAGAACAGGGTGGAACAGAGTGTGGTTGTTCCTAGCTGGCTGTGAGAGCTAGCTGTCCCCTAAGGCAGCCAAGCCAGGGCTATCCTGTACAGAACTGTAAATAGGTGATGGTGGGGTGTGCACAAGGGAATAAAGGGACACTGCTGCTTGCATCAAGTGGCTCCCGGATCATTTTTTAAGCGAGCGGGCAAAGGCTCACTTACACGTGGGGGCTTGTCCGGGACCTGAAGCCAGCGAAGTTGGTTGGCGGCCCAGAGATGGAGGGGACCCTACAATGACTTGTGGAAAAGCAGAAACAGACCCACCAGGCCCTACAGACCATGCAGCAGACCCACCAGGCAGAGAGGCAGGCCTTCTTAACCTGGCAGGCTGAACAGCAGAAGAGCCTACAGGACTTCATTCAGGAGCAGACCAGCACACAAGGGAAGCTCCTGCAACGGGCAGGGGAGGGCATCCGGCTGCCGGGCTGGGGATTCTCTAAAATGAGCCCGGAGGATGACCCGGGCGCCTTCCTCGGAACCTTCGAGAGGGTATCCTCGGCTGTGGGATGGGAGAGGACCACCTGGGCCCTCCGGCTTGCCCCTTATCTGACAAGCAAGGCTCAAGCTGCCTATATGGCGTTGGGGGAAGAGCAAGCCCAGAGTTATGAGGCAGTAAGGGCCGCCATCTTGGACCAGGTTGGCTTGTCGGCCGAGAGATACTGGCAGAAGTTCTGGGCGACCCGCTGGATGCCGGCAGTGCGGCCCAGGGCGTTTACTCAGCGGCTGCGGGACTGGGCTATGCGCTGGCTGAGACCGGAGGCCCGGATGGGGGAGGAGATAATGGACTCCTTGATCCTGGAGCAATTCCTACAAAGCCTCCCAGAGACAATGCGCACCTGGGTGCGAAGGCACCAGCCAGGGAAGGTGGAAGAGGCCGTCCGGGTAACGGAGGAGTACATCGAGGCCGAGGGACCCTGGGGGCAGGAGCGACCGCGGAAGGACCGTGACCTGGGGTGGAGGCCAACGGACTCTTTCCCGGGCAGAGGGAAAGAGAAGAAGGGGGAGCCCCGGGGAACACCCGAAAGGACTGCCCGGCTAACGTGCTGGCAGTGCGGAAAGCCGGGGCATGTGAAACAAGACTACCCAGCCATGGAGTGTGGGTGGGTGGATTTGTGCGGGTGGACCCAAATACGGGGGGCAAAAATTGGGACAGGGAATGCCTACCCTGCCCGTGAAGGTGGGGAGGAAATCCCAAAGGGGTGTGCTTGATACCGCCTCAAGCTGCATGTTAGTGCGGAGGGTGTTGGTAAGACCCCAATGGCTAATTGTGGGGGCTAGAATGGCCCTGGGGTGTATCCATGGGGATGAGAAGTCCTGTCCGGTGGCCCAGGTACCCCTGGAAGTCAACGGTCGCTTCTGCTGGAAGTGGGTGGGGGTTCCAGGGAGGCTACCGTGTCCAGTAATTATAGGTAGGGACTGGGGCCTGAAGCCCTGGGGTGCCCCGAGATGGGGGGTGGAAGCCCTTATGGTGGGGTCCCCCAGGCAGGGGAGCGGGCCTAGTCCCAAAGGGACCAAAACTCATAGAGAGGAAATCCCAGAGCAGGTGGACCCGAGGGAAATTCATGAAGTGGGGCTGGTCAACCTGAGCCCCCCAGGGCAGGAGATGGGGGCTGGAGACCACCCTGTGATCCCCTTCCCAGAGGAACAAAAGGTCCTGCCCGAAGGTGGGCTGGAGGCTGACCCCCGGTCAGAGGAACGGGAGGCCCCAGGCCCACAGAGACACATAGGGGAAACTGAGGCACAGCAGGACCCACCAGAAGGTGGGGTGGAGGCCAAACCCCGGCCCAAGGAACGAGAGGCCCTGGACCCACAGGGGAATGCAGGGGAAGCTTGGGCACCAGTGATCGCGCTTGAGGGTAGGACAATCCCTGAGCCCCGACCAGAAGTGCAAGAGGGGGCGTGGGCCCTGCCCCCCTGTGACTGGTGCGATGACCTGCGAGCTGAGGCAGAGTTAGGGGGCCCACCACTCCCTGAGCAGTGCTCCTTTTGTGGGAGAGGGATGGCGGGACCCGCCACGGTGGAAAGGGGGGAGTGCCTACCCAGGAGCAGGGGGTTGTCACCCAAAAAGCCCCTCTCAGGGGGGCGACAAGGGGAGGGGGAAAGGGCCAAAGGCGGCTCAGGGCCACCGTGCTTAAGGGGGGAGGTGTGTAACAAGGTGCCAGCGAGAAAGTGCTGAGCCAGCCCCTGTTCCCTCTGTTAGCTGGGCTAGCTCAGCTCCCACAGCTGGGAGAGTTAATTGGCTAGCAGGGTGTGGCCCTGGGGTGAGTGGGCCTTGAGTGAACCACCTGGGAGCCTTCCAGGCCAGAGCATAAAGCCGGCAGGAAGGAAGTCACAGGGGTGAAAGTGCACAGGGTGGAATGGAGTGTGGTTGTTCCTAGCTGGCTGTGAGAGCTAGCTGTCCCCCAAGGCAGCCAAGCCAGGGGCTATCCTGTACAGAACTGTAAATAGGTGATGGTGGGGTGTGCACAAGGGACTAAAGGGACACTGCTGCTTGCAACAAGGGGCTCCCAGCTCCTTTTTGAAGCAAGCGGGCAAAGGCTCACTTACAAGGATAATGGCAAAAATGACCATTAAACATTTAAAATATTCTTTTACTATAGGTAATATGCACAAGATTTCAGTTGAGTGTAAATTATATGAGAAGTTTGAATTCCATGTTCCAGTTTTAAGGTAATATGAGACAAAAAATGTTCAAAAAAGGTAGCTCAATTTTTTAAAGGTTGCATTTTTAATTACTTTTGTCCTTAGCCTATGTAATGTTTACTTGAAAATTCTTAAACAAATAATTCCATGTTGTAAAAGTGTTGTAATTTTGGGAAAGATATGCTGTATTTTTCATATATAACAAAGATGTTGTTGAATCCCCTTTTTTAAGTGCAAAACTCATCTTTAATTATGGAACATTGACCAGCACCTCCATAATCTTGAGATGGGCTGCCTTTCATGATTTTCCAGCAACAGTCATGAATTCTTAATATGTCATCCTGACAGCATAACCTGGCAGATCTTGACCTAAGATTGCTTACTTCAATTGCTGTTGCAGTTAGATATGAAGGGAATTTTTAGATACATTTTACTGCGGCATTGATACTGTCAGAGGATGCTGAAGCCTAGGAAAATCGGGGGGGGGGGGGGGAAGCAGTCTTTGTGATAGTTGGGCTTTCAGTGATCAGCCAATCTCTTCCTATTGGAACTGTGACAGAGTCAGACCAGAAGGGTATAGGAGAGTGCTGGAAGGCAGATATATCAGCCTCAGGATGTGCAGGTCTCTGTTCCCTGGATAGCCAAACAAAAGCTACTCCAGGCCAATCAAGACACCTGAGGCCAATTAAGAAGATTCTAGAAGGCAGTAGAAATAGCTAGCCTGATTGGGACACCTGAAGCTAATCAGGGGCTGGCTGAAACCAGTTTAAAAACCCTCCTCATTAGTCAGGTGGGTGTGGATGTCCGGAGCTGTGAGAGGAGGCTGTGCTGTTGATGAGACTGAGTGGTAGACAATATATACACAAGGAAGGAGACTCTGAGGTGAAGGTGAAGAGGAGTTTGAAGAAGCGGGGACTGCTGTGGGGAAGTAGCCCAGGGAATTGTATTGTGTTTGGTGGCTAAAAGGTCAGCCATCTTAGCTGATACTATTAGGGTCCCTGGGCTGGAGCCCGGAGTAGAGGGTGGGCCCGGGCTCTCCCCCCCCCTACCTCCCCTAACTAATCACTGGCCTATGATGAAAATGGCTCAATAGGCTGTGACCTTGTCTCTAAAGAGAGAAGGGCTACATGGAGGGTCACAGTGAGCCTCTGAGGCTAGCACAAACTGCCTGGAAGTGCGGGACCCACAGGGACAAGGTCAAAGCTTTGCCACAGAACACAGAGCTTAGATGCCCAATGACATCAGCAAACTGTATTGGTTGCTTCGATTCCAAGGGACAAAGACAGAAGGTTCAAAGCAAAGTTGATACATCATTGTTGTTCTTAATCAGCAAGAACCAACAGTTGTCATTATACCATCCATATTCTTTTATGTACTGGATCCAAAGATGGTATTTATCAATCACGCTATTTTGAATTATCACCAGTGTATTATATTTTTAACAGGGAAATAAACCTTGTTGCTTAGAACATTTACCTTTTACTATTTGCTTTTATCTGTAACAATTTCCTACTGTAATGAAAAAGATGCTGATACCCGTTTAATTCAATGAGATTTCATGTAGTAAAGATTAAATTGCTAATTTCACAAACAAGATTTACCACACTAAAATGTTAAATCACATGAATAATACAAAGCAATCTCAGTGTCTCATCCTGACAACCCCAGAGATGTGAAAATGCAAAGTATACCCAGAAGTATTTATATAGTCCCTCAGGTCTATGTAGAGAGATCACAGGAAACAGCTAAAGACACAATCACCAGCCTCATAACTAAGCTCTGTATTTAACTGGATTTCTTTGGGATTTCAATGCATTCTTCTAATATACTGGTTTTAATAACGTTAGTGCTGAGAACATGTTGTTTGTTTCTGAGATCAGTCCCTCCAGCAATGGGTCTTTTCAGAATAATATTCACTAACATTTGGCAGAAAATATCCTTCTGAATAAGATGAGTATTGTAAGGGTACTGCAGTGTGCAAGCAATGTTACTCACTGGCATGTAATAACAAGGCAGAGAACTGGCATCCCATGTAAGGCCAGGACCCTGATTATACCCAGAGCAGAGGGAAAAAACAACTTCCATCTCCTCCAGCAGCCCCAATGCATTTGTAATCCAAATACAGCTCTTGGATCCTACAGTGATGATAAATCATTTATAAATGTGAAGGAATAGATTAGGTGATGAGTATAGTTCTGCACTTACTCTTGCTCTTTGAACTGTTGGGAGCAGGTTTTATTGTAAGGTGATGCTCTCAGTTTCTCATAGGGAGACGGAAAGGTGACACTGTTGTGACACCGTGATACTGCCCATTATCAGCATGCCAGATGGAATTTTGTCCTGTCCTCACTCTCATAAAGTGCTTGGTTCTGAGAATGAGCATTTAGGCAGCAGACAGTTACTTTTTACAACATTCTTTACATATGTAACGAGACAATAACATATGACCAAGTATGTAATAATTAACCAGTAATGGAGCTATATTGTGTGTGAATTTTTTCTCAGCAATTGTTGCATTTTCTCTTTTTCTTGTATGTGATGTCATAAATGACATAATCATCTAAATCTAATACACGAAAGATTTGTTTAGTTTGGTTTAAGTTAATTTTTTCATAACCTCTGTAAACATTATGCCCACAATTTTGCATGCAGGACTCCGTGTTCAGCAAAGGTGGCTTTATGCTATGACTATGCCATGGCACTCATGGAATCACAGGTGCCAGATCCACCAGGTTTATGATCTCTTTCCGATTGCAGAGTGGAGCAAAGTGGTCATAGTAGATCCAAGATTCACACCTTATATTTTCTGATTCTCAGCTGGTTCTTCAATAGCAGTTCGGTAACAAACCCTGTCCCTAGAGCAGTGCTGACATAATCAGTGGTGCTAATACACAAACCAGTGAAATCAGCTTTGGTTAATTTCATCTCCCTTTTAAACATTAGGAAAACATTGAATGTCGGGACATTTAAACTTAACAATTGTACTTGATCTTTAATTCCTACCACCCTGCCATTTTAAAGACAATTTCCAACAACAGCATGAATGAAGTTCCCATGGCTGCCTACTTCCTTTTGTGGCCCATTCTGAAATGTGGTCTTCAAAAATAATAAAAGTATTTGTATTCCTGTAGAAATGTAAGGTGGGTGCACACATTTTTTTTAACCACACATTCTAGAGGTAATAAAGTGGTACAAGGTAGAAAGCCATTCTTTAGAAGTGCGGGTTTGTTTTTTTGGTTAGGTTCCCCCGCCCCTATTTTTGAGTTGTTTTAAGCAATTGGAAGCAGTGACTTCCATCAGTTTTGTTTATAGATGAAACGGAGAAACTAAGTACTTCTTATGACTTCAACTCATTGAGAGATACAGAAAATGATCAGATTTTCAGGCTATAATGTTCTATTACAGAGCGCAAACAGGAGAAGGTATTCACTTTCCCATGCTTAATAATTAACATGACACTGTATGTATATAAATATTTATACTGTGTCTTTGTGTAGTTTATTTCAGTGTTAGAAGGTGTGCTGTCTAAACTATCAAGATATGATGAAGGCACATTCTTCTCATCCATACTTTCATTCACTGTAAGTATATGAATTATTAACCAACTATTAATTTTAAAACTACATGTAATCCTAATAAGTACCACTTACAGGATTTGTTTCTTATTTTTAATTTTTTTAAAGGTGAAAGCAGCTGCAAAATATGTTGATGTTCCTGTAAGTATGACTTTTTTATATAAATTTCACTTGTTTCTAGTATTAGGCACAATCCACAAACATGTAGTTTTTCTCAGCTTTTATTTTTCATTGTTGTCATTGTACTCTCTCCTAGAGGTTCACTATAGCTTTACTCAGAGTAGTTAAACAGTCACCATAGCCCTTAGAGGGCATCTCATTTCCCTCTTGCCACAGCTAACTCTCAAAGCAAAGCTTAGAAAGGTTATTCTCAATGCACTTTTTCAGTTGTGGGAAGACTGAGAATTGTAACCTAGGAACTCGATCACTGGGGACATTTCATCATTTAGATATATTGTTTGTACGTGTATGATCAGTTACCCTTAAACAACTGGATACTGTAGGTACAAGCATCATCCTCAGACATCACTGTTGATAAATTCCTTACTTGTAAACAAAAGTCTTATACTACAGCCTTTATTCAGAGTAACTATTATTTATGCCAGCAACTCTGCATACATGCAACATACATGAGTAAGGGTTATATATGTGAGTAAGGGATGTTGATTGAGCTCTGTTTAATGTAGAAACAAAAGTCAACTACTCTATTGTCCATTAAATATATTTTAAATATTTTTTTTTTAAAAAAAGCATAAAAGTTACCTGAGGAACAATATTAAATTAATTTAAATTAATGATCCTCCATTCTTTCTTACAAAGCTCTATGCAACTTATAACGTATATCCATCTGATAGAATTCTTAGACAAGTTTGGCTGCCAAACATAGTAATAGGTGTGATTAGCCTAATATCAATAATACCTCTTTTAAAATGTTATGTCCTTATTGATGCTTACAAGAAATAAGAAATACAAGTTACAGAAGAACTGCAGATATATTTGAAGTTTCAGGTAGAAATCCTTTAAACAGTTTTATACCCCAAAAATCTAATGCCTACAAGTCAGTTTGTACAATAATTCATAAAATTAAAAAAAAAATAACACCCTCCCAAAAACCCACAGCAAACCTAAATAAAAGGAAATTCCTTACCAAACTCATGAAACTATTTAAGTTACTTCATTACCTTTGTCTTATATTTCTAACTTGCACATACGATAACAAATTATGACATTAAATGTTATTTCTTGGTGTTTATTTTGTTTGGCTGGGTATGTTTTCTTTTTCTGAATCTTAGAAATACCCCCCGTGTTTTATCGAAAACATGCAACTTGTCTTCCATTCAAAATGATGACCTTAGACCAAATCCAGTTTAAACACAGATTATGCTGGCAATATGTCATGCTGGGGGAATGCTTAAATAAGATCTTTGGAAAGGTATTTCAGAAGCTGGGCAAATGCCTGTGAAATATGTCTTTAAAAATTAGAAATTCATATACTTCTGTTAGACCAAATGAAGAGAGCTCCTATTTATTTAAACTAGATATGGCAAAGAGATTTCAAAAGCTCTTACTTAGCATTGGCCTAACTCTGCTCCCATTGAAGTCAATGGTGAAACTCTCATTGACTTCAATCTGTGTAGAGAGGGGCCAAGACTGAGCACTTCTGAATCCCACTCTTCATGTTCAGAATGTGATTGGTTAAAAAAGTGGCGTGGGACTTACAAGACAGCCAGAAATGCTACTTTAAACTTGATATAGTTTCAAATATATAATAAACTGAATTCTGTTTGGGGGCCAAATTCTCCCTCCACAGTCACAGAGAAACCAAGATGTAGCTGAACCAGTGTGGTTCCAGTAGGCCACAGGGTAGGGCCAGGATTTGCACCGTAAGGTTGACTCTATACTACGAGATATGGGGGATGAGATGAGGGAAGAGCCACGAGAGTCCATGGGATTCCCCACCCCCTGGATCAGATTGACCATCTGTCATCCTACACTAACTACTGCACAGACTACTGCAGCCCTTGGGGGAATCTACATGGCAGAACATAAATCCCGCCATTATAGTGCTACATCTTTTGTAGATGCCACAGGAATGACCTCTGATCAAATGTCTTGCAGCAGGGTGATAGATAAAGTTCAGAATGGCCATTTAGCTGCCTCAGTGTCTGTGTGAGCACTAACAGAAAGTGAAATCTTTGAAAACGGACATTACATGTGAACAGGATGTTTTAAATACTACTAGGTAGTTTGCCAGGAAAGCCAGTGAGGAGGCTGTTGTAATCCCCACGGAGACTTGAAGGATTAGTGAGAAGCATTTCTAGAGAGGCCTTCTCTCTCCCCCCCCCTCCCCCACCCCCATTAGCAAGCCTTGGTTCTATCCATTCCTCTCTCTTCCTCACTGGGTAAAAGCTGTGTGGCCTGAGCATACAGTGGTCTTTCAATGCCATATTTGCAGGCAACTGTAAATGTGAGCAGTCCTGAGCCTTCTCTAACTTGGCCAAACTTCTCACCAATGGCCAAATCAGCCTCCAGAAGTGCAGGGACTGGGACAGCATAAATACAGCATGAAAACACCTTTGTTGCCTTTCACCCTTATGGCCAGTGCTCAGCACAGCAGAAATAGACCTCTCTCTTGAATGGTTCACACTTTCAAAAGATGACTGCATGCTGCTTGACAGCCTCAAGTGCCTGCCTTTCAGGCCTGTGGTTGTGTGACCTCATTTTGGGGAGTCTATGTATCAATCTGTGCTTTCATTAAAAAAAGAAAATCTAGTACCTTAGGGTGCAAGGATTGCTCTGAAAATGCGACTGATCATTAGGGCCCCAATTTAGGAATGTATTCAGGATAAAGCTTAAACGTGTGCACTGCTTTGATCATATGGTTAAGTCCAGCTGGTTTGGGAATGGGAGTCCCAAAATGTGTTCCATAGGCCCACCATGCGTACCAAATCTGGCCTACTAGAGTTGACTGGAACTGGATATGTATGGGTTATATATTACATACTTATAATTAGCTACTGTTGAGCATCTTAAATTGTTAGAGAGGTTTAACAAAGCTGATAAGACTTCAGCAATGATAAATCAGTGCAACGTTTTACTTTCCCAGCTTGTGCTCCATTATATATTCAGACACTGAGTTTTCTGAACATTCATGTTTCCTTTCAGTGTACTTAATAGGATAACATTCCAATCAAACTGAACCCTTAGCAATAAATGCTATTTTGCAGTCTTTTTCTGCACAGCTTCATATAGTCTTAAGAAATTAGACACTGTGTTTTTACTTTTACTTTGGTATTTAAGCTTAGTGAAAGTAGTTTATAATCTATTGCACGGATAACGAGTCGACCCCTTTCCATCATTTCCTGAATTTGCAGAGTTGTCTTTAATAACTGAGTTGCAGTTGAAGTTATAAAGGAGCTGAGAAATCCAAAGATGCAGTGATATGCTAGAAGACTATCTTCCAAATATTCCTTTACTTATTCCTTCTCTTTAGCATTTCTGCTACTACTCACCCTATTTTCTGTGATCCAGTCTCCTACTTTCAGTTCTTTCCTATGTGACACATTGAGATCCAAATACTAAACTGTATATATTTAGTTGCCTTTGATATTTGTGTAAGTAGCTTATCAAGCACTCTTTAAGATCAGTACATTATTATGATGCGTATATGTTTTTTGTTTGTTTTATTGTACCTCTTGCATATGTGGATTGTAGCTGCTTTGGGACGCTAAAATACCTGACTCCCTGTTTATGATATAGTTGTCTGCCTTTGACATTAAGGCAACATTAAGAATTATTAGCAAAATAATTCTGCATTCTCTCCTGTGCATCACTGATGTGCTAAGGTCTTAACTTCTAGCTTTGAGTTGTACATCTTCAGCAATCTCCTGATTGTCAGTCTGTTCTTCTAGTCATTCAGCTTTTCAAAGATAAAACATAACCCAACCAAACCCTTTTCATCCCTACCTTCCATGAACCATCTCCTTTTCCATTCCTGCTTAAACCAAGAACAACAACAATTATTCTCTCCATTTTAGAAAGCCTTTTTTGAAAGAGGGGGGAGGGAGCATCTTGTCACAGGGAATTTGCATTTGGAAGCATTGAACATTTGTAGCATGTGGCTTTAACAAAGAAGCACTTATGGGTCATGGGCATGGCATCAGTGCATTACCTAAAGCAACAGCAAAAAGATGTGCAGAAAGCCCTGGACTGAGAATAGTAGTCACACTGAGAGCAGTTTATGACTTTTATTAATAATTATTAAAAAATAATTAGAATACATTCTTTGTATTTGCTTCTGGTAGCACCCAGAACATGCTATACTCTTTTTCTGACATAAAAGAAGATGCAGTGTGTGTTCTGAAGAACTTGCCATCTAAAAAGACAAAAAAAGAACAGGAGAAATGGATGCAACACGTAAATAAAGTGGCGATGGGTGGAATTTTCTGTCTTGATAATAATGTGTTTTTATAACAAAATACTTGGGGCTCGTGTGGGTTAGTTTCTTTTATTATGAGGGAGTTTGTAGTTGTTATAGGAAATATAGATTCTCCACCAGTTCACACAACTTTGCTATAATTGGTTGGTTACTTACTCTTAAAGTCCTGGGCAAACATTAGATGATCTGGGAGAATTATAATAATTCTGGCTGTTCTTTAGCTATCTTTTCCACTGAATTGCTTTCTATATACAACGTAGTCATTGAGTGCCATCAGAGGCAGTGACAGAGCATAGAAAGAAAAGTATATTGTTATCCTTGATAAGGGAGTAACAACCTGATTTTCTAAGTTGTGTACTCAATTGTGTGTTAAATTGTACATGCAATTTCTCATCACGTAAATCAAGTAATTGTGGACAAAAATGTTCAGCTACATGTTTGGTTGGTCACTTGTATATGCAATTACCCAGTTTGCACATGCAAACACTGTAACTATGTGCCCAAAATGGGCATGCAGTTGTAGGGATATGTTTGTGGTTACCATTCAGAAACTCATACTCAGTTTAAGGGAGCGCATATTGAAGCCAGTCTTCTGTGTCAGTCTTTCAGAGCGTTCAGTGGAAGATTCCTCTTCCTCCCTGTTCCCAGGCTCTGTGCCAGGTGCATACAGCACACTAAGGGAGCCTGCCAGGGGACTAGCACAGCTCCTGGACTACCCACATGTAATTTGCCTTTATACAGGCATATAACAGGAGGAAGGAAGCTTTTAACCGTCTTAGCCCTCTTGTGTATTGTCAGCCACAGTGTGACTGAAAATTATTCAGTTTCACCCTGTGGATCTAAGTAGTGTAGTTGTTCTAGATCTGTGAACCCAGAGGTGCTGGGACTATGGGTGTGGCAGCACCCACTGGCTTGAAATGGTTTCCATCATCTTCAGGGTTTACAGTTTGGTTCAACAGCTCTCAGCACCCCCACTATACAAATTATTCCAGCGCCCCTGCATGAACCTTAGGAGCTAATACACATTGTGGTCTGCCAGACCTTTTATTTATTTCTATATATGTTTTGTTTAACTCCTTCAGTGCTTCATTGAGCTCATTTTAAGAGCTAAAACATTTTTGTGGAAAATCAGTGCATCATTGACATAGTGCCATATTATGCCATTAATTTTTAATCAGTCTCCTAAAGATTTCAGTGGCTGTCTCTGCTTGTAAATTGGTAGCACGGGACAGCTCTTAATCCCAGATTCATGCGTTCTCCTAAATAATTTCTCCTGCTTGACACACACCAACCTGGAAATATGTCCCTTCTGTTCTTGAAATCTATTTATATGAAAGATTGTAGAATCTGAAGGTAACGCTTTAGTGTGCAATGAGATACTGAGCAAGCTCAGAGCAGTCTCTCTTTAAACCCACCATACTTTTGGGTATAACAGGCAAATGGAGATTTGAAGCATGACCACTCCAGACAGCAACAAAGCTAAAATAATATAAATAAAATATACTGCTTTGCAAAAACAAGGGTTAAAAATGGATTTTGTCATGGCAGCTGCAGCTTGCTGAAGCCCTTTGTACAAGAGAATTAGAAGTCTGATCCTCCAAATACTTGTACTCCTGAGTAGCACCATTGGTAGGACTACCCACACCCATAAGATTATGCATGTGCATAAGTGGTTGCAGGACTGGGGCCCAAGGTCTGTCTGATAGCATTCCCCCCTGTGCCCAGTTGCCTGCTGCTCTCCAAAAGGAAGGGTGAGGGATCAGGACCTCTTATCACCTGGTTCTCCCATTTAAACAAAGCGATTTCCTTAAAAACAACAATCATATAGGGGTGCAGCACTATCTTGCAAACTAATTAAGTGTACAGATAAAATAGTATTCTTCCTAACTGTGCAGTTTGAAGTGTGATAGTGGAGGGGGGGAAATGAAGCTATCCCAATAATAATTTTAATTGCTACCACAGGGGTGGGCAAACTTTTTGGCCCAAGGGCCACATCAGGTTTGCAAAATTATATGGAGGGTCGGCTAGGGAAGACCCCGCCCCTATTCCAGCCCCCTCTTACTTCCTGACCCCTGCCTGCCCCCCCCTCAGAACCACTGACCCTTCCAACCCCCTGCTTCTTGTCCCCTGATTGACCCCTCTGGAGACCCCCCCACTCTACCTGCCCCCCCCCAGGACCCCACTCCCATTTAAGGCCCCCTGTTCGTTGTCCCCTGACTACCCCCTCCATAGACCCTACCCCTAATCACTCCCCCCAAGATCCCACCCCTTAAGCCCCCTGCTCCTTTCCCCTGACTGCAGCCCTCCAGAGATCCCCTGCCCCCTAATCATGCCCCAGGACACTACCTCCCTATCCAACCCCCACTGCTCCCTGACCCCTAGCCACACCTCGTCCCCTGACAGGCCCCCTGGGACTCCCACATGCCATCCAACCCTCCCATTGACTGCCGCCCCAGGTCCGACTCCGCCACAGCCCACTTACCCTGCCACTGCTAAGAATAGCGTGTCTGGCCCACAGCCAGACACACCACGCTGATCCGCTGGAGCACACCGCGTTGTCTGGCCTGGAGCCAAACACGTGGTCATACAGCCCCCTGCCCCTGAGAGTTGAGTCCGCGAGGGAGGGAGATAGCGAGGGAGGGACTGGAGTAGCCTCCCCAGCCAGCCAGGCGGTTGTGCAGCCGTGCCCCCCCAGAGCTGCTGCGTACAACCCACAGAGGTCGCAGGGAAGGGAGAGAGCTAGGGAGGGGCCGGAGCAGCCTCCCCAGCCGGACCTCGGGGGCTGGTTAGGAGGAGCCTGTGGGCTGTAGTTTGCCCACCCCTGTGGTACCATTTGGTGCCATCTGGTCATTTCCGGAGCCAAACAATTATGAGTAAGGCTGACAGTCTGTCATGGAGGTCATGGAAGTCGTGGATTCCGTGACTTTCCATAACCTGCATGACTTCTGTAGTGGCTGGTGCTGGTTTAGGGGCTCCCCGAGCTGGGAGGGGACTCAGGGCTAGGGGTTGGAGATGCCAGGGGACACTTACCTTGGGGTGCAGGGCTCCCACTGGCATGGTCCTGCAGCCCCTAGGCATTGGAGGAGCTGGAGGGGCTCCGCACTGCCCACACCCATAAGCCTCACCCCTGCAGCTTCCGTTGGCTGCATTTCCCAGCCAGTGGGAGCTGCGGCAGCCGGCACTTGTGCCCCTCCACCGCCTAGGAGCTGCCTGGACGCTGAGCCGAGTAGGCAGCCCCAGCCAGCCTCACCATCCTCCCTCCCAACACCAGCGAGGGTCCCAGGCTGTGCACTGCAGCCTGGGCCACTTCCCCCAGCACTCCTGGCTCCCCCAGACTGTGGCACTCCCCGCCCAGAGCACCCACAGCCCTGCCACCCAAATTTTAGTCACAGGTCTTTTTAGTAAATGTCATGGACAGGTCACGGGCTGTGGATTTTTGTTTACTGCCCGTGACCTGTCCATGACTTTTACTAAAAACACCCATGACTAAAACGTAGCCTTAATGAAGAGCACCAGGGATGAGTCACTTCGGGCAGTGATATTTAACTACGTCCAGAGAGGAGTGATTTCCTTCAAAGTCCGGAAAATCACCCCAACCTTCTCTTCAGTGTAGTGGTGGAATGTTAACATGGGGCTCCCATATTCCTCCCCAAAGCCCCCTTCCCACTCATGGCTGCTTTGCAGCTATGTGCTTCAGTTGAAAATGCCTTCCTTTGGTCAAAAAAGTACTTAAATATTAATTACAATAAAATGAGGAGAATTTTGTTGTTGGTCAGGTAAAGTATCAAGTCCATTTTAAGCTCCTGAGGAATGAACGCTTTCATGATACCAATCCTCATAAAACTATTTTTTTCCCAGTAACACCAGAAACATGGATATGTTTAATATGCTCTACTAAGTAACAGTCTCTTTTGAATGATGAAGTGAGAATAAACATAACTTAAGTATTTACAAATATGTGTAGCTTCTATTGAGATTGTGACAAGCTGTTCCACTGTAGGAGCAGAACACAAATATCAAGCTATATCTTCCCACCCAAACATTAGGAGGAGTAGCACTTGTTGCTGACCTTTCATCTTGAACTCTCAGAAATTAAGACAATATGGCATTACTTTTGATTTGTTGCTGCAGGGGAGCTTTTCTAGGGGAAAAGATGTGCTTTCAAATTAAGTTAATTATAATGTAGCTTCTGGATCCCCATTGAAACTGGAATAGTGTATTTATAAATTTGTCTCCTTGTTAAACAGGCACCATGACAATGTTTTTCTGGAGTATTGTTAACCTCCAGTGAAAGGTTAAGCAGCTTCTTCTGTATCTAAATCTGTTGCTCTGAAAAAAATGGCTGTGGAGTTGAATCCACCTACCAGTGAATGGTAAAAGAAACGACCTGCAGCTGTGGGATTAGGTGTAGCAGCAGGAAGTAAGAGCACTTGCACCATATAATTAACAAGGAATTTTTTTTATCTTTTTTTTTTTTAAACAGCATGTTCATCTTGCCAGGTTAACTAGTGATTAACCCTAGAAAGAATCTGTTGAAGTCTATACCCTTGTTTAAACTCAATCACTTGCCAATGTATTCGGTTACTTGTGTAACCAACAACAGAGTAACCCTATTAAAAATATTTCATTTCCTGGTATTTCATTTGATGTCTTTGTATTTCTAGTTTTTCTATTAATCTCTGTGTGACTTTCTCTTTCAATCCCTTATCATTCAGAACATCCTGCCTACTGTTCTGAATTAAATAAACAATAGTATAATAGCTTTTGTCTTTCCTAAAATATGGTTATTCCTTTCCTGTAAGATTTCAGACCATTAAAAAACGTTATGCTTATTCAGTTAAATTTACCACGCTAAATTCTGCTCTCAGTTGCATGTGGGTAACTCCCATCCATTGACTTCAGTAGGAGATCCAGACAAGGAGATTTTGATATTTCAGGAGTAAGTGCTCACAGTTATAATCTATTTAATATTCATAACAGTCTGCTGAAATGTCCATTGCTATATAGCATGTTATAGTTACTTTAAATATAACTTAGTATCTGTTTGTCATTTAAGGTATATCTGATTGCTAATGAGACAATCTTTTTCTCAAATTTTCAAATTTGATATTCATCCTATTTTCTTAAGTGTAAAAATCCAAAAAAAGAGAAGGATGATATATATTGATATAAGTGGCTGAACTGAAAGAAGTTATCCGTATGAAAAACCCACACTTTTTTCTATTTATGTTAAAAACACAGTTTACAGTGACATAGCCTGTTTTGTCACTTGTTTACAATATATATGTTTCTTTCACATATTGAAGAAGGCCACATCAATGCAATATATACCCAGTGTGGGGAGACAGTGAAGTGTATATTTTATTGCTGATTTAGTCAAATTTGTTTAAAGTGTCTATCCCAAATGACGTGCAATAATTGGACAGCTTGTAATGGCTTCAGTGAGGTCATGAATCTGTGTGCCATAGGTTTTGAAACAGAGAGACTTACCATCAAGGAACATTGAACCAGTTATAATAATCCATATCCAGACACATTTGTACTATAAGTAGAAACTGTTTAAAAGGAAAATTACAGTTTTTCAGCAATTTATCAGAAATAATTGCCCTGCATACACATTGAAAAAGGATAAAGTGTTTTTAAGAATTGTAATTGGTAAATGTCACCAGCTGTTGCAGTTACTCTTACTTGTGTATATTCTTTTAATGATTAGAGTCTCATGCCACAAGCTACATGAAAATATATTCACTAGGTGTGAAATTCCCATATGTCACAGCTTCAAGAATAGGTAAACATCTCAAAGAAAAAGGAAGAGTTGATGCTAATGGGAAATGTTATTTTTTCTAGTTTTGACTGTTTTCAAGACAAACATTTCTTTACTTAACTTAGTGAAAGCAAAATTTGCATGTATCATAGAAATGTTAGAGGTTAACATTTCAATCGGAGACTTGTGTGTATTTTGAAAAAATTATCCCCAAGAACAATGAGTCCCTAATTTGTTAGATTTTTTTTTTCAGTTTACAGATTTCAAAATATTTTCCCATTGTCACTGCAAATCTGAACCATTTTTATTTCTGTCTCATGCACGTCAGGATTCAGCAACTTCCTAAGGTTTGATCTATGGAATGCTGAAATATTTTTCTAGCAATCTCAAATAGGTATACTGAATGAAAGTATGTAGGTTATGAATATCCTTCACTTAGTGATTTAGTTTCTAAACTGATGAGATGAGTGGTTGGAACAAATGTCTAAGAATAGGGTCTTTTGTGCGAACTGAAAAAATAGAATTGTCCTTCCCAAATGCCCTCCATTTTGACCATGATCCTGCAAGGTGCTGTGTCCTCAACTCTCATTGAAATCTGTTCATGCTGAAGTCACTCATAATTAGAGCTGGTCAGCTGGCCTAGCCTACTGACATCTTGGCTTTGGAATATGGTATGTGATTTCAGTCTCTTCAGCCTCCACACAAAGCCTGGAGAATTTGGGCTTGATAGAGGGAGGGGAATATTTCACTTTTAGCAAACATTTCAAAGAGCCGTGACCATCCTCTCTGTTTTCCTATATATTTTTACAAAGCTCCAATCTGTAATCATCCTCTTGTTCATTATGTCAAAGACAATTGTCAATTCAAAGACACTGGGAAGACCGGGTTAGATTTTAATATCCCCTAGCTTTATACGCTATTGTAACTCAACTGATTTCAGTGGAGATACTGCTAATTTATATCAGTTGTGAGATTAGAATCAGGCCAAGGTGTGTAGATATTTAGAAGCAACCTGAGCCTCTGATGGTTGGATCCCCAAAGTTCATACTACTCTCGATTGCACCTTGGAATCAGAACAAGTCTGAAGGAGTGCAACAGGGATCTAAAGCCACCTTTGAACTCCTTAATCTCTACAAGTTGTCATATGCTCTTTAGGAGCAAACTAATATCTGGACCAGTATTGAGAAAGTGGTGTATGAGAGCTTCAGCAACATGAGATTCTGCCTTTTTTTCTGATTTATAATTTTGATTGATGTGGCCATCTTTTTGGTTTCACAGCTAATATACATGCATTTCTCTTTTCAATTATCTACATTAAATATATAAAATGTGTATGTATTTGTATATCCACATGTAAGTTGTCATTGTCATCTTTCATAAATGGTTGGACATAAATTATTTTAAATGTTATGGGAGTATGTTCTCCCTGCTCTGTTTGGATCTACCTTCCCTTCGTGCTGAAGAAGCTGATAGAAGCTGTACATGCAAATCAAGAGGAGGATGTAACCTTATATTTTTCCTTCATTGTTAACTAGTTTATAAATATTAGTGCCTCTGTATTTCGGAACTTCCAAAGGGTATATCCAGCAAGCAATACCAAAAACACTAAGGGAGAAATCTGAGTTCCATTGAGCTCAGTCTTTTGCTGTGGACATCAGTGGATTTCACCCTAAATGTGTATCAGTGTACATAGATGGCTAAAAACGTTCATGAGATTACAACACTAGGACTTATTAATATCAAATCCTGCTTTAATATGGCATTTGATTCAAAGTGAATAGCCACTTTAATTAAAACATGGGGTTGGTACATTTAATAATCTCACAGTCATAACTGTGATTAAAAATAACCTCTTTCTCAGTGAGTTACAGTTTTCTTATGGTCTCTCTCTTTCACAGAAACCAGGAATGGATCTAGCAGACACCTACATTATGTTTGTTCGGCAAAACCAGGATATACTTCGAGAAAAGGTCAATGAGGAAATGTATATAGAAAAGTTGTTTGATGTAAGTAACTACCCTTGCAAGGCATGCTGGCATCATGGTTACCTCTGAAAGGGATAAGTTGCATTTTGATTGCATTCAGCATGCAGGGCAGGATAGGATGCTTTTCCCTGTTGGCTATTTTTGTGCTGCTTTTTTATTTGATTGTCTTTGCATTAAAGAGAGCCTTAATTATATGCATTTCCTGCATGAGTGCTGTCTGCGTTGGAATGAGTATATCAAAAGTGTTCTAAGATTAATATTTTAACTATCATTTTATCATTGTGTGATATGCAATTTCATTTTATTCCACCTTTTGATTTTGAAGTAAAGTGCCATGAACAGAATTGTATTGTAATGGATGTTCTTAGTGTACAGAGACAGTTGAAAAGGTATTTTCTCTAAATAACAATTCTTATATCTTATTCTTCAGATAAAGTAAGAAAACAAACTATGCGACATTCCTCCAGAACTTTAAGAGCCGATTTTGTTGAGTGACTTTTGGAACTTAGCTTACTGTATGTACATTTAGTCCAAAATTTTCAAATATATAGAATCCTAAAATTAGCCTAATGCTTATTTTGGCACAGAACTGTATTTACAAAACAGCACCCATCATCTCCTGTTGACCTTGCATTTCAAGTGAGCTTCTCATTCTCACGATCAAGACCCTGCACACCACTCTTGCCAGTGTCATCACTCTAATTTTCCCACACACACTTTCTTTATTCCCTCCCCACTCTCCCTACAACCTCTCCCTTTGCTGTTTAATGGCCTCGTCCTCCAAATCTCTCCTTACACAAGCCTTATGCACAAAGCCCTGCAGCCACACTCTCTGGATATCTCCACTGCTTCAGGCTTCGACCATCACTTAATGTGTGATGTGATGCATCTGAACTGTATTGTCTGTGTCTCTGAAGTAGAAGCTTTATAACAGGGCTAGGCAAACTTTTTGGCCTGAGGATCACATTGGGGTTCCGAAACTGTATGGAGGGCCAGGTAGGGAAGGCTGTGCCTCCACAAATAGCCTGGTCCCCGCCCCCTATTCACCCCTTCCCACTCCCTGACTGCCCCCCTCAGAACCTTTGACCCATCCAACCCCCTGCTCCTTGTCCCTTGACTGCCCCCTCCTGGGACCCTCTCACCCCAAACTGCCACCCAAGTACCCCATCCCATCCAACCCCCCCCCCTTCTCTCTGTCCTCTGACTGCCCGGACCCCTATCCACACCCCCATCCCCTGACAGCTCCCCCACCCCCGGGACACTCATGCTTATCCAACCGCCCACTGCTCCCTGTCCCCTGACTGCCCCCCATGATCCTCTACCCCTTATCCAACCCCCCCCAGCCCCTTTACCATGCTGCTCAGAGCTCCAGGACTGGCAGCTGTGCTGTCCGGCCGGAGCCAGCCACGCTGCCGTGCTGCCTGGCAGGAGCTTACAGCCCTGCCACCCAGAGCACTGGCAACATGGCAAGCTGAAGCTGCGGGGAAGGAGGGACAGCAGTGGAGGAGCCGTGGACTAGCCTCCCTGGCTGGGAGATCAAGATCTGGGCAGGACAGTCCCAGGTTGGATGTGGCCTACGGGCCATAGTTTGCCCACCTCTGCTTTATGAGGTGGTCATGTCTTTTATGTGTTGAAAATACCAAGCCCATAAAAATGGTAATAAAATCTAAATCCGTTTGTTACATATCTGAAATCTGGATCAAGAGAGCAATCACTTCTGATTATTTGGGAATCTGAACAGAGGAAGTAATCCTATGTCTCTGAGACAGCTTAATACAGCCCATTACAATACTGATTCTGAAATGTGATTTTTCACTTTGAAATGTATTTATTTATATACCATCTACTCAGCATTTTACTGAGCTTTTCTGGCAGTTTCATTTAATTATGCAAATGTTTTCATAACAGCAATTCACAGCCTCTACTGTGACACTTCAGTTGTGGCAGTTGTAGAAGGTCCTGTAACATAGACTCACAGCCATGATCTGTCATGTCAGTGTTAGATTAGGTGGTCAAAATGAGACTTATCTCTCGTACTTTATATTTCCAGACATTCCTAGGCAGTTTTACAATAAAAGTATCATCTGTTTTAATAAGCTAAGTGTTAATATGTGTGAAAAGAAAGATTTTATAAAAGCTTTGATGCCCTGCAGGGGTAGAAAAATTATCATCCATCCAGCTGGCGCTTTCACAAAGCAGTAAAACTGTGTTAGCAACTTCTGCTTTAGTTTGGTATTGCACTGAATCTGCAAGCATATGTTTCATTTTCAGGTTTCCTGCTCTGTGTGTGTGTGTGTCTGTCTGTCTGTCTGTGTCTTTTGGGGTGGGTGGGAGACGGGAGGGTTTTTTTTTGGCTTAAGTTGTAATTTTCTGAAACTTAATAAATGTCTAGGGCCAAATCCAACTCTCATTGGAGTCAATGGTAGGCTTTCTATTAGCTTTAATGGGATTTGAATCATACCCTTTGTCCCTACTACTATGGTTTCAATCAGGAAAAAAAATTATTCAAAGTACTCTCTTTCACACCATCCACTTACATCTTTCCTTTTCTTTGGATATGCATGAGAGATGAAGAGGTGTCATATTGAAATAAATCAGAAAGACATCATTACAAACATGAACATTATGGGATGTATACATTGACTTGTATGACAAGGAGCCAAATCCAGCTCTCAGTTACATTGATGTAAAGCTAGAATAACCCATAGAATGCAACTTGCTTTCAATGAGATGAGATTAGATTTACAGCAGTATAACTGAGTATAACATAACCCAGAATTAGGTTATGGTTATTAGTGTCAGTAATTTAGCAAAGGCTATGTAACCTTTGTATATACAGATCTATTAAGTTGTAGTTTTATGAAAGAATTAAAATGAGTTGTAATTAACTTTTTTATTGGCTATTGCAAGCCATTTATTTCTCACTACAGTTGCAGATTGTTTTACTACTGAAATATTTTTTTTCATTAGATGAGAAACTGGCAGGTGGGGGAAGGGAGAATATGCCAATGCATGTTTGTTTCTGAAAGGAAAATACCCCTTTGGTATAGAGTAAAACCTTAGTAGCTAATGACGCTGGGAGGCTTGTAGCTATCTGTGTTCCAAAAGATACAGATGCAGATTTGAGCAGGACAGAGCCCTTGGTATTTTAAGGTTACTTGTTATTTAATCTGAAAAATGATCCTTCAAAATTTCTTGTGTATACATCATAGGTCTCATTCACTACTGCATTGCTTCAGTTTTATGCTGTTGTAATTCCACTGAAATCATTTATTTCAATGAAGTTACACTGGGATAAAACTGGAATAATGCGGTGGTGAATTGGGCCAAGTGTATCTAGGTTTCTACCATTTATATTGCTATGATGCAATGGGGTGCAGTACATAATTAGTAAAATCATGCTGATTAAATATTCCCTTGTGTTTATAACATGATTTAAAATTGGCTGTTGAAAAGTTTGATCAAGTGAAGATTTCTTTTAAATATCTTCAGGTAAAATTAAAAATAATTTTAAAAATAATAGTTAATTGGTATATTTAAATCAAGATGTATCTATTAAGGCTTAAGTTCTTTGAACCATTCCCTACTTTTAATGAAGGCTCTCAAAGTGTACTTGGTGAACTGGAGAATTAAATACTTAAATGGAATTACAGTAGCATAATTCCCTTATTAAAACATTCTATTAGGCAATTCGTTTGGGAAGCCCTGAATAAACATTGAGAGTTTCCCATTTATCCAAACACAAACTTTACACTTGCAAATAATTTAAATGTGCCCTATGTCCAGTAATATAAACTTTCTCATGGGGTCTGATCTTATACCATTAAAGTCAGTGGGAGCAGGAATGGGCCCTTAAAAAAGCATTTCTCAGTATCCAGTTTAGTTGAACTTCAATACATGTTCTGATTTTGAATTGGTAAAATAAGATGAATAACTCTGTGTTTTGTGTGCACTTTTAGTTGGCATTAGACTTATTCAATGCGAAGCTAGTGTGTGTAGATCAAAACCAAAATTGGATTATATTAAATTTTCACACACCAAAGAATTGTGCTTCTATGTAAATACACTGCTGACTGATCCAAATTCTTCCTTTTTCTGCAAAGGCAACTCTCTCAAGCACCTCTTTTGGTAGCTTATCAGTTTGATACATTTCTTATCATTTGTGCAATAAACACAGAGATGTATATCTGAAAACAGAAAAGTTGACCTTAGATTTTTTTTTCAAAAATATTTCTATTCCCATTCTCTAACAAGGCCTATTGTATAGATTGTATTTACATTGAGATGCCACCTGTTGAAAGGCTTCCAGTTTAAGCAACTATGTGATTTTGTTTTGATTTTGTCAAGGTCACAGCAGTAGTAAATTTGTCTAAGCAAACAGTTTCCTTTTTAAATAAGAGAGGAAACTTTAAGACTAAAGAAAGCCAGTAAAGCCATGTAGGTCTACCCATTATTTTAGGTTAAAATTTGGACCTACCTTTCTCTTTTAAAAACCTAACAAAAAACATGCTCACGCACATAAACAAAAAACTCACAACCCAATAATAACCACCTTTATTTTTTCATTATTGAAATAATAATGAATGTGTGTTACCATATGCATATCTATGTACATAAAGTGAACACTATTAAAAAGTCAGTATTTGCCAACAGTTAATTTCACCGTAATAAGTTAGATGATATAGTGTAGTAACTATTAGCAAATGTGAACTTTGGCCCCGACTCTGCCAACTCTTACATAGTTGCTTAACTTTTGGCACATGATTCATAGGTTCCAAGACCACAAAGGACCATTGTGATCATCTACCGTATTTTTCGCCCTATAAGACGCACTTTTTCTTCCCCCAAACGGGGGGGAAAATGTTGGTGCGTCTTATAGGGCGAATATACCTATTCGCCCCATCACCAAAAAAAAAAAAAAAAAAAAAAAAAAAGCAGTGCGTGCGCCCCCGGTTCCCCCCTCCCCGCCGAGGGGGGAACCGGGACGCCGCCGGCAGCCCGCCCACGGCGGGGAGGGGGGAACCGGGGCGCCGCCGGCAGCCCGCCCGCGGCGGGGAGGGGGGAACCGGGGCGCCCCTAGCAGCCCGCCCGCGGCGGGGAGGGGGGAACGGGGGCGCTTTTTGTGTGTGGTGGGGTTTTTTTGGGTTTTTTTTTTTTTTTTTCCCCCGGCTTTTTTACTTTAAAAGTCGGGGGCGTCTTATACGCCGGAGCGTCCAATATGACGAAAAATACGGTAGATTGACTTGTCTAGCATAAGCCCTAAAACTTGCCCAAAATAGTTCCTAAAGCATAAATCATAGAATTTTAGGGCTGGAAGGCCCCTTTGGAGGTCATCTAATCCAGCCCCCTGCACTGAGGTAGGACCAAGTATATCTGGACTGTTCTTGACAGACATTTGTCTAACATGTCCTCCAATTATGAGGATTCCACAACCTCCCTTGGAAGTGTAGTCCAGTATTTGAAAGTATTCATATCGTTAGAAAGTTTTTCCTATTATCTGATCTAAATATCTCTTGCTGCAGATTAAGCTGATAACTTCTTGCCCTACCATCAGTGGACATGAAGAACAATTGATCACCACCCTCTTTGTTACAGACATTAGAATATTTGAAGTCTATTATCAGGTCTGCCCTCAGTCGTCTTTTCTTAAGAGTAAACATGCCCAATTTTTTTTAACCCTCCCTCAGAGCTCAGGTTTTTTTATCATTTTTATTGCTCTCCTCTGGACCCTCTCCAGTTTGTCCACATGGATGACCGCACAGAGCGCCATGGTCAGGGGGTGCTGTGATCAAGAGGCAAGGAATGGCGTGGGTCTAGGGTGTGAAGCTGTGGAAGGGAGCTCAGGGTGATAGTAGGGGGAGAGGCAGCTGGGGCCAGGGGTGATGAGAGGGGGTGGGGGAGCCCAGGGATGCAGCAAGGCCAAGGGGGATGGGTGGGGAATCTGTGGGGGCAGCAGAAGTGATGGGGGATGGGTGGGGAGCCAATAGAGGTAACGGTGGCCAGGGATACCAAAATATAAGTTAGCGCAGGGTACCACTTTCCTGAAGGCCAGCCCTGGTGATGCCCAAAATTGAACACTCTATCCCAGTTAAGGCCTCCCCATCTCTTACATACGACACTCCTGTTATTACACCTCGTATATTAGCCTTTTTTCCCACTATATCACATTGTTGGCTCATATTCAAGTTGAGATACACTATAACCCCCAGATCCTTTGCTGGGGGTACTACTGCTTAACCAGTTATTCCCCACTAGTGTAAAAGCCCGTGGACACGGGCCAACAGTAATGGCTCACGGCCCCCCCCACTCGCTCAGCTCTCTCCCCCCTCCCAGGACCCCCCCCGCTCGCTCAGCCCTCTCCCCCCTCCAAGGACTCCCCCTCTCGCTCAGCCCCCCCGCTCGCTCAGCCCCCCCTTCCCTCAACTCCAAGGGCCGCCCCCTGCTCAGCCCCTCTCCCCCCCCTCCAAGGGTCGCGCTCGCTCAGCCTCCCCTCCCCACCCCCCCCATAGGCCCCCCCGCTCGCTCAGCCTCCCCTCCCCCCCCACTCCTGGGCCCCCCCACTCGCTCAGCCCCCCTCCCCCTACTCCAAGGCCCCCCCGCTCGCTCAGCTCTCTTCCCCTCCCCCACTCCAACGGCCCCTCAACCCCTCGTCATGCGCCCGACAGCCCAGCCCGCTCCCTCCCATCCTCCCAGCAGCATGGGGAAGGCGGCCCGCTCCGGCTAGGCTGGGCACAGCTGGCCGGGCTGGGCCCAGGCGCCTCCACCCCTCTGGCCCACCGGCCCCTTCCGGCACCCCACCCAGCCAGAGCCCCCTGCCTGCGCCTCCTGCGCCCAGCCACCCTCCTGCCCGAGCCCCCTGATCCAGACCCTGCTTCCCTCTCGGCGGTGTACATGCAGCGGCCATGTTGTGCTGCCAAACTACACCTCCCAGCATGCCGTTCGTCCGGGCTCTCTCTACTGCGCATGACAGCTTCACAGAAACTTCCTTAGCCTTTTATTATATAGGATTTGGTACTTGTGCTTTTGATTGTTCCTTCCTAAATGTAGTACTTTGTGCTTCTCTTTATTAAATTTCATCTTGTTGATTTTAGACAAATTCTCCAATTTATCAAAATCATTTTGAGATCTATGGCTGTCCTGCAAAGCGCTATCCTGTATTGATTTTAAAATAGCTAGTGATGGGGAATCCACCACAACCTTGGCAAATTGTTCCAATGGTTAATTACCCTCACCGTTAAAAATCGATGCCTTATTTCCAGTCTCAGTTTCTCTAGCTTCAGCTTCCAGCCATTGGATCGAGTCAGACCTTTCTCAGTTGGATTGAAGAGCCCATTATCAAATATTTGTTTCTCATGTAGGTACTTATAGACTAATCAAGTGACTTTTTAACCTTCTCTTTGTTAAGATGAATAGATTGAGCTCCTTGACTCTAACATTATAAGACATGCTTTCTAATTTTTAATCACTTTCCTGGCCCCGCTCTGAACTTTCTCCAATTTATCAATATCCTTCTTAAATTGTGAACACCAGAACTGGGCACAGTATTCTAGCAGTGGTCGCACCAGTACCAAATACAGAGGTAAAATAAC
Organism: Sternotherus odoratus; assembly: GCA_032164245.1. Classification (NCBI taxonomy): domain Eukaryota; kingdom Metazoa; phylum Chordata; order Testudines; family Kinosternidae; genus Sternotherus; species Sternotherus odoratus. The sequence goes on from JAVMKO010000001.1 coordinate 36,845,301, forward strand.
CTCTTTCTTCCTTCTCAAGATTCCCCTGTCTATGCATCCTAGAAATGCATTAATTCTTTTTGCCATAGGCCACAGAGTTGCACTGGGAGCCCATGTTCAGCTGATTATCCACCACAATCCCCAAATGTTTTTCAAAGTCACCGCTTCCCAGGATAGACTCCCCCCCATCCTGTAAGTAAGGCCTCTATATGGCCTACAATCCCATTGAATTGAGTGGGACTGCTCACGCAGCTAGCTATAGGTGAGCACATTCTTAAGTGTTTGCAAGATCATGCCTTATTATGGTTATCATTGTGTATGTATGCATGAATGCTTACAATGATTAGAAGAATAGAAATGAAGGATAAAGCACTCATAGAATATTATTTTAAATTTAGAATGACTGGGATTTATTACATATAATATACAATGTTTCAGCATCCCAGCTTTCCATAGCCTTTATTATTTGTATTTTGTTGTGCTTTTGTATTTGAGATGTTCAAATATAAGCCATTAACTTTGTTGACCTGTCATAACTAGTCATTCTATTTATTTTTAATTTTTCCAGTCAAAAGAAACTGATTGATCACATCATTTTGGTTATAATGTCAGCACGCTGAATTGAATACTTAATCATGTTTTCATGTCATAACCATTATTTTCCTTTTCCGTTAGTAGAAAGGGATGGATGATATAAGTTCATTGATGTACTTGAGGCTGTTTGAGGTAATAGTTTATTTCTAAAGATTGTTATGTCATGTACCTCATTATGTGCTGAAGGGTGGATATGAAGTGCTATGAAGTGTGTGTTTGTAATGTCTGCTAGTATCTAGAAGCAAACAATTCATTGGCCAATACAGCTGCATGTTTTTATATAGCATTTATTATAATTTGCAAAAATGACCTCTAGTTAAAAACTTGTGTTTCTCCTTAGTAAATCAAAAAGTAATATATTTTCCTGGTGACATTTGCTAGAGTAAGAATGTTTTTGAGATGTAAGTTTTGAGTTTTCTATAGTACTGGTTTGTTCTCGATGTTGTCTATGTCTGTCTCAGAAAGCAACATTAACATAGTATTTAGCAGTGTTTTTCTAGCAAAATTTAATGTCTCATTTTGAAAAAATTGCTCATTCTCAAATTACTACCTGTCAAGTTAGTTTTAGTAAATAATTGTCATTGTCAATGTTAAGTAATGATTTGCAAGTGTAAGATTCTACAAAAAGGTTTACTTTTGATCTAGGTTATATGCCAAGATGACTCTGACAAGTTGAAACTAGGTGGGGACTGGTTAAAGGCCTTGACTTGACTCTAAAGCTGTATTTGAATTAAAATCTGCGAAATTTGAGAGGAGCGTACCTAATTACCTAAAAGAAACTCAGCAAGCAAATGTACTGTAGCTTGTTGATCTTCTTATTTCTTTGATAATTCAGAATAATCTTCAAGAAATATGTAGACTTCTTGCTCGGTTTCTTGAAATGTGATCGCAGAAGAACACAGTTGTCATTTGGCACAAACCCAGAACTACACATCTTTGCACGATGCACCTGGACATATGTGGCAGGTCTGGTAGAATCAGCTAATTAACAACACAGGCTTAAACAGGCACCTCATCTGGCAGTGTAGTTAGTTGCCTGATGGTGCTCAGCAGGATTTGGTAGTGCTTTTTATTTTTCTATCCTAATGGTCTGCTGCCCACCTAATTTTGCCTTATTGTCAGCCACTACTTACCGCAGCTTGAGGCCCTCCCAGGAGGCTGAATTACTATCAAAGGATTAGGGAGATGTAGCCTTGCAGCTCTGACATTTCTGATTACTTGTCTATGCCAGAACACTAATTAGCTGTGACTAATTAAGAAAAATGTTCCTGCCATAGAAAACCATTTAAAAGAATTGAGAAGTAGAAAAGCAATTCAAAAGCTGAGCAATGCTCAGATTTGCTGATGCTCTTTAGATTTCCACCAGAGCCTTAACTCACCTTTAATTGTGCCTAATTTTTTTTTAAAGCCCTCCATATGTGAATTGATCTCAGTTTTTCTCTTTAACTGGAAGAATGTTTGTCTCCTTAAAACAGTTTGTAGTATCACTTTTACTTCCAGTGGAAAAAAAGAACTTTTTTTTTCAGGCACTTTTACCAAACATTGAGTATGAATGAAGATGTTTTTTGTGCATGCACATGTATACATACTCACAGAGCAAGAAGCTATCAGTGTCTTGCAAATATGTTATTTAAAGTTCTCTGCAATGTTGTTGTTTTTTCTAAATATTTTTCCCACTCTTTTTTTAGCTGAGAAGATCTATAGAAAAGAAATAACCATTTAAAATCTCGTAAAGATAGTCCAGTATGATTTTATAAAGAACAGAGGAACATTTTATATTTTCCAAATATTATTGAGACGCAGAGAGCTCAGTCTAGCACTGATCCAAAAAGCTCAATACTATTGAAATCAATGGAACTACTCACGTGCTTAAAGTTAAGCATGTGCTTAGCAAGATCAGGACCAGTATGCACAGTACCTTGCAGGTGGAATCCACTGTGAGCATTTTTAAGAGTTTAATGGAGTGTTTTTTCTATAGAAGAATTCTTGTAAGTATTTCCTTTGTCTCTTCCTGACTATTGTGACCTGGGCCTTAGCATGGTGGTTGATTCAGATGTGGTCCTAAGGGCATGGTCTACACTGGGGAGGAGGGGAGTTAAGTCAGTCTAAGTTATGCAAGTTCAGCTATGAAAATAGCATAGTGAAATCAACGTACTTAGAGCTACTTACTCCAGTTTCTTCACTGCGGTAGGTTGACTGCTGACGCTCCCCCATCAACTCCGCCGATGCTTCTCAGTCTGGTGGAGTACCAGAGTCGACGGAAGAGTGCTCAGTGGTCGATTTATTGCGTCTTCTCTAGATGCGCTAAATCTACCCCTGCTGGATTGATCACTCCAGCAATAAGTGTAGATGTCCCCAAATTTTCCCCACCTCTTCATTTTTATGGTGCTTTTCCTCAAGTCCTTGAAACCTCCATATTGCATCTTATTATTGTCACTCTCCTTTACTAGCATGAGAAGACATGGGAATGACTTCACCTCAGAGGTTGTGTGTGCCATAATTCAATCAGCATGTTGCACTCATGAGCTAGGTCTACACTACAAACTAAGGGTGAGATTCCCAGGCCATGTACTCATACTCATGCTAGCTCAGTGGGAGCTAGAGCAAGTATAAATAGCAAAGTAACTGTAATAGCATGGACAGCATCAGCACAGATTAGCCATGCCAAGCACAAACCCACCTGAAACCTCTGGGTATAGACGTGGCATGGCTGAGCTATGCTGCTGCCAGTGCCAGAGTAACTGCAGCTACACTGCTACACACTAGCTCCGCGGCTACACTACACTGCTACGCACACGCTCTCATTGAGAAAGCTTAACTATGTGTAGACAAGCTGGGAATTACACCCCTTACTTAAGGTGTAGATGTAGCCATGGAGCTGATGTGTGACACTTATTCCCCACAAGCTTAATCATGTCATTTGCATGACGACTCCTAAATGGCTGCAGTTTTGGGAGCAAGAGTCTCTGAAGTAGATGCTAGAAAAGAATGGAGTACTGTATAATATCTGATTAAACAAGGGAAATGAAGTCATTTTCTCAACATTGCCACCTCCTGTGCTTTTATCATGGCTTTCATATTATTTAGAGTTTCTCCAGCAGCTCCTGGTTTCATCTGATGACTTGAGAATCTCACCTTTCACTTAAAAAAAAAAGTGCATTTCTAAGCCTTATGATTGTGGAGAGAGCCTAGAAAATGTGAATCCTAAAGATTCAAAAAACAGAAGGCAAATTTTAAAAAATCCCAACCTGGATTATTTTGTAAATCTCATTATTTTTAAGACAACCTCATGATTTTAGGGGTCTGACTCATGATTTGTAAATGCCTGTGATTAGCAGTACGGTCTTCTACTAGAAATATTTATGCTGGCCACCGTTTATTTAGACTTCTTTTAAATGCATCTATCCATGCCTGTGCATTGAGAAAAATAACCAATCTTAGCAAAGAGCTCCTCCCAACACCTAGTCAAGATTAAAGCCCTTAACGCTGGGGCTATGTGCAAATACGCAACTCGTTACAAGTATTTTATCTAGATGGCTTCATAAGTATCTGGTACCTTAATGAAATGTATGGGACACTTACAAGTTTACACATACAAACCAGCACTGAAACGTTAGGCTGTTGGTAAGTGTTAACTGTGCCTACAGCTGTCACATTCTGTGCAGTCAAGGAAAATCAGTAGAGATTGTACCATTTGTACTGTCTTATCTAATATTTGTTCACCATGAAGTGCCAGGCACAAGCACCACCTAGAGCATATTGATTTCTTGATGTAGTGCAATCCACACACACACAGTCAGCGGGTGAAATTTGCAGCTTCTGGAAGCATACCATACAGGTGTGGTGTTTTTTACTTGTGTCTCTTCTAGGTCAAGCTCCCTGCAAAACAACTACAACAACCACCCTACGTGTAAATATTCACAAACAGAAACATACCGTTATTATTCTCTATTATTAAAGAAGCTGCCAAGAATGAGGGGCACCCAGTCAGAGTGCTCTAGTTTTATGAGAATTGGTATACAGCAGCAGAAATAGGGTGTTCCTTTGTAAATCAGAATAGTCTAGTGAGAAGACGCTGCAAGGTATCTGAAACAATTTGCGAAGTTAGTAAACATCAGTAGTAAGTGCTGCTTGTCTGATCCTGCAATGTTGAATTCCGTGAGAGCTTTGCCACTGATTTTCATGAGGGTCACCTGTGTGACTGTAAGATTTCTTTCAACCAAGAGAGGGGCCTCATTCTTAGTGTTCCCTTCTGTATCTATGTACCTTTTCAAAGGACTCGGGCTTAACACCACTGTACCATACATATGTAAAAATGTGCAAACCAAATTGTCAAAACACAGAAGTGAATGGCACATGGAGAAGTTCAAGCTGGGTTGAAAAAAATGTGCAAGTCAAAGAATGCAGGTGTGTGAAATGGAAAATGGTGCACATCAGAGTTTAAAAGAACTAAACCAGGGGTTATGTCATAGAAACAACATCCAGATTAGAGAGACAAGCGTTTATAAAATGCTCTAATTTAAAACATATTTGCCTAACTTCGGATGTAAATTGAGAGCTACCATGAAGGGGCAATGCTACCAGACCTGAAAATAAGCCAATTTAGGATCTGATCCTGCAAAAAACACTTATTCTTGTCTTTAACTTTACACATTAACAGCTCCATTGGCTTTGACCCACAAGGTGACGTAAAACTTGTGCATAAGTGTTTGTAGGACTAGGACATTAGTGATGGGGATAGTATTAAGTAATTTAAAACAGTGGCCTTTCACCTCTTATTTATTTATATTCAGGATCTGTGTTGGATTAAGCTCAAGAAACATTAACTGGCTGGTCTCATTCTGTTCCTTGGTGGACATTGGTCTATATAGGGGTCGGCAATCTTTCAGAAGTGGTGCACCAAGTATTCATTTATTCACTCTAATTTAAGGTTTTGTGTGCCAGTAATACATTTTAGTATTTTTAGAAGGTCTCTTTCTAAAGGTCTGTAATATAGAACCACTCTATTGTTTTATGTAAATTAAATAAGGTTTTTAAAATGTTTAAGAAGCTTCATTTTAAAATTAAATTAAAATGCAGAGCCCCCTGGACCGGTGGCCAGGACCTGGGCAGTGTGAGTGCCACTGAAAATCAGCTCGTGTGCCACCTTTGGCACCCATGCCATAGGTTGCCTGCCCCTAGTCTATATCATAGAACCACAACATCCAGCAGAGCGCACACATACGGCATGAAGGAAGCCCTAGTACTGTAATGTCCTAGAGCAGTACAGTTCAGGAATGAAGTGCATGGGCGAAGGGCGTGGGGGGAGAAGCTGTGTGTTCCAATGCCAGTAGTATCTCCCTTTAGCAAGTCCTTCATTAGCACATACTCTTTAAAATAAAGATAACATAACAGATGTCCAGGTCTGGATGGAAACTTTGTGTACAGCTAATCTTGCAAAACCCCACTTCATTCTGCATCTATCGTATGTGAGGAAGGCAGAAGGGAGATGCAGATGATAAAGGTTGCTATTACAAAATTACCAAAATGTTGCAAACAAATTATTTTGAAATTTAATATCTCGCTGAGATAGCTATGTAGTATACAGTATGTGGGTGGATGGTTACTATATATTATGTATTGAACATTTATGTTTGTTATGGATGACAGTACTTCATGTAGCCTCCAATTCTGAGCTCAGTTTAAAACAAAAAAACTTTACTTTTCTTCAGAAAAACAATCCCCATGAAATTTAGCATGCTATATCTCATTCCATGGCAGAGTTTTTCTAGGATGTTTGGAAAAAATCAGAAAAATAATTTTAAAGCTGTGGGATTCAAAAATTTTCCCCTCAGTGACATTTTTTTAAAAAAATGATCCTAGCAGTTTTTGGCTCTTCCTATCTCCAAAATGGTTCAGCCAGCAAACTCCAAATATTGTTGGCCATGTAGATTTTATGGTTTGGGTGAGTATTTTTGTTGGGTTTCTTTTTTGCAACGGAGGTGTTGGTGGGTAAATTACAAAAGTGGATAATAGGAACCTCTCACTAAAGTAGGCTGGGAAGAGACTAATTAGGGGATCATTCAAGTAAGGATATAAATAAAGGCACAGGAAGGCCAGAGGAGGGGCCCTGAGGGGAAAAGGAAGTGTTCTTCCTTCTAAGTACAGGCCGATACAAGAGGAAAGCTGCTCACCTTTTCGTAGGGAGAGAAGAGACTTTGTGAATTAGTAAAGGTCTGTTTGTCACTTTACCAGACTGAAAAAAGTCCCAGTCCTGATTCCCTTTTCAATGGGACTGGACAGAGAATAGGTATTAGTGCTTTAAAGTGGCCAGCTGCAGTATTGTTCTTTCCTGCTCCTCTTTTCCTGTTACCTGTGGATACAGTTAGGGCTGTACAGAGTAATGATTAACACACACACACACACACACACACACACACTCATGCTCCACAATGCTCTACATTTTTTTCAAGACATTAGAGGGAGAGATTTGAGGTGGAGGATATGTGGATGAGAAGAAGTCCAGGAGGAGGCCTGTAGACGTGGGAACATGAGTTTGGGTTGGCTTAGAACTGTGCTACTTTGTGTTGGATTGGGGCATCTGTTGGAGGGAGAAGAATATGAGAGAACAGGAGATTGGCAGAGCATGCAGTGGGGAAAGAAGGGGAAGTGCAGGGAGCCAGGGGTATAGAAAAGGGTGCAGGGGATTGCAGAAGGCATAGAAAATGGATCCAGGATACTTGAGTAGGAAGGTGTACAGGAATTGGCTAGACTGGGGTACAGGAATTCGGATGGGGAAATAAAGGGTTTAATCATGATACATTTTAAATATTTTAAATTTTCTAGATAGAAAACTTTAAGCATTTAGTTTATAGTGTAGATAAAAAGCTCCATTCCCTTCCACTATCCTCTAACCCCATAATCCACACAGATACAACTCCAGACCCACACAACTCCACATGCACAGGACCTCATAAAATATTACAGTAAGGATCCCCTCCTGTGGACCTCATATCCCAGATTTAAATTTATGATTTATAAAATTTATAAAAAAACAAATTGAGGAAATTCTCCTCTTCTTCTCCCCCCCAAATAATCATTACTAGCAGGTTTTAAGGTTGAAAGTGTTTCAGTGAAGTCTAGTTAGCACCCAAAACCAAGATTAGTCATCTCTTCACCATAAACACACACACACACACACACACAGATACATCTACAAATGAACCATTACAGGATTCACCCAGTTTCTTTATTCTCGTATAATCCATCATTATCATTCCATCAGATTTACATCACTGCCTGACATTAATTTTGCCCTCCCCAAAAGTGTCCAAAATGTATGCAAATGTCAAAATAACAAATGACTGGAGATCAGAAAATCTTTTCTGTTATGTATTTATTGAAGGGACCCATTTCCAGCATATTACTACATTACTCACTACAAAAAAACTTCTCATTATCGGATACATAATATAATGAATGTAGTTATAAAATACAACTTACCAGGCCTACCTACAATTGCATAAAACCTAAAGCACCACACAGTGGACATTATATCACCAAATTACACCAGCCATTCATTAAAATATTATTTTACCCCTTCATCATATCACACTATGAAATATCTGAGGACATATCTTAATATGCCTTTTGAACTATATTATTTTTGAATATTTACTACACAATGAAAATAACATACAAAATCAACAGTACACATCTAGCAGCATATTTCCATTACACAACAAAATGAGTTGTTCAAACTAAGACTGGGTGTGTAAAGCAGGGAGGGTTATAGTGAGTGATGAAGGATTGTATGGCAGATGAATATTCCTTAACTGATCATTTCCATACAATTAATATTTGTTTTTAAACATATTGAACTTTATAAAAGAATCGATTAAAATGCACCTTCAAATGTGACATTTTTATTGTTTTTTGCATATATCATAATAAAATAATATGGTCAGGCTTAGCAAATATATATGAAGTGTACATCTAGGCCAAGAAGCAGCTGCTGTATTACAGATGCTTGCTATATGTTTTACTGAGCAGTGACCATAAATATGGAGGCCACTTAATTCTGGCAACCTAATTCCAGTACTATCTGCAAATTCACATGGCAAATATCACTTCTCTGTACCCTCAGTGTTCTATAAAATCTGTTCAGCATAAAATACCACCTGATTCTAAAAGTGCTTTAAACTAAAAGGTGAGGATCCATAGGCTGTTTACCTGAAGCAATTACTTTTTAAATAATTTTGTGTAGAATAATTACTGGTTTACCAAGATAAAAATAAAATTTCAGGGGCAGCTATAAAAATATTCTAGTTACTCCTCTAATAAAGAGCAGACAGGTTTTTTAGAGTAAAATAAAATTAAAACTTGCATATTTAAAGCCTGTTCCTGCAGTTGCTTAATACCATGAGGAGTATTTCATGTTACTAAGTCCTATGTCTGTAGAAAGGTAAACTGCGGCCTTAGAACCAAATGCTGATCTCACCTGCATCCACAGCATGGAGTCCACTAGAACTTCGGGGCTTGGCAGAGGCCTAATCACATGCTGACTACCTGTACTCCCCCCCCCCTCTCCCCCCACGCCTCAGGAACAGTTCTACAGAGGGATCTGTTGTTGCCCCATACTCTCTGCCCAGGTGCAGAGTCTCTGCCCCACCTAGAGGCTAAGGGATCACCTCAGGGAGGGACTCTGCATATGTAGATCTCCCTAATTCCATATGAGTGTGGAATCCCCCACTCTTAGCTGTCAAGTAGTAGCCAAGAAGGGTGATTGGGCCTTGCAGTCCAAGATGGGAATCTTTATCTCTGAAAAAGAGTGGTCACAGTAGAATGAAAGAGGACAAAGTCCCCTCAGCCACACATACCAATTACTTTTGGAGGGAACAGATTCTTCACACAATGCACAGTCAACCTGTGGAACTATTTACCAGAGAATGTTGTGAAGGCCGTTATTGTAACAGATTTCAAAAGAGAGCTAGATAAGTTTCTGAAGGATAGGCCCATCAATAGTTATTAGTTAGGATGGTTCTGTTTGCCAGAAGCTGGGAATGGGCAACAGGGCATGGAACACTTGATGATTAGCTGTTCTGTTCATTCCCTCTAAAGCACCTGGCATTGGCCACTGAGGCATCTAGCCCAGTATCCTGTTGGAAGACAGGATACTGGGCTAGATGGACCTTAGTCTGATCCAGTGTGGCGGTTCTATTCTTATTCCCTTCCCATCAGCTCCTCTCTCCCATGGGTCCACAGGGTTGGAGATCTGGGACTAGTCCATCTTCCCCAAGGCAGTTCCATTGGGTTACTGTTGCAGTAATCAGGAAGGTCAGAGGGGCAGAAGCAGCTCAGATAAGATGAAGCTCATATGCATGGTCTGTCCCAAGGTCTCATGGAGACCATTAACCTCCCTTCTTCACCAGGGCCACTGTCTCCAAAACCACTTAGGCTGCTGAGGAGAGACCATACATTGAATCATTGAAATGTAGGGCTGGAAGGGTTCTCAAGATGTTGTCCAGTTCATCCCCTTGGTCTGAGGCAGGACCAAGTAAACCTAGACCATCCCTGACAGGTGATTGTCTAACCTATTCCTAAAAACCTCCAGTAGTGAGGATTCCACAGCCTGCAGAGGTTCCAGTGCTTCACTTCATAATCCAACACAGCTGCAGCATAAAGTTGGGGCATGGCTTGGCCCGTGAAACACAAACCCTACAGTCCTCCCTTAACAAGTACCCTCACTGAAGCCAATAGTTTTTTCAGAGGAAGGGCTCTGGGATCAAGCCCAGACATGGATAACTTCATATTTATAGTACTTAGATATCTGTGCAATGAAGTGGAGAGCTGAGTAGCATATAGATGTGCTTTGACATTAGAGAAAATATGTTTCAGTTAGTAGAAATAATTTTGTAGCACCCTGTCTGAAGACATTAGAAATATAAATTAAATTATCTGTAGATATAATGTAGCTTTACAAGTTAAGGAAAGCTATTGACACTCAAATGCAACATAAACAATAGCAGATTGTTATTAGTTACTAGGCCACTTTGCTGTTTGAGTTCCATTCCTTATTGCCCATTCCCAGCTTTTGGCAAACAAAACTTGTGATGTCAGATTTTGAAAAAATGAATCGACCAGAATTTTTAGACCTTGATTCATAAAATTAGGCATCTCAATCTATTTTCAGTCACCAAGATAATTGGCCTGAATTTTTACAAGTGCTGAGCATCTACAACATTAATTGAAAACAATGGGAGCTGAGTGTTCAGTAAATCTGGAAATCCGGCCACTTCTCTAGATATATGTATATGAGGTTAGGTGTCTAACTTCAGCACCCAAATAAGAAAACATTTGCCATAATTCCTAAGACCAAAAAATGTCTTTAAAATATACAATAATAATAATAAAATACTTAGGTCTTGTATAGCAGTTTCATCAGTAGATCTGAAAGCCCTCTACAAGTAGGTCAATATCATTATCCCTATTTTATAGCTGGGGAAATATAGAATGATTGAAACATTAGGTAACTAAATAGATCTTTGTCTATTGAAAATGTCCATATTATTTAATGTCTCTATTTTTTATAATTTGCATTTTTAAACCTAACTTCATCTTTTTTTTTATTTAATTTTTTTTGAAGTGTTAAAGCATCTAGCATACTATTAGTGCTATGCATCTAATAACAATACATTTGATACAGGTAGTATAGTATTCTAAACACTCAACTATTTATTTTACACTGGCAGTTTAGCTTTCACTGTCTTGACATACAGTCTTTCCAGAGGAAAGTATAATCTCTTCTATTGTTCCTATTGAGACAAGCATAGCTAGAGGAGGTAAAAACCTATCATTGTTTGTACAGCACCAATTCCTAATCAATAAGAAGCTAAACACTTTGGTGGAAAAAATATTAAAGCTTTGTTTCCACAAAATGTTACCATTTTTTTTTCTCTCCTCTTCATCAAAAGCAGCATTTTTGACAGTGCCCATTTGCCAGGAATAGCCAAGATAGAGAAACCCTATGGGGTCTTGTGATTCAGATTTAGGAATATCAGACCTAGAAGGTCTAAGGCATTGTGTATTAGTATGTATTGAGTCCTCATTCCAGGTGGCAAACAGCTGCACCTTTTTACAAAACTTCAAAAATAAATCTGAAGTGCTTGCTTTCAAAAGATAAGTGTTATATTTAATTGAATCATTCTCAAAACATGATAGATTAGGCAAGAAAAAGGATTGTGAATATTTAATATATTTGTTTTGTATTTCCAATAGTCAACAGAATAATGAAATTCCTTAACTACTTCTCTTTAACTTGCATGAAGAAAGCACGGTATGTCGCTAAATCTCTTTTCACCAGCACTGCCGAGAAACAACTTTAATCCTTGTTAGAAAATTGCAGAGTCTGGGGCTGACAAAGAGCTCATGCTTGTTCTATTGTGAGTGCTCCTGGGCCCTGAGAGTGGAGCCCTTTATAGCTGCATGGATCCAGCCTGGCTCAGCTGTACTATTTAGGAGAGGGGGTTTGTCAATTTCTATTGACAATGGAGAGAGTTTTTCAGTGCCTGTAGCAGTGCTGAACACAGTTGGGGATCAATGCCAGCCATTCAAGCTGCACCCTCTTTCATTGCTTTGGTTTGTTAATTCAAGACTAAAGGTCCACTGAGGGGGTTTAGGGTGTTTAAGAAAGCTGATGAACTGTTTAAGAAAGCTGATGAACTGAGAGCGTTTATAGCCCTGGTGTGGCAATTTCCATAGTCAGTGGCAACTATTGGCACTGAGGGAGTTGTGTCCTTGTTGACCCTCTTGTTATTAAAAATGCACAAGTGCTGCGCTTCTCAATATTTCAACACTCTTTCATTGTCAATACCACCTTCTGAGCCCTTCAGCTTGTTGCTTGCTCTAAAGATCTTCTTAGATTGGGTTTGAAAACTTCACCTTAAACACTAGATTAGACTGATGTTCTGTTTTCCGTGCTCCTGTTGATTTGTTGAACCTTCCCAGGGCTGGAAAGCAAGTAGCAGCTTGATGGGGAGACAGGCTGCTAATATGATTTACCAGTCTACAGTCATGCACAATAAGTGTGAATAAATACAGGGGTCTCACAGAGTCAACCCTAGCCTTTCCTTTTCTCTTCTTTTTACTTTAAAAGAGATATCTCTGGAAAATTGAAGTGAGTAATGCATGCCCTTACAGGAGCTGGATGAACCGTGAATAAGAAAAAACGAACATATTTTTTCTTAAAGTGGTTGGCTGCTGTCATGCACTGATGTGAAAAAATACATAATATTCACTTACTGCTTTATGCCTGCATAGACCACAGCAAAGAATAAGCCACTAATACTGTATCATTGACATCTTCAAGAGTCTTACTGCCCTTCCAGTGTCATTGTTAGAAGGGGGAAAGTGCATTTTTACCAGTTAAAAAGGAACTGTTTTTATTTAAAAACTTTTAAAGCTAAAGGCCATTATCTGACTGCTAAAGGTTACAAGTGAGTTTGCAACAGATCTTCCAAATGACATGTTGGGTGCATACTCTGCCAGTAAACTATACTGATGATGGTCAAAATGCCTGGCCTGCTTTCGAACCCCCTCTGAGTTTGTAGCACTGTGCTTTTTTTAAACACCATTTAAAAAAACAGAAATAGGGAAACATTCATCTTAGATAGCCTAGAAGAAATTCCATAAATGCCCAAAGTCTATGTGGTAGAGGCCAGAAAGTAACAGGAATTCTGTCTTCCAGTGCTACTGGTGGGGTGGGAGGGGAGAGACCCTGAAAATACGCTAGCTGTGATTCTTGTAAAAATTCTATGACGATTCTGGCTTCAAAATGTGAATGTCATTTTCCATATAGTGCTTTTTAAATGTTTTCTTAGTGTGTTTTGATATATAATCTCAGATAATATACTGCTTACTGGTAATTTCACTGTACAATTTTCCTGTATATGGTTAACTTGTTAAAACTGGGATAACAATTTTTCAGTGATTTTGTTTTTAGCATTTTACCATTTTTGTGTTAATAATTATAAAAATGCTTTTTTGCCCCTGTATATTGATAATCCTATTTATACCATGGAGGGATGAAGTTAATTTTTATTCGCCTCTCCAATATTGCCTGAGCAGCATTTATTCTTTAGTCTCCATATTTAGCTGGACTAATGCGAAGAAGCAGTGGTTTTAATTTCTTGGCTGTGTTTTCAATGTGTCTGTCTTAGTGGGGTAATGTAACGAATTTGGATTCTATGGCAGTTTTCATTTACATATCTAGAGTTTTTGAAAATGCACGCATTTTGAGAGAATGAGACTGATTCTGTACTCTATTTTCCTTCTACAATTCCATTAATTTCAATAGTGTTGCACAAGGATAACCAAACACAGAATTTATCACAGTATCTGCATCTTGCTCATTCATTCCTTACCAATTATTTCAACACAACCCCCTTATTAGAAGTAAATTGTAGCCCATGTAATACAGTTTTTTTTCTTATGGAATAATAATCATTTCTAAAAATTCATTGATAGAATCATGTTCTGTATCTCTCCCCTATTCAAGATTAAGATGTGTAGCACCTAAGCAACAAGAGGAAAGATTAGATCCATCTTATTGCAAAGAACAGTAGAGAGTCGAGAGAGAATGCATGGCTGTATGAGATTTCAAGTTTATCATGTCAGCAGAGTCCAGCAAGTGAATTCACATGTATGCTATTTGTTATAGTACATGACAATCATCCTGTATCAGCCTTTACTTGAATAAGACCCCATTATCCATTATTTCAAAAAAATGTGAAGTAATTATAATGAAAGCCCTAAAATAAGCGTGTGACTAATAAAAGAAAAGAAACTCTATTAAGGAATGTCTTTCAGTGATCCGGAGCAATGTTCCATGGATACCAAATCAACCCTACATAATATTAAACAAATCAAGTTACTTCATTTTATGAGATTTGTATAGCCACATGCATTTTATTCAGTGTGTTTGTTCAGCTCAATATAATAATAAATTAATAGGAATACATTTGATAAAAAGTAAAATTAATTTATTTCCTGCGATATGCAATTAAAATACCTTTTATACATATTAAACAAAATTGTTAAAGCAACCTTAATAAATACAAGTCAATATTATATGAAAATCTTACTTTTAATCATTACAAATGTTTCTTAAAGCTGATTGCTAATCACTTCAGAGTCTAGATTTATTTTATTTACTATAAAGAAAATGTATTTAAATACATATCCAATATATGCATAAAAAGCTTGTTCCAGAAGGCTGGCATATTTGGTATAAAGAGTGCTACTTTTATCATTAGTTAGACGATATCCAGAAACCACATTGTGTTGGATCTTTCAATATACTTTGAATTGAGCTTACAATATTCAAAGAGTGCCAAAGCTGCCTACAGTAGCTATTCATTGAACTTTGTTAATATATGTACCTTGTATCATATGCTGCATTTTAAAACATAAAGATGCAATGTTTCTCTTTACATATCTGTGCATGTTGCAAGAGGACAGGAAATTACAACAGGAAAGGATTTAAGCCTTCTCCCTGTGGGAGAGAGACTATAAATAAGGATGAGACATGAACTCTCTCAAAGTGTAATCTCTTATTCCTAAAATGAAACAAGCACCTTCCTTTTTTATACTTTGACTGAATGACATCTACTTAGTTGTTTACATGAGAGAGAGAGAAAGCAAAACTACTACAACATCTTGTAAAAACTCTGTTGACTTTAGTTAATTTTAATGCAACTTGGTGCTTATCTTGGCCACTAGTATATTTCAGCTGGACATTATTTTTATGATAAAATGAGCATCAACTGCAGTAAGATTATTTTGCAGTATCCAGTCATAAAGCTTTGAGTGAAAATGTTTACAGATATGCATAGCATGCAGAAGGGAAAAAAAGATAGCATGTAATATAATTGGTAACAAATGGAAGGCAAAATCTTGAAAAGCTTACTACTTTTATTGTCTGTTTCTGGTTTTACCAAAGTAAAACTCCCATTGACTTTGAGGTGATTTCCCAAAGTCAGGATTTAGTAAGGACAGAATCAGGATTTTTGGCTCCTCGTTAGATGCCCTTATCCTAGATTAGATGTTGTTTTCTTGTTTGGTATGGGAAAAATTTTTATTTTAAAGCTAATCTTACTGCATTTCCCCCTGGTGTTTCAGCAGTCAGTTCTTTCATATATATGTTTAATACCCATTCTTACTGACAGATAGCAAAGTGCAAAACACCTATTTCACATGAATTTGTTACAACTCAAAGACAGTGAGGTGAGTGCTAATTAATGTAAAACAGTCCAGGAATAGGTATAGTTTGACTTCTATACTGGGGGGGAGGGGAAGCAGCTCCAGTTACCCCAATAGGGCTATGCCTGGGAAGGCAGATTCAGCCCCTGCCCGGGGCTTGCAGTTTGAGGGGTTGGACCCTTCCCCACCCATGAGTCTAGGTCAAGTTAGTTGATTTCCTAGCAACACGTGCAATTCTCTTAACAGAAAATTCTATTACTAATGACTTCAAGTGCTGATCTATGTTCATTACCTCTCATTACTAAATATGTTAAATGAATACTTCAGAAATGTGTTGTTGTTTTTTCACCCTTCTTTCTAGCAATGGTACAGCAGCTCCATGAAAGTCATATGTATGTGGCTGGCTGATAGATTAGATCTTCAGCTTCACATCTACCAGCTGAAGACTCTCATCAAGATAGTGAAGGTAAACAAAAAGATATTTGAATTAGATTACAACATGGCATTAGAGAGAAAGGTGAGGGATAGTTAATAGAAAATAAACTGTGATAGATAAACATGGGACACTGTTCAAATCCAGGCACCTATAGTGAAACAAGTTGCTACTTTTATCAGGGTTTCATCCCCCTTTGGTTACTTGGGGAGGGGGGGAGAAGTATGTTTAAAAATGCTTATCTTGATTTGCAGGAAGAAAGACAGGAGGCAACGTATGTGATTTTAATTAGGCCACTTTATTCACTTAACTGTCTGGGAATAGTTTATAATAAATCCTACCGTGCAGCTCATATTTCTTTCTTTAACCATGTCTGCCTATTTGGAAGCACTGCCCCCAGGCATCTCCCATCTGAATCTGATCTCAGCTTTTTCCCACCACCCTGCCCTCATCTGAGGGAGTTAAACAGGGCTGGAGAAAACATGGGGCTGTCTCCCTGCTGAACCAGATATTAGGAGCTCCAACCCTACTTTTATCAACTCCCTTAAGGGATGCCTCCCCCAAACCACTGGTTACCAGACAGTTTGTTTACATTTGCACGGCCGCCCACAGCTCCCAGTGGCTGTGGTTCACCGTTCGCAGACAATGGGAGCTGCGGGATGTGGCACGGGCTGCAGGGATGTGCTGGCTGCCGCTTCCCGCAGCTCCCATTGGCCGTTTGGCAGCCTGCCAGCGGCTTACCCTGATGGCGGGCTGCAGGTTCTCCACCACTGCCCAAAACCCACTTCCAGCTCCTGTTCATCAGTGACCCATATCCCCTCTTTAATAAGTACCTATACTGGACACCTTCCACACCTACTACCTACTAGATTGTGCTATCTAGATCTACTCTCATTACCTAACTCACCAGTGCCCTGATCTGCTACCGGGAAGGTGGGAAAAACTCTCCACTTCAGCCAATCTGACACTGAGGGAAAAATCCCTTTCCAGCCCCAAATGAAAAAAGGCAACTAGTGCAAGCCACAGAAGATCATAAAATCTGGCTCTACTCTGATCCCCTGGGTGGGAGGGTAGATGCTACTGATCAGTGATTGAGAGAGCGAGACCCTTCTGGAATGCAGCAGGGGTATGAATACCCTCCCCTTCCCCTGGTGCACCTGGTGAATCAGTGACCCTCCCTGGCCCAGCCTCTTCCTGTTCCCCCTTGGCTCTACTCAGATGAGTCTCTCCTCCTCCTCCTCCTCTCCCTCGTAACCCAGATGCAGTTTGGATGCTTAAAAGAGCCTTTTTCCAGCTGCCCATCTGGCTCACTTTACGTCCATGTGTATATACAAATTCTGGAGAAGTAAGTTGTTCAAAGGCTCTGAACTACCATCATAAGAATGAGAGTTTAATCTTACACACTTTGGAAAACATACCAAGAGGAAACCTAAAAAATGATCACAATGTCTTTAAAAAGATGGGTTTGAGCTAAGCAACAACAGAACACATGAACACTAATGGAAATTTAAAAGGAAAGAAACTGAATTTAAAGGAAAAGGCTTTTCCCTTAGAAGGTAATCAAAGCTTGGAATTCAATGTTACTTGAACACTAGTGATACCTCAGGATATAAATGAGATTAAATGATAATTACTTTGTATTATACAATTATTTGTATTGTTTTATTTATACAGTACCATCAGTTTGCAGAGCTGTACACTAAGTGAGGTATGCCAGATCTCTGCATCAGTGTGCTAAATGCGTGGCAAGAACAACAGAGCACATGAACATGCACACAGTAGTCTGAAGGATAAGGAATATTCTTTCCCCAGCTGGCCAGCAGAGGCTACTCTAGGAGAAATCCTAATAAAATACAAAAACTCCCAAATTAGCATGTGATGCTTTAGATGTGTAACTGCTTTTAGCAATAACAGCAGTTGCACCACCGAAGGCCACTACACTGAATTGAGAATATATCAACGGGCCTGATGCTGAAGTCTATAATGAGGCAAAAGTTTCACTGAAATCAATGGGAGATTTGTCTGGATAATGGTTGCAAAATCAATCCTTAAAAGTCATGTCAAAGGAGAATTCTGAAAAAGTGTTAAAATCCTACTGTATTTACAGTAGTGACATATAGTGAGTGACTATATCTAGAGTTGACAGCATTTTCTATTTGCTGTCCCATAATTGTTTCCTCATTTAAAGGAAAAGTGCACCCACTTTGCTCAAACCCACAGTATAAAAATCCACAAGGTAACCCACAAACTCTAAAAGGTGGGGACTTGGGGCATAGGTTAAAGTATTTAATTAAAATGGATATTTCTGAGCTTTGTACTTGCACAAGCAAGATCGGGCATTGAGAGTGTCATGAAAGAAGGCTATAGTGGATGTGGGATATAAATCAAGTGTTTGTTAAAGCATATCGTGCATGAAGTGGGAAGGGTCATAAATAGAGATGAGAGATATGAGCAGTGATGAAGTTCTGGAGAGATTTTAAAGTGATGAGTGGAACTTTGATCTCAGTTTGGTTCAGAACACAGCTTAAAGTGGCACTGACTTAAAGGATTTCCTTCAGGGAGCACACTATACCTATGTTCTGTTGAGTGCGGTGGCTACCGATGCATTTCCAGATGCAATTCAAGGTTTTGATATAAAGTGTGTGTGTGAGAGAGAGAGAAAAAACAGTTGAAATCAACTGAGATGGTCAAACTGATATGTTCATTTGGGGGCTGAGAACAGAGCCACCTCAGTAGAAGGTCTCAACTCTGGAACTTACTCCCTTTTTGATCCAGCAGAGAAACAACTGTAATGTTCAGGGCAGGCTGCTGAATTATCAGTTAATCCAGTATTACTCTAAGGAAGTTGGCTAAAGAGGAATTTCCTGGAAAGATAGGCTCCTTATTGGGGTTGCTTTGGTTACCCTGAGTTATAGTTACTTTATTGTTGATTTTATTACACTGGAATGTCAGTGCATCTACAGGAGACTATTCAATAGGCATATAATATGAATGCAAAAAAATTAAATCCGGATCAACAATCAGTAGGTGTGATTTAGTCAGAGCATTGGAAGAATGAAAAACTTGATAGCTGTGTTTTGGATGGACTGGGGGCAGAATCGATGAGATAGAGAAAAGTCAGCAAATTGGATCCATATAGGAAATTAACAGCCAGTGGTTAAAGTAGACAAAGTAGTAAGGAATTGTGGAACTTTAGTGCTTTCCTGGTCGTCTTCTCCTATAGCCTTTTCCATGCATATTGTAAGCCCAAACCGGTGCTACCAGAAAACACGGAAGAGTATGAGTGTTAGATTTTCATTGCTGCAGTGCTGCCTGACTGCTTTTAGACATCACTGAATAATGTGGTTCCTCCTTAGTCTTTTTGCCCAACACTGAAAGTCAAATGAAACAGTAGCCTCCGCTGTGTCATGGCAAATCTATGCATCGGGGAAACAAAACCTTGAGAAGTGAACAAAAGGAAGGCTATGTAGATGATTTGCAATTTAAGTGAGCATTTACACTGACTTTTTTTTAAAGCAGTGACCATAGAAACTGTTAACGTCATAGGATACAGAACTCATCTTAAAACTTGTTTTTGAATGTATTTTCATAAACACCTGGTTTATAATGCAGAGATAACTGAAAATAAAATTGTATTATGAGGAAAGAGTCCAGGTGTTGAGATTTTCTGTTGGATGGTAAACATTAGCTGTAAACAAATTAATAATTGAATATCCAACTGTAGACCTCTCAGCTTCAAAATGCTGTACTCTTAAAACTGATTTAACAGAATTATGCCAAATTGTTAAGACATTCACAAAGCTCTTCATCAGGTTCTCTCTGAATGAATGAGGGGACTATAGAGTTACTGCAAAATATGCACTAAGTATGGAAGCTAAACACAAAACACTCCACCTTAAAGGAATGGTTTTTGAACTGTGGACAGTGGACCCTTTTCTGGTGTCCCTAGAATGAGACAATTTATCATTGTCTACACAGGGGTCGTCAACCTTTCAGAAGTGGTGTGCCAAGTCTTCATTTACTCACTCTAATTTAATATTTTGCATGCCAATAATACATTTTAATGTTTTTAGAAGGTCTATATTATATAACTAAACTATTGTTTTATGTAAAATGAATAAGGTTTTTAAAATGTTTTAAAAGCTTCATTTAAAATTAAATTAAAATGCAGATCTTATCAGTTTAGTGTGATCCTTGCCCTTGATTTTCCTTGTTGAGTTTTCCAATGTCTCCAGGCCAGCAGTGGGCTGAGCGGGGCCCGGTGGCCAGGACCCTGGCTGGAAAGGTGCTGGCGGCTGGAACCCCAGGCTGGCAGTAGAGTGCCACTGAAAGTTAGCTTGCGTGCCACTTTTGGCAAGCGTGCCACAGGCTGTCTACCCCAGTAAACACTATTGCAGTTTTGCAAAAATTATCCAAAGTTAGACAAAAGGCTGGTAACACCTCTGTCCACCTCCGTTGTTGCTACCATTAGTGAAAGCTGGACCAGTGCAAGAGATCAAAGTGTAGAGAAGGTCTTTGGGAACAAAGTATTTAGGGGATTATTGAATTGGGAGGGAACTGACTCATGAAAGGCGAATTTTTTTTCAGATTAGTGCACCAGAGGAAAAAGTTGATAACTACCTTAAAGAAATAATTGCTAATACCTCTTGGTAACGTGAACTATATAATGTTTCTAGTGAGGTGGCTTATCATCACTTCACATCTCTCCTGACTTGGCAGGTATAACAGAAGTCGTATGCACAAGTTCGCAGATAATTGACAATAAGTTGCTTATATGGATTCACGACATGGTTTTGGTGGTTACATTCTATGGCCCAAATTTTCAAAAGTGATTAGTGATGTTGGCTGCCTTTTAGAAGGGTTATCTTGAGATGTTTTAAAAGGAGCCAATTTTCAGAAAGTGCTGAACTCTGACTCAAAAATGAAAGTACCAGCACCACTTAAAATGGCCTGTATTTTTAAAAGGAATGAAACTGTTTTAATAAAGGTATAATTGGGCACTTTTATGCAGTGACTCTGCATGGGTTTATTGGGAAAATCCAATGGTACATTTAGAATGTTCTCTCTCCCTGCTACAGAAAACCTACCGAGATTTCAGATTGCAGGGTGTGTTGGAAGGAACACTGAACAGTAAAACCTATGATACTGTTCACAGCCGTCTTACAGTAGAGGAGGCCACAGTTTCAGTCACTGATGGGGGAGGACTTCAGGGTATCACCATGAAAGACAGCGATGAAGAAGAAGGATGATAGCTTCTGGAAGGTCAACACTAGGTGTTTGTTTTGTAACTTGTCCTTGTTATTTGCATTTATAGTTTTGCTTTACAACACTTGAGTACCAAAAATGTAATTCATTCTACTTTTTTAAATCTGAAAGCAGAATTATTGGGAGCAAAAATGCCAAGAATTTTTTGAGGACAATGATTTTAGCATATTTCAGTGTGTAGCTTTGCTTAGAACTGTGAGAATATTGGCATGGAGTTCGAGTTCCACTTGTGATTACGTTTCCTTATCTTTTGTTAGTTACCATTTGTTCCTGTAACTCCATCAAATAGTGATGTCCTGTGCAGAAAACAAGATGTGTGCCTCACATAATACACAATTATACAGGAAATCATTCTTGGAATAATTCAGTGCCCTTGTTTAAAAAAAAACGGTGTATTTTCAGGATTACACTTTACATATTTTTTTCTTGTTTTGTACTTAATTTTTCATTATTGTGTGATGTGCATTAAAAACTTAAATCTTGGTTCACAGTGCTTTGAGTTTGGTGTATAAATAAGAAGACTCCAGGGAATACAAAATGCACATAGACTACTTAGCAGTGTTGTCTTCTGTTTCCCTACATTCATCTTGCAAGTTTAAGGATATCTCATCCCGTTGGATGTCAGTAAGCTTGCTATCAGTGTTTCTATTTCTATGTGAAATTTTGCAGACAATAAGAACACATTTTGTCATGACCGTGTCTGTATCTATCCAAGTTTGTATAGAATTCTAAAATTAAAAGATGTTTTCAGTATTTCAAATCATTCAAACTGTCACCTAGTTTTTTCTTGTAAAAAACAAATAAGCTATTTCTGTATGCTTGTATTTGATAACCTGCTTTGTAGGAGCCCAGGGCAGTGTTCCATAAACGAACACCTATATGCCCATGTCTTTGATGGGAGTTTGACAGAATCAGACAAGATTTTCTCAAAATTCGCTCTTCCTATATAGAAAAATGCCACCGTGTTTATTTTCAGAGAACATGTATGAATCTTCATATGGGTGGGATCTGGAGGAATTCTGAAAAAGCAGTATCAGAAGGGGTGAGAAGAAGTTACTGAAGTAACTGAGCATTGGCTTGCCAAACCCAGGGTTGTGAGTTCAATCCTTGAGGGGGCCATTTAGGGATATAGGGCAAAAATGGTCTTGCTTTGATCAGGGGGTTGGACTAGATGATCTTCCGAGGTCCCTTCCACCTCTGAGATTCTGATTCTATGAAGTTACCATTGACACTAAATGTCTTAACTCATGGAACAATTCAAAAATTGTGCAGTTTCCTTGCAGTGACAGCGGTGGAACTTCGGCGGAGTTCTGAAAGGACAAAGCCCCTGATGAACTGACAAGTTTTAGAGCGGTTAAAAGAGTTGGTTTTTAAGTGTGCAGAACAAGGGCAGGCAGGTTACACTTCTGCAGGGCTCAGCTACTTTAAAAAGAAAAGGACAGTTACTCCCCATTGCACCATCCAAACCGAAAAGGAGTTTGATGAAATGAAAATAGAGAAAATAGAAAATTCCTGCCTCCTCGTAGGGGCGAGGAGAGGTAAAGTTTTCAAGGTCACGTGCCCCCTGTTCTGCCTTCCCTGCTGAGTCGCCTTTCATTTTCATTGCCCCGACCCCGTCAGAGGAGGGGATCTCATTTGCTGCTGCCCTAGCAAGTAAATGCTCATACGAAGTGCATTAGTGGTTCCCCCGGCCTCGGAGGGTTAAAGCCCTCGCCCTGCATTTGGGGAGAGGCCGCCGCTTCTGCGCGCGCACACTTTGCCAAAGGGAAAGGGGAACTTTACTGGGCTTTAGGGTGATTTGTTTCCAAATTCTCCTCTGGAGCAGCGACTGCCGCTGCTGTTCTTTGCATCCCATTCCTCCCCCACAGACACACTAAAAACTCTGCCCCCCGTGGAGCAGCGTCCTGGAGAGGGGGAGTGACGGGAGCGGGATAGGCAGACTCCAGCTCCCGAAGAACAGGAGTCGGGCTGGAGAGAGAAGCCGCGTCCACACAGCAGCGGGAGAACGCTCGCTCTTCCGTGCAGTCCGCGGCTCTCGGGTTGATCGGGGCCGCTCAGGAACGGGATGGGGTGGGATTGGCATCCCAGGCCTGCAGCCAGTTTCTAACCCCAGGCCCACGGCGCTCTGGGGGGGGGGGGACGTGCCAAACCCCGGGGGTGCACCGTACTTCGCTCCACGAGGCGCGCGAGCTTCCTCCACGCAAAATATACCACTAGCTGGGTGGATTATTTAACTCGGGGACCTCTTTGCTATTTTGACCCGAAGCGCTAAATGGAGGCGTTTTACAAACGTGCCTTTTGCAGCAACAGGTCGAGCTATGATCGGCTAGTTCTACAGATCTAATAATCTCCCTGATCATCTGTCTGTTATCCCTCCCCGGCCCGGTCAGGACCCGGCTCAATCGCTCCAACAGCGCGGCTGTCCTGTGACATTCCCGTCGCGACCACCTCCTTTGCTGCGGTGTTGTTAGCAGAGATGTGTGAACGAGGAGCTCGCCGGAGCGCCTGCTCCGGATAACTCCCCGCTTCTCCACAACGCCACAACCCGGCTTGATTCCAGCGGCAAACTAGAGACTCCCTGGGATCGGGGGCCCAACACGGGAGTTCTTAAGTGGCGGGAGAGATCGGGGGGGATTCTCCTTCTCAAACGACACGATGTCTGCCCCGGCAGCGTTTGCAACAGTTTTATCCCAACCTTTCTCGGGAATAACGGGCAACGTCCACGCTCTAGCGGCTGTGTCTGTCAGGGACCCGACAGACTGGGCCCCCCTCCTGTGTGGAGGGGGGAGGAGGAGGGACCATTGTGGGAAAATCTAGCGCCAGAAGGTGGGTTTGATCCTTTGGACAGACAATAACAAGGGCCGGACGCGCGCTCGGATGCTCGCCGGGAGCTGCGCCGGAGCGTTTTTCGCCCCCGTGTCTGCCCCTTGCCCACGGGCTTGCCACCAATCGCGCGCTCGTGAATTCCTTGGCAGGGGAGCTCCGGCCCCGGACGGGGCGTTTGCCCAGCAGCGTGTGTATCGACTGGCCTGCAGCGCATCTGACAGCCCCGAAGGGGCGAGTTGCGCGGCAAGGGCGGCGGAGCGCAGGGAAATCCCCCGCGTTTTGGTGGCTGTTGTGGCTGTGCTGCTAGTAAGTGTTGGTCTGCGCGGGGTTGTTTTTAACGCTGGGGCTATTTTGGCGGGCACCCAAGGGAACAAAGCAGGACACGGAGAGGCTCAACCCTCTTCAGCCCTAATGAAAGGCGAGGAAAGGTTATTCCAGTGGGAGCCGCTCAACCAGCGTCCTCGGAATCTTCATGTGGGTTGAGGAGCCTAATTTCTGTGTAAACCTAACGCCCCCCCCACTCCCCGACATGGGATACTATGGGCAGAGAGGGCCCGTTTCTCCGGCTTCAACTAGAGATTTCTAGAGTATAAGAAAGGAACCTGCAACGTGTGCGGGGCTTAGGGCGAGTCACCGTTGGAGTAACTCTGATGTCGTAGGCGGGGATTTGGCCCGGGTGTTCTTGCATTTGGCAGCTTCCAAAGGAGTGCAGGGTTTTCTCGAAGGGACAGAATGAAAAGTTAGCCTGGTAAGCAAAGAGCGTGCGGCTGCTTAGCGCTAAAAGGCACTGGCTAGGGCTGGGAACCTGACAATAGGAGGGAAATCAAGGAACCGGTTTCGGTGGGATTTTTTGGGGTAACAACAAGTCGACCAGGGAGGTTTAAACCCAACGCTGACCCCCCTTTCGTGACGGTATCCGAGGAAAAGACCCGATTTCTGTTTTGTCTCGTCCCCTGGGTTTGGGGTTAAAGGAGCTTCGCTTCCCTTGACGAGTGTGTACACCAAAAAAAAAAAAAAGGTTAAAGGGACAATAACGTTCCAGGTAATTAATACAACAACCGTTTCCCATCAGCTTCGTTTTTCAATGAAGTAGAAGCCGGCTGGGTTCAAATGACGTCCTGTTCCTACCCGGCGAGTCGTGATGTTGCCGGGAGAGCCGAGCCCATTAACATAGTTCCAGTTGTTAATATGCCGCTAATAAACCCTGATAAACAAAGGACGTAGGAGCACACGTGGTTTCCAGAAGGACTCCTGCTCTGTTTGCTTCCTGAATGTACGACTGCACTTGATTAACTGTGTGGCTCTTATTAAGGGAAGGAGTGGGGCACATGAATGCTGCTGGAAGCGGGGGAAGCACAGTTTCAAAAGGAAAGCAGCACAAGACGGTAAATGAAGTGGAAAATAATAGGGTTGTTTCTCCCGGCTGGTAATACGTCTGCACTCAGTCATTTTGAATTCCTTGGGTGGTTGTTGGACTCGGGTTAATAACGGTGACATGATGTATTATACTGGCACAATGTGCCCACCTGCATAGGAATCCCTCTCGCGTTGAGTCCTCAACGCGCCCGTTCCCGGGTACGGCTTGAACGGGGTTTTTTAAAGAATTAATTGAAAGCGCCGGGATGTGGTGCGTTGAGATCTGTAGAGATGTGAGCCCCCGACTATGGGCCTCACCCCTCAATATGCTTCCCTGCTGCACGGAAGCCTGCTGCGTCTGAGGGATGGGGGAGAGGGGAACACTAACCAGCTCATTTTAGCCTAAAATTAGAGCCTTCCGCTAGGAAAAGGGAAACCAGATTCCACGGGAAACCAAGCTGCACAGGGAGCCGATGGGGCAGCCCTGGCGTGCGACCTGCTGATGGAACGCCCGAGGAAGCGGTCAGGCTAACCAGTGTAGACAGAAGGCCAAACTCCAATAGCAACATCCAAAGCTGAGTCACGGCTGGTTGGAGCGAAGGGGAGGCTTTCAAGTGCAGGTTCATGCGCAAGGCTGCCTCCTTCCTTCTCTGCTGCCTTCAAGACGCCAGGCCTCTCCTCCCCGAGACCCTGCTGTAGGTGACACCGCTGGGAGGGGCGACTGGAGAGAGCAGATGTAGGGTTCGAGGCAGAATCGGCCCCAGTGTGTGTGTGTGTGTGGTGTTCTGAGTTTCTTAAACAACATGAAACTAAGGAGATCTCGTCATATATTCTGCTTGGTCCCCAACACTGCCCTCCTTCAATTTTAATGGCAAAAGAGGGCTCACTTTCATATCAGAGATAACCTGTACCAATGACACCGCACGGCGCTTTGAGCAGAGAAAACTGTATCTGTGAAAAGGTTATAAAACCT
The DNA here is from genome assembly GCA_032164245.1 of Sternotherus odoratus. Classification (NCBI taxonomy): domain Eukaryota; kingdom Metazoa; phylum Chordata; order Testudines; family Kinosternidae; genus Sternotherus; species Sternotherus odoratus. Next base: position 36,871,964 of record JAVMKO010000001.1, read on the forward strand.
TTAACTAAAGTCAGATTGCAAACTGCAACTGCACGGTACGGAAGTTGTTATCGGAACCAAAGCGCCACGTGCTCAGAAGGCCACAGGAGCTGTGTATTTAGCACAGGCTATAATAATAGCACTTTGAAGAGGGTGGTTTCATTCTTTAGTCATCCAGATCTTTTGCTAGTAGCTGATCATTGACAGGCGTCTCCTCAAGTTAAGCAAAATGTTGGCGCTTGTATTCCTCTAGTCTAATGGGTCAGCTCCTGCTTCCATGAAACTCCTTGACCTCAGTGGGAACAGCGTGGGGCCCTGTATTTGAGTCTGCATTTTAAAATATTCATTACAGCCCCGCAGAACTGTGTTAGGAACTCAGTGCAGAGCAAACGTAGCACTTCCCGGGTCAGTCTCGAGAAGGAGCAGGATTCGTTTCATCCCCGGGGTCTTTCTCCCCGGTGAATTCCACGGAGCCTTTCCGCTGCTGCAGGGAAATGTTGAAATTGCACCACAGCGAGTGACCAGTTCGCTCAAATTACAAACTGGCTCCTAAAACTTAGCTTCCGCCTCTACCCGCCTCAGAGAAGCCAGGTGCTGGGTTTGGATGTGTAACAGGGAACATCCGGCCCGAGGCCCCAATCCCGGGAGGAGACTCAAGCCTGATTTGAACAAGTCCCAAGGCAGCCGAAAGTTGGGGTGCTGAAGTCCGGCGCTGACGTGGGGTCCGCTTCAGTCTTTCCAGGCCTTTTTAGAGAGGCCAGGCCGGGCCCATTGACCTCCCACCCAACTGCTGCTGGTGTCACCTCCCCGCCCAGCTAGAATCATGGGACCATCCCCCGGTTCTCGGGGCTGCGCCCGCCTCAGACGTGCTGGAAAAGTAGCTCAAATGCAGCGGGGGGAAGGCAAGAGCTTAACAACGTGCGGGTGACTCGATCCCTGGTTTTAACCCTCCCCCCGACATGAAGCAGTTAAAAGAGGCCCGAGCCCCGCGGCTGAGCTCCTAGGCCGGGACTGGTTGAATCGATTTTGGATCTAGCCCCAGGAGCCCAGCGCACGCTGTGGCACAGCTCTCACTTTGGCCACACACACCCCCCGCACTGTGAGCAGCGGGGGGGACGGGGGACGCCTCCGCTCCTGGGCCCAAGGGACTTTTCTTTGTCAGGGCTCGTGTGTCTCCCCGCCCGGCCCGCGCGACAGGTGGAGCGGGGACAATAGACTGGGAGCCAGATGGGCAAGTTCAGGGCTAAGTCTCTGAAGGTGTAACCCGGGGGAGGAGCGCCACCCCGCCCCCTCCCTCTCCCTCTCCCCAGTGTCCTGGGCCAGGAAGAGCCGTTTGCACACCAAGGCGGTGCGTGCCCGCCCGGAGCGCCTGGGCCCTTTCACTGGCTCCACGGCCGCGCTCGCAATCCCTCCCCTCCCCCATTCCCGCGGGAAAGGCGCCAAAAGCGGGGGAGGGGAGGGGAGGGGGCGAGCTCGGGAGCAGCCTGCGCCGCTCTCCCCTTTCACAGCTCGAGCTGGGGCGGCTGAAGCCAACGCAAACACGACGGGAAGGTGCCGCTAGCCCGAGCCAACGCCGGGCACCGCTCCAGGGAGGCGGGCGGGCGAGGAGCCACGCGGGGTTTCGGGCTCACTCTGTCCCGCTGTGGCGCTCGGCTGTCGACGCTAGAGGGACTGGAAATGGCCGGGTCGGAACGAGCCGGGAGGGCTGCCCTGGCGTGACACGCGGCTGAGCCGTCAGCGCTCTGTGGGGAGACGGGTACCAGCCCCGGTCCGAAGCCCGCTGTGGGGAATGGGGGTCCCAGTCATCCGGCCCAGCAGCGTTCTGGGCACAGGAGGGCAAAGCAGCAGCTAGGAGCGCTCGCCCTGCCACCGACTTCCTTTGTGGCCCGGGGCATGTCCCTTAACCTTGCGGCCTCGGTTTCCCCCACTGAAAATGGGACTCAGGGGACTGACCCGCTTGGTTGGTTTGGAGGAGGCGCGCACAGCGTTTGGCACGGCTAGAACTCATCAGTGTTGATTGGTTCATCTCAGCCCACTCCCTCGGTTCATAAACCGGCTTAAAGAGAGCCGCATTACTCCTTATACACCCGGAAGGGACGAGATTCCCCTTTGCACCCGGCCTTCCTCTTGCCCGGACATTGGTGATGTTCCCTCGCTCATTTACACAAAAACCCGCGACTTGATTTTTTTGGAAAGCGGACTTCAGAATGGTCCGAGATTCGACCATCAGATTATCCCGGTTAATACTCGACCCAGAGGCGCCTTCCCTATTTATTTCAGCACAAGACAGACTGTTCCCTGGCGGTCTAGTCCTGTATGTGTCGCGACACTTAAAAACTAAACCACTTGAATCCAGAAATCAAATCCCCATTGAAACCGGATTGAAACCTGGGCGCTTCTACTGCAATAGCTGAAATCGCTCGGCCGTAAGTTTGTCTCTGGGAAAGGAAGCAGGCATGAGAGCCTTTTGAAAAGACGGGTTAGATAACCTGCTAGAATCAGATGTTTTAGAAGCGTCCAAGAAAAGACGCGCGAAGAAGGGGCGTTGGTGAGCTAGAGCCTGATCCAAAGACCATGCAGACAGGAGAAGGAGTCTTTTAGGCTTTGAATCAGGCCCATCGAGTAGGCCCCTTAGTCGTTTCCATTCTAAGAGCCCGAGGTAGGATTTGACCCCACTCCATCAAATCAAATTCTGTAATGACAGTCCACAGCCGCAACTGTAACTATCTGCCCCCAAAGCCAGCGCAAGCAGAGCAATGGAGAGTGACTAAAAGGTGTTTCTGACAGCGACCTGTATATGACAAACAGGAGTCTATGGGTGTGTGAACAAAGAGCCATTTTTGGAGGTCAAAACGAGGCTATAATAAATGTATTTAATCGAAAGTTTAACAAGCAAATACATTTTTTAACTCAGACAGATGGGGGGAAACAACAACAGCGAACGATTTCACAGGGACAGAAAGTTGAGACTATTTCCTGTACGTTGATGGAAATTCCCTTTTGGGTCCTTGGTCTCCAAAGAATTGAACTCACCGAAGTTCAACTCTTCAATTTCGTAGATTGCGGCTAGCACTTTTCCTCCTACTTCCCCGGACAGTGTTTTTAAAAAATATGATTGGGGTTTTGGGCTTCATTCCCCCCCCCCCAATGACCTTCCAAATTTCTTCATCCTCCCCCCCCCCCCCCCAATGACCTTCCAAATTTCTTCACCACTAGTGTTGTAATAAATACAGCCTGAACGGGCAGCAAACGAAGAGACTAGCCAACTTTCCCCCGAGTAAATGGCCAGAATCTCCTCCCGTTTACAGCACGGGTGGACTGAGATGTGAGTGCTGAGAAGCACCATGGAGAGGGCAATGGGACTTGTAAGGAGAGCAGGATTTTGCTGCGGGGTTGGATTCAGCCCGGGGCAGGTCTTGTAGCACCGTTTCTATGTAAGCCCGCGAAGCGGAGTGACAGGAAGGCACGTAACCGGACTGTCCCTGAGCAGCGGACAGCCTGGGAAGTGCAACTTTCGCACTTTATCGCAGTTCACCGCTTAGCCAAACTTTCTCAGTCCCAACTCCAAATACACTACAGACGCAAAGATCATTATTCCCGACGCTCCTCAGCGCACGGATCGCCTGATCCCGGGAGCGTAACACGCTCCTGTACCGGGAATTTCGCTCCGCAGTTGTTGAACTGGAAAGGAACAAGTGGGGAAGTGTCATTCACAGCCCCAGCTGCTGTTGGCCCCTCCCAGCCACTTTTACCAAGGGCCCTTTGGAGTTGATGACACCGCTGGGCCCCCTCGCAGGCAGGCTGATTCGATTAGATGTGATTGCTGTAGTTTATGCTCATCGCCGGTCTGCTTAAACACATCGGGCGGGAGCCTGTATGACGGCGAGCGTGGAGCGCTGCTCTACTGTCGCTTGTAATCATCATTATATGCAATTAAAGGATTGATACCGGAAACGTTTTAATTTGCACCAGGCTGGTTGATTGTCCTGGAGGGTCGTAGCCTGCGTGGAGTTTGCACGGGTGTAAAATAGAGCAGCAAACACATTTGGGTTTGGTTCAGACAACTTTTTGTTGTTGTTGCTGTCGGATTCACTAAAAAATACGGTCTACTTTAAACTAACAATGTCATCATCCTTGCCATGGGCTAATACATATTGCTGGGGCGAAAAAATAAACGACTGAGTTAAGTTAATGATGCCTAAATGTCCTACCCAACAAAACAAATCCTCCTTCAGCACGTAGCGCGGATACTTCAGAAATGAACCTGCTGGTTTCCAAAGGACTTTGCTGCTAACATCAGATCATAACAGTGCCATTCATTATTATATTGGCTCATGAAGTATATCCATGCCTGGCAGTCTTACTCCGCGAGATCAGGGCAGGAGGGAACAACAATTCACTGCGGAATAGAGTCCTGCCAAAGTGTTGTTGATAGGAGCAGTTACACCTGAACCGGTTCCAATAAGTTTACATTGGGTCCCGCGGCTCTGAGCCTAAGCCAGAGGTCTCTGCTCCCCTCCTCTATTTTGTAAATCTTTTCTATAAACCAGTTCTCATTTATATGTTAGAGACAAGGTCATCTGACAAAAAATTAACTCTCATACAAGACAACAATAACAACAACCAGGGGCTAATTTCCCTATTGAAAAAGCCATGGCAATGCGGGGTTAATTTACTCCATTGTGTCCAGGTATGTCAAATTGCACGGTGTAGATGTAGAAATACAAGGCGCTATTCTGAGCCGTCTGGCAGTACAACAGAGCCGTGTAGGGGATGGAGTGGCAGTTTTAGCTCTGGATTTCCTGGCTTTTGTTTGAAGGTAAATCACCCCTTTAACAACGCTGGATTGTAAAGATGTGATCCCGGGGATTGATTGATTGATTGATTGATTAGCTAATATGAACAAAGCAGCGGCTGTAAACGAATCAGTGCCTACAAATAATAATCGGACACAGGGGAAGCCGCCAGAGTCCTTCAATGAAGCAGGCAGGAGTATTGTCCGTAACCTGCTTGCTTCTTTCCTAGATCGCCCAGAAACACAATCCCGAATAAAACACACTCGATACCCGTCGCCTTCTCCTCCTGTAGCTAATCTGCAGCGAGTGAAAGAAGCTTGTTGTCTTTATCCAGATCCGAGGGTGAAATGCAGCCTGTTCCTGGGGGGACTGTAAAACACGTCCGGGAGGAGATTAATACACGCAGCAGAAGGTTGGAGAAATTATTATGCTTTTCAATTCATTTTTTACTTAAAACGCAATGGAATTTGTGTGTTTTATTATGAAGGAAGAAATGAAAGATTAAGGGTTAGGCGGTTTTTTGCATCGCTGTAATCGCCTTTGGGTTCAGATTGGAGTAATCTTGCCCACGAGATGAATTCGCCCGTGGCTCGGATTTAAACGCACGTAGAGATCTGTGATGAGAATAATGCAAGTGAGCAATATCAAGAACATAGTTTAGGAGCGAATGAAACGCAAAACCGATTACGGGGGGAAAGAGAACAGCAGCTTTCCCAGAGAGGATACGAAATTATTGCTCGGCACACAAACTTTTGCCCTTAATTCCTCAGAAGGTTTTTAACTCTGGGGAGGTCACCTGGGGTTTACTAGTTCCCCAGGCAGAACAGACCGACTTCCCTCTCCAGGACAAGTCACTCACCCCCTGAACCCGTCTGGAGAGACGGGCCCGAGACTGGAGAAAGAAAGGCAAACAAATGGTGAATCCCCCCGTTAGAAGACAGTCCTGTTAGAAGAATGCCCTTTGAAAACAGAAGCAGACAAGCAGCCCCTCTGAACCCCGCGAATCCTACAGGGCGAAGCGTTCCAGGAATACCGCCCTTCAGCACCAGCGGTCCTGTTGGAGAGAGGCTTGATCCGCCAGTCTAAGACCGTTAGAAAAGCGAGAGCCCGAGGGAAATGCGAGGTCTGGGAATGGAGCAGAAAAAATCCGTTCTCCTGCTTTAAGAGTCGAACTAGATTTTCAGCAATTTTGGCATTCGCAGAACTCCCTTCTCTCAGCCAGAAGCTGCGCCTGACGAGAGAACCGTGCCTCTGGTTATTATTTTGGCGCGCACACAAGTTTTCATCTGTACTACGCTCAGAGAGGAAAATATCCAGTCACAAACCATGAATAATCGAGATTTCCAAAGCGCCCTCTTTACCGCTTCAGCACTAAGCAGGCCGGTGTTATCCTAATGGACGGGCCGTAATTGCTGCTCTGGGATATTTACCCTGCTCAAATGACACCACATGTATGTTACTTTCCAACGCATGTCAACAAGTCAATCCCAAAAAGACCAGTTAAAAGCATCCTGGTAACCTAGCAAAAGTGTGGGATTTGAAGCCTCTAAATCCACCCCCATACGAATTCCTTTCTTTCCTACCAGTTCAGAGGGAATTTGTCTAGAACTAGGCACAACATAGACTCGTGAGTTTTTGCTGGGAAACGAAGCTCTCCCAAGTTGGAGGAAGTGAGCCCCGCACAGGTTCGGGGGGCGCTAATCTGGTTTCATTTGTGTCCCTGTCAAGCTGGTTCAGACGCAGTGTTTGCAGTTTCTCTTGCGCGCCTTTAATCGGCGCCCGGCCTCCGGAGGAGTCCCCGGGCTTTCGGTGCCGAGGCAGGAAGCAGCAGGTAAGAAGAAGGCCCCGCCTATGGGAACCCGATCAGCGCTTAAAAGGCTGCAATTAAAGTCTTAACCCCGACCCATCTGCCGCGGGACCCTCTCCAGCGCCCCCCCGCCCCCAGCGGATCCCCCACCGGTCGCCCTTTGTCTGCGCCCAGGAGGGAGCAGCGCCCAGCAGGAGAGGAAAGCGTGGAGCTCTGCCGGGCACCCCCAAGTCTGTGTCGCCCAAACCCCGGCTACCGAGCGCCCCCGCTCCTCCCGTCTGTTGGCCCAGCCCTGGCTCTCTATCCTCTGCTCAGCCCCTCACTTCCCCTGCTCAGCGGCCCCGGGCATCTTCCCACACCGCTGCCCACCCCTCACAAGCGTCACCCCCCGGTCTCCGAGGCCTTGGGGGCTTTTGTCCCCGCCCGAAGGGGTCTGATCTCGCGATTGCGGGGGAGTTTTGCTTGCGGGGGTCGCCCGCCTGGCTGTGCTCCCAGGGCAGGGGTCACAGGCTGGTGCCCTGGGAAGGGACCCCGCACCCCCGGAACACCCCGCAGCGCACCGGGCCCAGGTTGCCTCGCCAGCTAGAAGCAAAGTTGAGCTCTGAGCCCTGGATCAGTCTGTCCCTGCCCGCCCCCATGGTTCCGGGGGAGCCGACCCTCCCCACGTGAAAGATCCCGGGCCGCGGCCATCAGTGCATCCGGGGCAGGGAGACCTCCCAGGTCAGCATCCCTACAGGGCCCTCCCTCCCAGGAGGCCACCTGGAATCGCCACCCACCGACCGCGGGCAGCCAGGAGAGAGGGGCCCTGGGTACCTGGCTCTCCAGATGTCTGCTCCCCTGGGAGAGGCGGATCCACCCTCCTCTGCCCCGACGGGGCGGCGAATCAGCCCCCTGTCCAGCTGTTTCTCCGTGCCTGGCACGTCCGGGCCCCCGCAGAGTGCGTGGGAGGCCGGCGGGGCTGGGGCCGGCCGGGCCGTTGCAGGGTTTCTAGCAGGACGTCGCCCCGGCCCGGACTTCCCGGTGGGCGACTTCTCCCTGCCATCCTGGCCCCATTTCGGGCCCGCCGGAGCCTTCCCCCTTTAAAGGGTCGGCCTTGATCCATCCCTCCCCGCCAGCCTCCCTCCTTCCGGGGCCCAGAGAAGCGCATGGGGGGGGGGGGGTAGCTGGCCTTGTGGGCGGGTTATTGCTGCCCCCCCCCCAGCAGCCCCCTTTCGCCAGCCTGAAATGCGGAGACTGGAGGGAGCCAGGATCGGGGACACCCCCCGCCGGCTGTGCCCGGGCTGGGCTCTTCCTCGCCTCCCACGTGTGGAAAAGGCCCGTGTGAGCAGCCGGGCCCGGAACCGCTCAGGGGGAGCGCGCAACAGACCCCCCCCCCCCCCCGGGCGCTGCAAAAGGGGGCGGCTGCTCGGCCACATCCAGGCCGCTCCAAGGGCCCCAGAAAGCGTCCCCCGCCCAGGAGATGGGGGAGGGGACCCCACAGGCGGCAGCATCCCTGGCCGGGGCACGTGCAGCCTGTTGCTTTGCTGCCTCTAGCAGGGATCGAGGGATCCCGGCCTCTCTCGGGAGATAACAGCAGCCAATGGCCGGGGCAGGCGGGAATAACTGACACTCGCTTGACCCGCAGATTATCCTGGCTACAAAATGAATAGATCGGCCTAAAACAATCGATCGTGTCACCCCCCACCCCCGCCCCGCTGCCTTACTCCTGGGCTTGGACTGTGACCAAGCGGGGCCCGGGGCCCGGCTCCCTCGGTGCGCACAGGGGTTCCCCGTCAGGAGTAAGGCCTCTGGGCCCGGCTGACCCACACCGGGAGTGGTTGTGGGTGTGGGCGAGCGCTTCCCCCCCCCCCCCCCATTGACTCAACTCTGGGTTCTTCGGGCTCAACTCGGCTTGGCCCCGGCGGGCTCTGTCTAGCCTTTGGCGTTTGAATTCCGGAGCGATCGGGTCGGGGGGGCAGGCTCAGCTCAGCCCTGTTTGTTGACTGTCTTTTCCTAGAGCCCCCCAAGCCGGGGGGGGGGGGGGAGCCCCAGACCAGCGCCTGCGACAAGGGCAATAGCAGCCTGAGAGCGGCCAATCTCTCCCCTCCCCCCGCCTCCTCCCCCACGCCAGAGGTGAGGCTGGAAAGTGGCAAGGAAACAACCAGCTCCCCCCAGAGCCGCTTCTCCCGCCGCTCCCCGCTTGCCCCCCAGACTGGGCTCCGTTTCCCTGTGGAGCACGTGGACACGGATTTTAGCTGCTGTCACTTGGAGGCAAACAAGAACCTGGAGGTCGGTTCGGCTTGAACTCTAAAGTCTGGCAAAACAGATTGCGACTAATAATCAAGAAGGAGTGAGGGGGCGTGCGAGGGGGAGGGAGGGAGAGACACCTCCTTCAATGGGAGGGGGAGCCCGCGGCTCCAATGAAAAGTAGTCGCTTACTAGGGGAGTGGGGGGGGGGGGGGGTGTATGGGGGGGGGACTTTTCCTGTTGACTGTTGGAAGCGAATTGAGCAATTATCTAGTTTACCTTCTCCTCTTGGAAGTTAACGATTGGCGAGATCTTGGCTGCGTTATTGACACAACACTTTCTATTGATAGAAATCAGCAGCGATTGTCCTTAAGTCACTGGTGCGCCAAAGTCAACTGTGATGGGCTGGCGTGAGTCCACTGGACCGGGAAGGCTGGTTCCGCCGGCGGAGGCGCTGAGGACGCTGGTGGCGGCGACGGGTCTGGTCTCCCTCCTTGCAGATCAGTGACCAGAAAAAGGGGGAGAGTGGGGAGCGAGGGGGGGGGGGAAGAAAAAGAGGCGTCTACCAAAGCGGCTCAGCCCGGCGAACAAATGCAAGCCAGCCATGGACAATAGTAGCCACCACACGGCGACCAAAATCTTAGCAACTTCTCCAGCCAGAGAGATCCTGTCCGCTCGCAGCAACATGATCACCACTTCCAAACCCCTGGCTTTCTCCATCGAGCGGATCATGGCCAGGACGCCAGAGCCCAAGTCCATTCCGGTGCCGCCCTTCCTCCAAGGATCCGCGCCCAAAGGAGACCCCAAACACCCCCTGCACCTCAACTCCTCCATCCCCTGCATGATCCCCTTCGTCCCGGTGGCGTACGACCCCCTCCCCAAAGCGGGGGTGGCCGGCTCGGAAGCCAGGAAGGCTCACTTGGACTCCTCCGCCTCCCCCTTCAGCTGCGGCGAGCTCTTGAACTGTGCCCTGAGCCTGAAAGGCGATTTCCCCCGCGACGCGCTGCCCCTGCAGCAGTACAAACTGGTGAGGCCGCGAGTGGTCAATCACTCCTCTTTCCACGCCATGGGAGCGCTGTGCTACTTCAACCGCGGCGACGGCCCTTGTCACCCGGCCTCCAGCGTCAACATCCACCCGGTGGCTTCCTATTTCCTCAGCTCGCCGTTGCACCCGCAGCCCAAGGCGTACCTGGCGGAGAGAAACAAACTGGTGCTCCCGGCCGCGGACAAGTACCCTTCCGGGGTGGCCTTCAAAGACTTATCGCAGGCCCAGCTCCAGCACTACATGAAAGAAAGTGCGCAGATCCTCTCGGAAAAAATCGCGTTCAAGAGCTCGGAGTTCAGTCGCAGCTCCCCCAGCAGCAAGCCCAAAGTTTTCACGTGTGAAGTTTGTGGAAAGGCAAGTAACTGACTTCCTTTGCGTGCGTAAAGTTTCGATCCATTTGTCTGCTCCCGCTTTAGAATTACCTCTCCCCACCCCGTTGCTTTATGATTCTAATTGTTGGTTTTTTTTCTGATTTAACTTCAAGGTATTTAATGCACATTATAATTTAACTCGCCACATGCCAGTCCACACAGGAGCCAGACCCTTTGTTTGCAAAGTTTGTGGCAAGGGCTTCAGACAAGCAAGCACTCTCTGCCGGCACAAGATCATACACACCCAGGTGAATTTCTCTCCTCCGTATTTCCACCTGCTTTTGCGGATCCGATCCGATCAAAAATCTGTTAAAACGGGGTCATTTGGCCGGGAGGCGCTGGTTTTTGCTTTCTTTCGTTTTTCAAACAGATTTGGCGCCTGGGAAGCGCTTTGCCATGCACTCACTTCAGTATTTGTTTTTGTTTCCTTGTAGGAAAAGCCTCACAAGTGTAACCAATGCGGCAAAGCGTTTAACCGAAGTTCCACTTTAAACACACACACGCGAATCCATGCCGGCTACAAACCTTTTGTTTGTGAATTTTGTGGCAAAGGATTTCATCAAAAAGGTACGAGTCTCCAACCGCTTCTTGTTAGTCTCCTCGGAATCCCACCCCTGGTAAACAATCCAATCAATTTGCAGCGGGCTTGCTTTATTATTTAGTCACTGTTATTTTATTTTATTTCGTTTAAACCCAGTTTTAACGCGGAGAGCGATGTTTTATACTGAATCCTCGGTATCCGAGGTGTCCCCATTAAGCTTGTAGAGCGAAAAAAGAGAAGTTTCGTTTTGATTTCACGCTGCAAGATGCAGTTTCCTACCTACTTGAATTCCCCCACCCCAAATGCAATTTTTTACTGTTCATCTTTTTGCTCCGGTGTAAGAATCTGTTTCATATTAATCTTGGAGTCTAGTAATCGTCATGTTATCGTGTAGATTTGTTTACAGTTGTATGGTTTATAAATCTGGTTTTATTCAGCGCGTTACCGTTTGGTTCTACCGATCCATTTCCTAGCCGAAATGTTGTGGGTGGGTTGGTTGTGTTGTGTGTTAGTTAAAAACCGATCCATTGACATTTTCATCTGGAGCCGGGCTTTGGGGATGGGGCAAAGCTCTTCTCCCCCGTGAAGCGTCCATGACCCTTGACTTATCTGTTCCCAGGTAATTACAAAAACCACAAACTGACCCACAGCGGCGAGAAGCAGTTCAAGTGCAATATCTGCAACAAGGCTTTCCACCAGGTGTACAACCTGACCTTCCACATGCACACCCACAACGACAAGAAGCCCTTCACCTGCCCCACCTGCGGCAAGGGCTTCTGCAGGAACTTTGATCTCAAGAAGCACGTCCGCAAACTGCATGACAGCGCCCTGGGACTGCCGCGAGCCCCCGCCGAGCCGGGGCCGGACCAGGCGCCGCAGCCGCCGGGTTCTCTGCTGCAGCCGCCGCACCACCCGTGAGGGACCTGCCAGCCCGGAGCTCCGCCGGTCCTACCAGCGGGGAAAGTAACCCGGAGCCCCGCCGTTGCAACCAGCCGTCTGCTTCTTTGCATGCACCTGTTAAGCGGTTTTGTGTATTACGCTCTATTGGGCCACTAACATTGACGGGCTGGTCGTTTCCTTCTTTTTGTTGTTGTTGGGTTGTTTTTCTTCCTTCCAAGACTCGATTTTTTTTAACATCTCAGGGTTAGAGATGGTTAAAAAAAAAGCCAAGCCAATTTCTGTTGTATTTATTGGGATCTGTATTATCCGAGCCGGGAATGCTGCACCACTTAATTCTTTCGATGTGTGTGTATATGTGTGTTGGTTCTGCCCTGTCTCCGATGCCTGCTGGTTGTCCCTTCTTGCTAGTCCCCCCTCCCCCCCAAATATCGTATCTCTATGGCCAGAGCTGGTTCACTATGTACGGATTTGAATTTCGGTTTGATTCTTGCACGTGGAAAAAATTAATTCGTTGACCTGGTGGAAATAAATACTTGAGCATGGTGATTGACTCATCAAGGGCGCATTAGCTATTTAAATTATTCAGCTGCAAGACCAATGATCCTATTAAAGAGCTGTGATCCCACCAGACCGATTCGGGATGTATTGATAACGAAAGACCGGGGGCGGGGTGTGTGTGTGTGTGTGTGTGTTTGTGTGTGTAAAATCAAGAAGGGAAGATGGATGGAAATCACAACTGTGGCTGATGCCAGCTCCTTGAAATGCTCCTAGTGTTAATCAGCGGCTCTGCTGTGAGCTTAGACGCTGGTGTTTTTCTAACTGCAAACCTCTCCTGTTTTCTTGCCAAAACACTGAAACAACTGCTAAAGACTTTAATTAAGAGGGGGTAATTAGCTCGGATTTATCAAAGCCGGGTTGTTATACTATTAGCCGCTCAGTAGAAGCTGCCAATCCAGCCTTAAAAACTAAGCGCGCTCCTACCGGTCGTTGCCTGGAAAGGAAGCGGGCGGCGGAACCGGGGAGCCCGGGCAGGAGAGCTTCTCTGATGTCTTTATTTTAAAGCTCCCCTGCCGCAAAAACAACATTCACCCCCCCCCCCCCTCGGGCGCTGCCCCCAACTGGCAGTAAAAGCTGCAGCTTTTAAGGGGCCTCTTTTCCTTCTGCCCAAAAGATCCCTGAGGGCGGTGGGGGCCGCAGCTGCTGCGCTGCCCCGGCCCCCGCTCCCGGGGTTCTCCTCTGGCGTGAGCTGGACCAACCGGCCGGGAAGGTCTTTTCCAGAGGCCGGCCCAGGGCAGCCAAGCGGAGGCGGGCGAAGCCGAGGAGAGACGCGGGCTGCGCACCAGCCTCGCGAGCCCCCAGCCGCTTCTTCGCCCCCGGGCGTGGCGTGGTTCAGAGCCGTCGTCCGCCTTTGAATTCCCCGCCCGGTCCCCTTTCCCTCCGCCCCGCACCCGCGGCGGCCCAAGCTGAGGTGACAGCGGACGGGTCCAAGCCCGTCTGCGGCGCACGGCACCTGGGCAGGAGCGTGTCTGACCCCCACGGCCGCGCGTGGGGAGACAAAGTAGCGGCCGGGCGGAAAGTGAATGGAGCGGAGCGGAGCCGAGCAGCCCGGGATCCTGGAGAGCGTTGCCCGGCCACGGACAGACGGCAGCGGCGCTGGGGCTGGGGGGCCGCAGACACCAGGAGGAACGTGGGGGATCGGGCGAAAGGAGCAGATCCCGGCCAGATGATCGGCTCTTGGGAATCACAGCGGCTCAGTCACGCCCCTGGCGGCCCGGCAGACCCTGGGAGTGTGGACGTGTCTGCGTGGCACGTGGTGAGCAAACATCCGGACAATTCGGGTTTCTTCCCCGAGCTCCGAGGATACAATGGCTCTGGGCGGTGTGTTGCCCGGGACAGAGATCTCCGGGTCCTGGCTTTGAAGGTCGCAGGCGGATCACATGATCACACCGGGTTTCCAGGATCTGGACTGGCACCCGGATCCCGGCTCTGTGCGGCGGAAGCGAGTCGAGCTGGTTGTAGGGCCAGGCCTACTTGGTGAGCTTAAATAACAGCTCGCCATGTTGTAAAACGGGAGCGGTCCCCTGCGGCACGGGCTGTTTGATGTGAGTCTGTAGAATGGGCCTAGTCTTCAAGAAGACGACGTTTGTCTAAATCCGGATTGGAAAGTGCTGTAAAAACGGAAGTACTCGCCCTTCCACATACAGGGGCTTAGCTACTGGGGCCTTAAGAGAAGATTTTATTTGTAAAATAAACAAACCCTGAGAGGTGCGAAACAAGGCATCTGAAGGGGCAGCCAAGGTTGTGTGCAGGTTGTTTCCATTTTCTCCCCAGACTCTGGTCCCATGAGATGCCTGAACATTGGGTGGTGCCCTGAAGGGAATGGGTGTGAGACCAACTAATTCACTGGGGATGGGGCAGTTAGACACCCCCCCCCATCCTCCCCGCACACTTTATTTGGACCCAATCTACCAAGGGTAGGGTGGGCTGGTGGAAATGGAGAGAAAGGAGACTTTCATTGGGGCAGAGTGCTGGTGGTTTTGCAAGTCAGACCGAAAAGAGACACTGAAATAAGAGCTCCGGGGGGATTTAGTTTGCCCGAACATGTGTTTAAATGGTAGCGAACCGGGAAAGAGGCAGATCCGGTGTATTTCCCCTCTGTGCAGTTTGTATTGGATCTCTGTGAATTGGGTTAGAAGGTCTGACCCAAGGATATTGGGGGAGGGGGGAGAGTATTTGGGGTTTATCCCAACTCCCCTTCTAGCCAAGAGCTGCCCACTGAACAGGAGAGACAGAAGTCAGGCCTGGAGAGTGTCTGGGCAGGCGGGGCGGGGTTGGGTTCAGCGCCCTCTGTCGGGAATCCTGGTCTTTGCAGGTGCGCTTCAGCGGCCACACATTCTTCCCTTGTCAAATGTCTCCCTGCAGATGGAACCAGGGTGGCCAGACAGCAGATGTGAAAAATCAGGATGGGGGTGGGGGTAACAGGAGCCTATCTAAGAAAAAGACCCCAAAATGGGGACTGTCCCTATAAAATCAGGGCATTTGGTCGCCCTAGGGCAGGGCCAGAATGGCGGATGGGTACACTGGGAGTTCTCAGCTGTGTTGGCCCTGGGACTGCCCTGTGCAGCCTGGCTTCCTTGGATCGCTAAAGAGCGGGTTTGCTCCCTCGTCACCCTCCCCTGGTGTCCCCGCTCCTCTCTTGTCTATCAAGGCAGTTTTAGGCAAAATGCCCAACGCTTCTGGCTATGGAAACCAATGGACGTTTGGTCTGGATCGGAACCGGCTCTGCTGCGTGCGAGGAGGGATGGGAGAGATCAGATGTCATCAGCAAGGAGCAGCGTCCAGCGTTCACACCTGTTGTTTCTCATCATCCGTGTGAGGCACGCCTGATGACCTCAATAAAGAAAGAAAGAGAAAATAAATTCAATGGAGGCCCAGGGTGTCTGCTAAGGTCACTGTCTCTCTTTTCTGGTACACAATTGCAGTCGCGCACAGTTCTTCCTCTGTGTAGGAGCCTGGGGAAAGGAGCATCTGGACTGAAGTGTTGGAGCGGAGCTGGCGGGGGAAATCAGAGCAAAGCCAGCTGTTAAACACCGACTAGTGTGGCTGGGTTTCACCCACTAGCCCTTGTCCACTGTTCACCTAGATCCCCAAACCCTCCCCTATGCACTCGGGACTAGACCAGGAAGAGGGGCAAAAACCACGGCGCCCTTCTGAGGGTGGGGAGGGGTGGATGGGTTCATCTCCAGCGCATTTGTAGTCCTATTGGTCTTGGATCTGACCTGTTGTAAGGTTCATGTGCATAATATCCTGGGACCAACACGTCTTCAACTACACTGCATCCACCAAAGTCACCAGTACAGTGTCCTTTCCCTATCACTGGCACACTGGGCTGACAGAACCGTATCACAATGATGTGATGTGAGAGATGGTAATCTGTGGAGAATCTGTTACCACCCGCTCATGAATTTAAATGATGCCTGCACTGTAAATCTGTTCTCACAGCCCTGTGATATGGGGAAAGGGGAGAAGGGAAGCCAATAAGAATGGCCCTAGTGGGTCAGACCAAAGGTCCATTTAGCTCAGTATCCTGTCTTCCAACAGTGGTCACTGCCATGTGCCCCGGAGGGAATTAACAGAACAGGTAATCGTAAAGTGATCCATCCCCTGTTACTCATTCCCAGCTTCTGGCAAACAGAGGCCAGGGACACCATTCCTGCCCCTCCTGGCTAATAGCCATTGATGGACCTATCCTCCATGAATTTATCTAGTTCTTTATTGAACCCTGTTATGGTCTTGGCCTTCACAACATCCTCTGGCAAGGAGTTCCACAGGTTGACTGTGCATTGTGTGAAGAAATACTTCCTTTTATTTGTCTTAAACCTGCTGCCCATTAATTTTATTTGGTGGCCCCCTAGCTCTTGTGTTATGAGGAGTACTAAACAACACTTCCTTATCTACTTTCTCTACAGCAGTCATGAGTTTATAGACCTCAATCATATCTCCCCGTAGCAGTCTCTTTTCTAACCTGAAAAGTCCCGGTCTTATTGATCTTGCCTCATATGGAAGTCGTTCCATACCCCTCATCATTTTTGTTTCCCATTTCTCAACCTTTTCCAATTCCAAAATATCTTTTCCAATTTCAATATATCATACAGTTACTGGAATAACACTACTGAAAAGAAAATCCCTCTCCAAAGGCCACCAGGCAGTTATGGGGCTACTGCACTGCTGCTAATGCTCTGCTCATTCTGCCAAGAGAAGGGTCCAGCCCCCTTTCACCAATCTGGCTCTCAGGCAGGCTTTATCTATTGGCTACTTAAAGTTGTACCAAAAATTGATCACTAGGAAAGGTATCAACACACCAGACCGGTGCCTCAGAATGAGGCTTTCTGCAGAAGGAGCTGAAAAGTTATTAGTGCTGATACAGTTTCTGGAGGAGCAACATCGATTCAGATATCCCCTTTGGTTTGCTATCAGAGTTGTATTTGTATAATGCCACTTGTGTAGTTATGTGGTGGAATCCCAGCCCTGTGATCAGGATTTCATCTAAATGCTCTAGGCACCCTTGGCATCACTGAAAAGCACAGCTAAATTAATGTCCAGAAATTAAAATGAAGCAGTTTGATTCACTAAAGTTCCCTGCCACTAAAATTCCGCCCATCCCAACCAGTGGCTGCAGGGATGTGGTGCCAGCTGCTTCCGGGATCGGCACAGCGTGGGGCCAGGGCAGGAAGGGAGCCTGTCTTAGCCCCACTGTGTGCTGCTATCACCCCAGAGCTGCTCCAGGTAAGTGGCTCTGGGATGGAGCCCACATCCCGAATCTCTCCTGCACCCCGATCCACTGCCCTAAGCTTCATTCCACACCTCGCACCCCAGCCCCAAGCCCCTCCTTGCACACCACACCCCCTCCCACACCACACACTCCCTCCTGCACCCCAACCCGCTGCTCCAGCCCTATCTTCATGGTCCTGCATGCAATTTTCCCACCCAGATGTGGCCCTCAGGCCAAAAAGTTTGCCCGCCCCTGATTTATATAGTGGCATTATGATATTTTTTTGTTTATTTATATCCCTTTCCTAATGGTTCCTAATGTTCATCTAGCTTTTTTGACTGCCCCTTCACAGTGGGAGGATATTTTCAGTCAATGATGCTAAGATCTCATTCTTGAGCGATAACAGCTAATTCAGACCCCCATCATTTTGTATATGTAGCTGGGATTGTTTCTTCCAATGTGCAGTGCTGTGCACATATCATCACTGAATTTCATCTGCCATTTTGTTGCCCAATCACCCAGTTTAGCAAGATCCCTTTGTAACGCTTTGCAGTTAGCTTTGGTCTTAACTATCTTGAGTAATTTTGTATCATCAGCAATTTTTTCCACCTCACTGTTCACTCCCCTTTCCAACTCACTTATGAATGTGTTGAACAACACAGGTCCTCATATGAATCTTTGGACTTCTTTCCCCTCCCCCTCTCACCACTGCTATTTAGTTCTCTCCATTGTGAAAACTGACCATTTATGCCTATCCTTTGTTTCATCTCTTTTAACCAGTTACTGATTCATGAGAGGATCTTCCCATGATTGCTTCTTTTGCTTATGAGGTGAAGGTCTTTGGTGAGGGACTTTGTTAAAGGCATTCTGAAAGTCCAAATACACTATATCTACTGAGTAATCCTTGTCCACGTGCTTGTTAACACCCAGAGAATTCTAATAGATTGGTGAGGCATGATTTCTCTTTCAAAAAAACATGTTCGCTCTTGCCCAACACACTGTCTTAATATATGTGCCTGATAATTCTGTTCTTTACTATAGTTTCAACCTATTTGCCTGGTACTGAAGTTAGGCTGACTGGCCTGTAATTGCCAGGATCACCTCTGGAGTGTTTTCTAAAAACAGGCATTACATTAGCTTGTGTCAAGTCATCTGGTACAAAGGCTGATTTAAGCTGTAGGTTGTATACCACAGTTAGTAGTTCTGCAATTTCATATTTGAGTTCTTTCATAACTCTTGGGTGAATACCATCTATTCCTCGTGACTTATTACACTTTAATTTATCAGTTTGTTCCATGCATTCGTATAGTGGGCCTCATTGGCTTAGATTATCTGCAAAAACACTTCCCAAGAATAAGAGGCTGAACTCACCATGAGCTCTGGGGATACGTCTACATAGCATATTAAAGCTGGGCTCTGACTTAAACCTAAGCCCCTCCCCACACAGAAATCAGCCTGACTCGGACCAGGAACCACCTCTGAACTTGGGCCTGCAGGAACTGCTCTGACCTTAGGTGGGTCAGAGCCTAAGTCCTGCTGTGATGTGGGTCAAAGCCTAGGCATTTTGCAGTATGGATGAAGCTCAAGCCCAAGTCACTGGACTGAGGTCTGGAGAGTCTGCCAACTCTATCCCCAAGCCCCTTGGGGCTGTGCTTCCTGGCATTTCCATCCCAATACCTCCCACTCACTTTCCAGAAAACAGAAGCAACCTCCTGCTTCAACTGCAGCCCACTCAGCATTTAACTCCTTATTTCCGCATGGACTGCTCAACAGTCAATCCACGTGTTTAACGATGGCCAGCACTAAGGAGAAATCCTACATCAAATGCCCTGATAGCTGGCCAGAGAAACACAGCCTGAATCTGGAAAACCACTGGTGTGAGGCGAGGAAGATGTTCAACTTTGGCAAGAGCACAAGGAATGATCATATCTACAAAGCTATAACTGAAGAGCTGATGGCCCTGGGACTTGATCAAAGAGCAGACCAATACAGACAGTGAATCAAGCAGCTGAAGACAGACGCCTGCAAAGTCAAGGATGCTAATGAAACCTCTGGGAACTCCCCATCTTCTTGCCTCTTCTATGAGGGATTTCATCAGGTACTGGGAGCTGTAGCGAGCACTGAGCTAATGCCTGGCATCTGCTGAGTGGCGATGTAACCCTTATAATTTTCCAATCACAGGCAGCTCCAGAGAACACCCAGCCATCAGCTGAGGGACCAGCAGTGACCCTGCTACTGATAACCAAAGGGCTATGTTGCCAAAGCAGCTTCAGAACATCCTGGGGCTGTACTCAGACGCTGTTTATGGAGAGCCTTGGGGAGCAGCTGGAAGAACTGGCATTAGAGCAAGTGCCAGAGCTTGTAAGTTTTAGCTGCTATGTTTGTTATTATTAATGGATTGGGGGATTTCTGGCTTATGGCTCTGCTAAATTGTTAATCCAAGCTGGAGTTTTAGTGTACTTCTTTTCAGGGCAGAACTCACATAATTCCCCTCATACCTTCTCGCTTCCCCCCCAACCCCATGTAGGATTCAAACTGGACACAGTGAAAAGAGGGAAGTGGTTACCAGTTACTTACTGATGGTTGTAAGTATGAGTTGGAGCTTCACAATTCATAGCCTCACATACCCCTCCCATGTAATACAGCACACCTCATAAATCAGTCAAAGATGTGCTGTTCCAGACTCTTAGCACTGTTCCAGACTGCCTGTGAGCTGAGTTCCCCCAAAATCTGGCTGTTATTAATCCAAACAAACCCAGAGTGTGCATTTGGTCCATAAATGGCTTTAATAAATGAGTCCAAATTTCAGAGGCAGGTGGCAGTCTGTCTGTGCTAAGGATCAGTTGGGTCTGTGCATGGATGTTCGGTGCTTGTAAACAGGTTGTTTACATCTCTATGCTAAACAAGCATGTTGTTGATTTTGCCATGAATTTCCACCCATTGCTGGCCGGTTATGAACAGGTCATGGAACAGGAACTCAGGACGGTCAGTTACATTGTAGGGCAGGGCATAGTTATTAGGGCTGGCTCTGTAACTCACAAGCCCCCTGCATTCAGAGATGTGCTGGTTGGTCACTAGGCCCCTAAATATCTTCTTAACACACACTGATGACTGTCCTCTGCTGGCCTGGAACAGAAGTTCCGGTTTGCTCTCTGGGACTACTAGAATATCAGAGCCTGAAAGGATTGAAAAAACATAGCTAGTGACTAAATTATTCACAGCTCTCCTCTCCCACTGAAAAAAAATATATGATGGGAATGTAAAAAATCATTTCAATTGAATGTTTGTGGGTAGCTTACCATGGTGTGTGATGGCTTCAGTGCTGCTCCAAAGGATGTCTGAAGTGGCTACTGGATTTTGAGTGAATAAAATGTAGCCTTCTGATTAAAAACAAGTCTCCTCTTCTGACCTTGAATTAAAGCAGCGCCTTTGTTAGGGTGGAAAATGTAATTTTTAAAATCCTGGTCAGACAATAATGTGCTCTTTCTTTTTCCCACCTCTTCAGGTGCTCTTCCCAATAATGTGCTCTTCCCTGAAGAGGTGAAAGAAGGCCTTTCACCTCTTCAGGGAAAATACTGGGGAAGCGAACCCATCTACTGTGCACAAAGAGAAAGTGACTCCAAGATGAGCTGGTGGGGGAGACCTAGATAAAACATATCAGCAGACAGAGGTTCAGAAGGATCAAATGGATTCTCAAAAGAACCAAAATGAAAGAAGAGTGGAAAGAGAGTCAGAGGCTGCACAGTATGAGAAGAAATTGCTGGACAGATTCATGGAGCATGATTGCAGGGTGAGGGAGGAAGACAGAGTGCAAAAGAAAGAGCTGTTTGAACAACTACTTGTGCTTATGGCTACCAGACTGCAGACTCCACTAACACCTGCAGTGCCTGCTCCAGCGCCATGCCACGGGAGTCTCCTCTATCCTATCAAGTCCTACAGACCATGTACCCTTTGGACAATTCCGGTGGTGCCCGGACTGTGTCACAGGCAATGATATGTCACAGGCACATGGAATGGACAAATATGCATTCATCTACTCCAGGCCTACACCTGCAAAACACACCAGAAAGACCAAGGAGAACAGAGGGACAGGGACACTCAGGGAATAGCCGGACATGTCGTTTGGGAACAAGCACCTTTCACTATTTTGGCACTAAGTTTGTTTCTTATGTTACCTGTTTCTAACATGATGATACTAAACTGCTCAAAATAGTTAAGACCCAAGCAGACTGTGAAGAACTTCGAAAAGATCTCACAAAACTAAATGATTGGACAACAAAATGGCAAATGAAATTTAACGTGGAGAAATGTAAAATAATGCACATTGGAAAAAATATCCCCAACTATACAATATGATGGGGGCTAATTTAGCTACAACTAATCAGGAAAAAGATCTTGGAGTCATTGTGGATAGTTCTCTGAAGACATCCACGCAATGTGCAGCGGCAGTCAAGAAAGCAAACAGGATGTTAGGAATCATTAAAAAAGGGACAGAGAATAAGACAGAGAATATCCTATTGCCCTTATATAAATCCATGGTGCGCTCACATCTTGAAGACTGTGCACAAATGTGGTCTCATCTCAAAAAGGATATACTGGCATTAGAAAAGGTTCAGAAAAGGTCAACAAGGATGATTAGGGGTTTGGAACGGGTCCCATATGAGGAGAGATTAAAGAGGCTAGGATGTTTTAGCGTAGAAAAGAGGAGACTAAGGGGGGATATGATAGAGGTATATGTAAGCAGTGTCAGGATGAGCTCCACCCTGACATCTGGTGGTGAATTGCAGGAATTGCAGTGAGTTTTGGAAAATAACATCTTATTTGCATAGACACACCCACCGCACCTAGCCTGCACTCTAACAGCCCAAATGGTCACTTTGGTTACTGTGGGACCCCCAGTTTCTCTGGTATTGGGGCAAGAATGATAAAGTGTTGATTAACCTGTTTATGTGAATGAGGGATTGGGACATGTATTTGGCCTTTAGCACACTGGAGGGACTCACCATCAGCTAGGTAGCACTCACTAGCCAAGGGACAGGGGTTCCAAAACCCACTGAATTGGGAGAGGCAATAGATAGGCTTCTATACCTTATGGTGAGGGTCTTGTCTAAGGGCCCTACAAAAGCACACTGTCTCTCCCCTGTGGAATGTCAGAGCAAATGTTTGATTCCATTAGGCCTCTAGGTTTGGTCTGCTAAGCTGAACTCACTTTGGGCCATGTAGGGTATCTGTACTATGGACCCCCTACTATGAGCTGAGATCACTGAGCCCTGTAGGGGGGCCTACAGTATTGCTGAGCAGTGAATGATGTGGAGCCATTTGGGTCACCACTAGCAGAGCAGCTGGTGATGAGCAGCAGCAGCCGCAGATAGAGCGGAGCCGTTCGGGTCACCGCTAGCGGAGTGGCTGGTGGCGTGCAGTGGATGACAGAGCAGAGTGGCTGGTGAAGCAGTTCCTGGGCACCTGATGGAACAGCCCATGGTGAGGACTGCAGCATGACTGGAGAGGCGGGGCAGTCGGCCTCTGACCACGTAAGGTGTCCCTTAACCTGCCCCCCCCCCATTTCCACCCAGGTGGGGAGGTAAAACTCTGCTAATGAACTCTTGAACTCTGCCGGGGCTGTTGGACTTTTGGGACCTTGGGTGACTTTGGGACTTGCGGGACTCAAGAACCCCAGGGAAAGGACACAGCCCATTTGCTTGTGTGTGTGTGGGGATTCTGGTTTGTGAATCCTGTTTGTGGTGTTTACCCAATAATATGCCACAGTGTTTCTCTCTGTTATTAAAAGGGTTTTTGGTACACTCAGACTCTGTGCTTGTGAGAGGGGAAGTATTGCCTCTTAGAGGCACCCAGAAGGGTGGTATATGGTTGTCCCAGGTCACTGGGTGGGGGCTCGAGCCGGTTTTGTATTGTGTCATTAGAATGGAACCCCTGGATACTGAACCCGGCCCTTGTTGCTGCCAACACTGATGGGCAGAAGGGTTACATATATAAAATTGAGTGGTGTGGAGGAAGTGAATAAGGAAAAGTTATTTACTTGGTCCCATAATAGAAGAACTAGGGGCCACCCAATGAAATCAGTGGGCAGCAGGTTTAAAACAAATAAAAGGAATTTCTTCTTCACACAGCGCACAGTCAACCTGTGCAACCTGTGGAACTCCTTGCCTGAGAAGGCTGTGAAGTCTAGGACTATAACAGGGTTTAAAAGAGAACTGGATAAATTCATGGAGGTTAAGTCCATTAATGGCTATGAGCCAGGATGGGTAAGAAATGGTGTCCATAGCCTCTGTTTGTCAGAGGGTGGTGATGAATGGCAGGAGAGAGATCACTTGATCATTACCTGTTAGGTTCACTCCCTGTGGGGCACCTGGCATTGGCCACTGTTGGTAGACAGGATACTGGGCTAGATGGACCTTTGGTCTGACCCAGTATGGCCATTCTTATGTTCTTATGTTTCGATGGTTGGGATCCATGTTGATGGCTCCAGATTCAGAAAATGGCTTTGCTGGTTGTGTTGTCATGCTAAAACCACCTAACACACTTCTGAACAACTCCCGTTTGGACAGACAAGTGCTCTCATAAAGAACCAAGCCCTAGGGGATCATCAGCTGGCAAGGGTGCTAGGAACCCTGGGATATGATGAGATATTCCCTCAGAAGCTGAAGTTCTGTGTAGTCCCAAGGAGACATGGGAGGGATGGGAAAGCATAGTTATGTGCTTACAGGAAGCATTGGTCATTTTAAAAGCAGCTGAACTCACAACACAGAATATGGGTAAATAAATGGCTTTATGGTTTGGTTCATATACAGATGCTCCCCAAGTTATGAAAGTCCGAGTTACACAATTTCAAGCTTATGGAGAAAGCTCTGTAAGCTAGAAATAGCAGGGTTGTTTTTTTTCATAATGGTCGGAGATATGTCTCCAACTTACGCAAAATCCGAGTTATGCAAGGTGTTCCGGAAAGGAACTCATGTGTAACTCAGGGAGGTTCTGTACAGAACAACAAAACATAATTAAAGTAACAGTACAGAGACCTTGGGAGGCAGGCCACTCCTCGCTTACAGACAGCTCCGCAACCTGAAGCAAACACTCACCAGCAACTACACACCACACCACAGAAACACTAATGAGTGGACCACATTCACCCTGACTGGATTGGCCTTGTCGTCACTGGTTCTCCACTTGTAAGGTAACTCCCTTCTCGTCATGCGCCAGTATATTTATGCTTGTATCTTTAATTTTCACGCTATGCATCTGAAGAAGTGGATTTTTACCTATGGAAGTTTATACCCAAATAAATGTTACTTTTTAAGGTGCCACGAGGCTTCTTGTTGTTTTTACGAGTACCTGCCACTATCCAGTGATTAAATTAACCTTCCTTTCCCCAACTTCCAAAATCTTGACCAGTTTCAATCTCGGGGTTACTGTTTCAGAACAGCTGCTACATGCAGTTAGCACCACCAATGAACACTGAAAAAACAAATGGGCAAACCTCTTTCCCACCAAACTATACATTGATGGGCTTGTTAAGAGCAACCAAGTGCTCCTGATAACAGAGGTTTTTAAACAAGTGTGAACATTAAGAAATAAACATTGCGTAATGACCTCTTCACAACTAGGACACCACCCTCCATCCCATAAACCCAGCCCTTAAGGAGTTAACCAAGTGGAAACACCCTGTTATAATTGTTTGTGGTGGGTGAACGGTCACAGGAATGAATATCTGGTGCTGTCACCTACAGGGGAACAAAACCTTCAGGAAGCTCTTTAGCTCTGCAAGTGTTTTTTTCTAGCAACTGGCCCAGGATGTGAAGACGTCCCTCAGCATAAATAGAGATGAGCTTGTGCAGTACCTCCCTTCAGTTCCAAGAGGTGTACACCTATGGCATCTCTGATTTTGCCCACTGTGAATCAGGACCAGTGTGCACGTGAGTGGGATCCATCAGCCTGTACAAGTTGGTAAACAAGACTCATCCTGTGCCCACACTGGATGGAAGCACTCCTCTTCACCCTCACAGACGTTATGGATGGTGCAGCAGGTGATAATTATATGAGTGGCCTTAACCACATTGGCACCCAGACCACTGTGTAGGCAGCACCAACAAGATTTCAGTCTACCTCATACACACTCTATAACCATTGGGTAGCTATTGAGTTTGTAACTGAATTATCTTTTTTCCTAATTCGTGGATGTCAGAGAAGAGTTTTATGAGTCAAGTTTGGAGGGGATGTTCAGGGTCCCTCAAAATAACAGCTGGACCAGACACACCATAGAGAACCATAGCACTTGTGGGGAATACATGCCCTTATTCCCCCTTGAAGTACAATCCCAATTGCCTCAGCATCCTGGTGTCATGACACGTTCCAGTGTTTCTCCTGTTGGTAGTCATGTATTCACCACTGAATACCTTGCCGAACAAGTGGATAGTACACTTTTTGGCTCACATACTGTATTACTTTCCCCTTTCGGCGGGCAAATTATTGGGGTGTAGTTGTCATCAATAGCCTCTGCACAGTTCAGAAAACCCACCCTTTCAAATTTATTATTTCCAGAACTTTGTTATGGCAACAACCTGTGGGTAGATCATAGTGTTAATTGATTCACAAACCTGCACCCAACAGTGGACATTCCAACCCCAAAAGGTTTGCTCTGGACCAATAACTGTTTGGTATTGCCAGCTTATCCCTGGCAATAGCCACTTCCTTCTTCACATTTATGTAAATCAGTGTTCTGTCTCTGATCCACTTCGTTGGATGCAAGCAGTGGAAGTGTCCAGAGGCAGGTATAGATAAATAGTCAGGAATCAGGTAGGAGGTAACAAGGTTAGTCCAATCAGGCTGAACCAGCTTGTTATCTCAAATCAGGGAGGGTGAGATATTCTTCTAGCAGCTGAATTGAAGGTGTGAACTCGGAGGGAGGAGAAGCTGTTTTTGTAATTAGCAAGCCACTCAAGGTCTTTGTTCAGTCCCAGATTGATTGTGTTAAATTTGCAAATGAATTGCAGCTCTGCAGTCTCTCTTTGCAGTCTGGTCTTGAAGTTTTTTTGCTGCAGTATGGTGACTTTTAAATCTGTAACTGTGTGTCCAGGCAGGTTGAAGTGTTCTCCTACAGGTTTTTGTATATTGCCATTCCTGATATCTGATTTGTTTCCATTTACCCTTTTTCATAGGGACTGTCCAGTTTGGCCGATGTACATAGCAGAGGGACATTGGTGGCATATAATGGCATATATGACATTGGTAGATGTGCAGGTGAATGAACCAGTGATGGTATGGCTGATCTGGTTAGGTCCTGTGATGGTGTTGCTGGTGTAGATATGTGGGCAGAGTTGGCATCGAGGTTTGTTGCATAGATTGGTTCCTGAGTTGGAGTTATTGTGGTGCAGTGTGCTGTTGCTGGTGAGAATCTGCTTAAGGTTGGCCGGTTGTCTGTGTGCCAGGACTGGCCTTCCTCCCAAGGCCTGTGACAGTGAGGGATTGTTGTCCAGGATGGGTTGTAGGTCACTGATGATGCACTGCAGAGGTTTTAACTGAGGACTGTAGGTGATGGCCAGTGGTGTTCTGTTGTTTTCTTTCTTGGGCTTGTCTTGCAGCAGCAGGCTTCTGGGTACACGTCTGCCTCTGTTGATCTGTGTCCTTATTTCCTTGTGCGGGTATTGTAGTTTTGAGAAAGCTTGGTGAAGATCTCGTTGGTGTTGGTCTCTGTTGAGGGGTTGGAGCAAATCCGATTGTACCTCAGTGCTTGGCTGTAGACAATGGATCGTGTGGTATGTCCGGGATGGAAGCTGGTGGCATGAAGGTAGGCATAGCTGTCAGTAGGTTTTCGGTATAGGGTGGTGTCGATGTGGCCGTCATTAATTTGCATCGTGGTGTCTAGGAAGTGGACTTCCTGTGTAGACTGGTCCAGACTGAGGTGGATGGTGGGGTTTATTCCAGGTTTCCAAAATGATGTATTTGTTCTCCTGTACCAGAAGCAACAGTCCACCCATGACAATACCAGCAGTTATCATATCTGTACCATGGGAACAGAATGAATTGTCAATCGGCCCTCAAGGTCCACCATCTTCAGCAGATCAGAAAGCTCTGTCCAAAGTCTATCCTGCAGATTATCTAGCACCTACGCCACCACATAACTAGTTATCCTGCAGTAAGGAGAGGGAGCGGAATCAGATCGTCATTCACTTACACCATGGCTTCCATTCAGTTTGATGGGGAGAGCAGCGAGTAGGAAATGCCATCAGCAGCAGGTATGTGAAGGCAGGGGACAGTACCAACAACACTCAGCTATTGATTCCTAGAGTGTCTCTCTGTGATGCAAAGAACCCTGGGATACTGCCTCTGAAATGGTAGTGCTAATGTCATGTAACACCATCACCAATGTAGATGTGGGTATAGACCTTTAGCTTGCATTATACCCATATCCAACATAGTATATATGAACACTCAATGAGGGTATTGGAAACTTGTGCAAGCAAGTACATGGCCCAGTACCCAAGTATTCATGCCAGTGTAGCCATACCAATAGAATCCCTCTGGGGACTTGAAAGAAGTAATCTCAAACAGTAATTTTCCTTTGAAATAATAATAATTAATAGAGTTCTCTAGATAAAAATGTTCAAAAGCATTCATGGAAATAAGTGATACTGCAGCAGAAAGCTATTTGTGTCAAAAATAGTCTAGAAAGCAAAACAAGATGGAATCCTAGAGTACAAACAAAAAATTTATTTAGGTTTTATAACACCATAGATAGCAATTACTTTCCCCTAGGTTTAACCAGAGAAAGCAAGCAAGTAAGCAAGCCCCTTGTTAGCTTTCCTCTATAGTTATCAATTTAGTGTGAGGCATATTTTGGCTTTTTAAATAGATCCCATAAAGAAATTACATAGCATGTAACTAATTTGGGCAGGTATCTTGTGGGTTTTTTTAACAATTTGTATAATATACACAGGCTAAAATAAAATATAGACATTATTTTAATCTGTTCACTGTATTATGCAATCAGCCAAACAAAATTTAGAACTAGTTTCTTTATTCACATCCATGCAGCCCTAATACAGCAAATGGTGTTATTAGGGTTATAATGAGAAGAATTTGGTCAATAATTTTTTATTTGCTATTGAATAAATGTGTTAACCATTGCTGTTTACTGAGGATAATATTGTCAGATGTGTGGCAATGATGGAGAACTGGTACTGATGATTTTATATAGCCTCGTATTTTGAAGTTGCTTCTTGGAAGACGTCAAGCAAATACTTGTGTCGAAGAAGGAAACGTAGATGATAATAGAGCAAACTAAAGATCTGAAAAGACTAATAATGATACTGGATACTGTGTTGTGAAGGCCAAGACTATAAAAGGGTTAAAAAAGGAACCAGATAAATTCATGGAGGACAGGTCCATCAATGTCCATTAGTCAAACTAGGCAGGGATGGTGTTCCTAGCCTCTGTTTGCCAGAGACTGGGAATGGGTGGCAGAGGATGGATCACTTGGGGATTGCCCATTCTGTTCATTCCCTCTGGGTCACCTGGCATGGACTGCTGTTTGAAGATAGGATACTGGGCTAGATGGACCTTTGGTCTGACCCAGTGTGTCTGTTCTGATGTTCTTATATGTGGATTAAGGCTTTCTTTTCTGAGGCACCATGATTCTTTGGCATTACAAAGGTTATGCCAAACCAAGGAAGTCTAAACTCCACCCTCTGATCCCATTTGCTCTATGCAAATTTGCTGTATGGGCAGCAACCTGAGAATTGGAGTTTCACTGTGGGTGGAAGTGCTGTACAAGGAAAACGCAGTGTTTAATTCCAGTGTTGCAAAAGCATCCACAGCACAGTACTTTGCCTTTAGCCTTAATAGGATCAGCTATGGAAGATCTCGATCACACACACACACCACAGTGGGTTGGGCAGCTGATGATGGCAACAGACTCAGGCATACAGTTCAAGCATGGTACAGGGGAGGATAATGGAACTTGTAACCCTTGAAATAAAGCCAAGATTTAAGACAGACGTTCTCAAACTGGGGGTCATGACCACTCAGGGGGTTGC
Source organism: Sternotherus odoratus (assembly GCA_032164245.1). NCBI lineage: Eukaryota > Metazoa > Chordata > Testudines > Kinosternidae > Sternotherus > Sternotherus odoratus. The sequence continues at coordinate 36,900,948 of JAVMKO010000001.1, forward strand.
ATGGTTATTACATGGGAGGTCACAAGCTGTCAGTCTCCACCCCAAAACCCCGCTTCACCTCCAGCAATTATAATAGTGTTAAATATATTAAAAAGTGTTTTTAATTTATAAGGGTGCGGGAAAGAGGGGGGAGAGTAAGGGAGGCTTGTCACACTCAGAGGTTTGCTGTGTGAAATGGTCACCAACACAACAGTTTGAGAGTCCCTGGTTTAAAAGAAGTGGTGTTTGGCTGACTCCCACATGAACGTGCAAAGCTGTTTGGAATTGCAGCAAGAAAAGGAAGACAAGAGTATGATCACTTTTCTGGTTGTGGGTTGTTTATTTGCCATCCCTTTTGTGTAGAACTCTCCCTGCACAAATGGTATATCTGCTCTGACGCCTGTCAGTCCTGGACTGATGTTTGGCTCACATGTCAGAAATGCAGTGTATGGACACATCTGATCCAAAAATATTCAATAAAACAGCACCGTAAACAGGATCATATTCACGACAGAGATTCCAGCCATTCAGAGCTGAATCTTCATGAAGACAGTGGGCTGAATCCCCAGCAATGCCAAATTCTTGTGCCTTGGACGGTCTATTTCTTCTTCGAACCTGGAGATAGCTGTGGGTCAGACTTGCTCTTGATGTAAAGTAGAAAGACCACAGGGCAGCTCTAATTTATGCAGGCAAGGAGCAAGTTAAAGCTGAGCTGCATTAAATAGCTTTAATTTACCCTTTTTTTAATACGACTCTTACAGAGGATGATGCTGGGGAAGGCACTGAGCCCTGATCAAACCCACCTTTCTTACAGAGCTCCGGGAACAGACAGTAACAGTTTTCTCATGTCTTATTCTCACTTCAGAGGTTTATGTGTAACTGTCAACTGTTTTTTGTCAACTGCATGCCATGCACCGAATGGGATAACTAAGCCGCAAATCACCTTGCCGGTCAGTGCCTCAGTTTCCCCTCCTGTAAAGTTGGGATTTTGATATCTACCACCACAAAGTGATGTTGTTTTAGGCCCTGTAGAACCTTAGGCCACATTGACACTACAGACCTATATTAGTATAACTACGTCGCTCATAGGGTGTGACAAATCCACACCCCCTGAGTAACATAGTTATACCAACCTAACCCCCCACCACACACAGTGCTATGTTGATGGGGAGCGTCTCTTGAGGAGGTGGATTAACTACACTGACGGGAGAAGAGCTCGCCTTTTGGTGTAGCAGTCTCTTCACTGAAGTGCTACAGTGGCCTAGCTGCAATGCGGTTTGTGAAGACAAGCCCATAGAAGTAGGCATGATCTCTCTCCTGAAGCTCTTACAATCTAAGCAAGAACCTGGAGGGTATTATTAGAGCCAAGACTGCTAGTCTGGGAAGCTGTAGCTGCTGCAGACACCGTTGGAACAGAAGTCCTGTGTCTGGAAGCTAGTGGACCCTCTGTGCAGGAAGGAGACAGCTGACTAGGAGGACTCTATATATTATTTGTTTAAAAAGGGAATCCCAACATTAATTTGCATTACTTGGCCTGGCTGAATTGCTGACATTTCTTAAATGTTTTGCAGTAAGCAGGAAACTAGGTTTATTTTGTTGGTTTTTGAAATGGTGCTTTATTGAAAGTAGCCGCTCATCATGCAGTTTTCTAGGCTTGTTGACAACCAAATCAACTGTTTGATAACCAAACAGTATTTCAAGATAGGCTTTTACGTTTGCTTTTATTTGCCTGGATATGTACATTTGAATAAGTAAAATCTCCCCTGATTGTTTGTTCACCCATCTGTTGTAATTTGTTTCAGACTAGCCTTATAAACTCCATGGGGAGGGATTGTCTCTACACAGATCTGCACAGCATCTAAAACAACAGGGCCCTAAACTGGTTGGGGCATTTAAAAATGGGTGTTAACATAATAAGGGTCCAATAACTACATCATTATATGTTCAGACATGAGCAGAAATTGTAGCAAGTTTATATAATCAGCACTCTTTTTAATTGAGTCTCAACCAACTCCCATTAAAGTCAACGGAAAAATGTCTCTTGACTTCATTGGAAGCTGGACTGGACAGCTGAACCAGATGCTTTTGGGGATAGAGAATTTATCCTAATTTACAAGACATCTGGGAAAGTGAAATAGGTTTATGGTCCTTTCTCTAACAAATGTATCTCCATTCCTCATGGAAATTTACTGTATTACTCACATATAAAGTTTTCAGTCACATTTTTAAGAGGTGAGCTAATAATGAATAAAATGGGTGTTTAATTAAAAGGGTGATTTTTAGTGGGAATTTTAACATTAAGGTTTGCCACTGACTTCAGTAGGGGCACAACTGGTTACAGGAATATATATATATTTGAAAAGAAATAGTATGCATATTTCAAAAGTTTAATATCCTGGTGTATAAGTAGTTAAGCCTAAAACACAGCCATATGAAGAAGTGATATGATAAATGACAATTAAACACCATTTGAAAATGAGGAACCAAGTACCTTGTAGGTTAAATAGTCCCAGCCAGTCTCTAAAATTACAAGTGTAGTTTTACATGTGCAAATGCTTGGGGTCCCTTTCAGAATGTGTCCCTGAATCTGTATTGTACAGCCAATTCTGGCACTTAGAAGTCAATGAATATTTTGCAGGGTCAGGACATTATTATACTTATGAAAGGCTAGAACATTCTGTGATGAATAGGTATGCAGTGTGAATGGTCTGTCGATACATATACCATGCAATCAGTCATGTATTCACAGTGTGATACTTCTGTTAATTGCAACAGCTGTAGAGAGAACTAAGGCACAAGCTTCCCATTCAGGTCTAAACAAATTAAAGCTATATTTAAAATGAATATATCTGAAGAAGCTGAGTGATGCTTTTATGGGTCATTAGCTATTAGCACTATTAGCAGTGTAAAAAGGTTGTTAATGAACTTATTATATATCAGTCTGAGAAACAGATTAAAAAATGAGACTTTATATGGTGATCTAGGAGTTCAGCGTTAACTCAAGTGCTTTCGTTTTTTATATTCTGTTAGGGAAACATGTCAGTGTTCATAGCTGTTAATTTATACAATTCAAGGTCCAGGTCAAAGTTCACTTAGAAATCTGTATGTAAGTATGATGTGCTGGGTTTATCTTTTTTGTTGTTTTCTCAAATCAGGATGTGATCTTCTTGCAATCTATAAAAGAAAACACGTAAATGTTCAATATAGCCACCTAATAGCCTAGAATGGGTTATGATATTGGCTACTTCAGTCTTGAAATCTTCTTTACACCAGAGTAGGGAGTTGTTGTCAAGGAGAACAGATGGAATGCAAAATTGAGTTTTTTTTAAATCCAAATCTGACTACTAATTCCATTTCCTTGTATCTGATCATATTAAAACCAAAAGTGGGTCATAAGAAGATGCTTGTTAAATTATACACTCATTTAGTTAAACAGGACATACTTCTTGCAGTGGATGTTGGGAGATGTGGGCGCTGGATCTGGCTGTAATGCTGGCTAACACGTGGCAGATCACTCCCTTTACGGAAGAAGTAATCTGAGCTCGTTAGATTTTTGCAATGGAATTACACTGATCATGGCTAAAACCTCAGTCCAGCACAAAGAAACTTGGTTCAGAAAACCAGACAAAGGGGGAAATCTTGATTGTTAAAGTCGTTCACAGATCCTGTTGTCTGTGTGACATCTGATATAGTGAGCAATTATTGTCTGCGGCTGATAAACAATTCTAATTCAGTGGGAAAACCTGAGATTAGTAATTTGTTTGCCTCTTTCTTCAGTTTGCATAAATAGCTGATTCACATGTGCAAAAGGGAAGTTAATATACTGTTGATTATTTTTGTTGTGCTAGCCCCCTAAATTCCCAATGAGCACTGTACAAACTGTTTTGGGCGCTGTCCAAACACACACAGAAGGCATGTTCCCTGTCCTGAAAAGTCTATAATCAAAGGCCCTGATCCCTCCAGAGAACTGTGGGGCAGATACTTGTGCCTGCGTGGAATCCCATTCAAGTGCGATTCTGAGTGCAGGACCAGGCTGAAATGAATAACTGATGGTAAGTGAAGTGATCAAGGGGATATTCTTGGTAGTTCTTTGCAGTACTGATAACCATGACTACATTAACTGAATGGTGACATCCTGACATATTTTGTCTTAGGGCTGGGCTACACTGGGAGGATGGGGGCTTTGAACTAAGATATGCAACTTCAGCTATGCTATTCGTGTAGCTGAAATCAAAGTATCTTAGTTTGACGTACCTGGCTGTCCCCACAGCAGCGGGTTGACTGGGGCCGCTTCCCCCGCCGACTCAGCTTACTCCTCCTACCGAGGTGGAGTACAGGCGTCAATTAGGGGATCGATTTATTGTGTCTAGATGAGACGTGATAAATCAATCCCTGATTCATCGAGTGCTATTTGCTGATCCGGCAGGTAGTGTAGCCGTACCCTTAGGCTGAAGTTCTGTGAGCTTCCATAAAAAATGAGGAGCTGTGGCTACTTTAACCTTCACTGAGATTCTCATAGACTCATAGACTTTAAGGTCAGAAGGGACCATTATGATCATCTAGTCTGACCTCCTGCACAATGCAGGCCACAGAATCTCACCCATCCACTCCTGGAGTAGACCCCCCTAACCTATGCCTGAGCTGTTGAAGTCTCAAATCATGGTTTAAAGACTTCAAGGTGTAGAGAATCCTCCAGCAATAATGGTGTCTTGTTATCTGGTGATAATGCCACCACAGTCTGAGCACATGCATGCATGACTCCCCCTGCAGCCAACACAGAACACCATTCCATGCCCTCCCCAAACTCCCCCCAACAGATTCCTTGCCTGTTCCCATTCCATTGCCACACCCCTTGCAATCCACACCTAGAGACTGGTTTGATGAGAGAGCTGAAATTACACACAGCTATGAGAGCATGAACTGAGATTGCTCCTTGTTGCCATGTCCCTGTTTGCAAAAAAAGAAAAAAGAAAAAAAAGTGTTTTATCCTTTAATTGAAGTCTAGAATTTGAAACAAAATGAGTCTTTATTTGTATCATGTTCATGGTAGTTGCTGCTAAAATTCAAACATAGTGGCTATAGGCAGGAACATTTGCACACTATAATTAAATCTCAGGGAGCAAGCATTACAGGGGTCATTTAAGGCAGCAAATAAACATTGCATCACATAAAGACACATTAGTGGTGCTCATTGTCAAAATACTCCTTCAGATCCTCCGTCATTTGAATAGCCCCTGATGAGACCTTCTTATTGCCCTGGTTTCTGGTTGCTCAAACTCAATGGCCAAGGGATCCACCTCAGTGCTAGACCCTGGGAAAACTTCCCCCCCCCCTTTACTTCACAAATGTTATGCAGAGCAGAGCAAGCTGCTATGACCAAAGCCAGTGAACTTTTAAAATCCACCAATCATTCGGTACCTGCTGAGCCACTTGTTGACGTGCTCCTAGATGCTTTCTACATTCCCAAGGAAAGGCTTCATGAGCTAGGGGAGCAAGTGGTAGGCAGGATCTCCCAAGATCACTGGGCATTTGCACATCACCCATTGGAATCTTCTGGTCTGGAAAGGAAGTCCCAGAGTGCAGCTTTCTAGACAGTCTAGTGTTCCTGAAGATGCGTGCATCATGAACTTTCCCTGACCAGCCCACATTGATGTCAGTGAAACAGTGCCTCCAAGATCATGGAGAAATAGCCCTTTCAGTTGGTCTACTCTGTTGCAAGATGGCTGGGACCAAAATTGGGATATCCGTGCCCTATCTATCGCCCCACTGCAGATAGGGAATCCCACTGCTGCAAAGCCATCAATTATTTCCTGCACATTACCCAGACTCACAGTCTTTCATAACAGGAGGCAATTAATGCCCTTGCACACTTCCCTCATTGCAACCCTCATCATGGACTTACTAACTCTAAACTGACTCGCGACTGATCGATAGAAGTCTGGATTTGCCAGCTTCCACCCAACAATTGCTACTTGCTTTTCCACTGCATGGGCAGCTCTCCTTCTGGTGTCCTTACGCCACAGGGCAGGGGTGAGTGCCACACACAGTTCCACAAAAGTGGCTTTGTGCATCCAAAAGTTCTGCAAGCCACTGCCTGTCATTTCATATGTGCATCATGATGCGATTGCACCACTCAGTGCTTGTTTCCCAAGCCCACTACGATGATCCATTGTATGCAGCTGCTCAGTGAATACCAGAAGCAATCTTGAATAGTTTCTTTCCATTGCACACAGCAGGGTAGAAACCACTGATTCATTTTCTGTTTTCCAACTCATAAAATATTTCAGGACCAGCCATGTTGTGTTCATAATGTTCCTGAAGAGACTGGTCAGTAATTCAGGGTCCATGCTTTCCATCAGAGATGGCAGGGACACAATTTATAGGGGCTGTTAAAAAACAGCACAAAGTGAAGTCAGAAGCCCATGGAATGTTGGGATGGAAAGAACTACATCATGGGACAGTGAGCACACCCTCATAATGCACTGCAATCCATTCCCAGAGGCAGAGAGTGGCAAGTTGCCCAGTGAGATAGCTACCCATGATTCAATGCTCTCTCTATTGATGCAAGAGCACCAACAGTGAACACACACTGCCAATATAAGGAGCATTGTGTGGATGTACACAAGTGATGTAATTAAAGAAGCTTATGGTCATCAATGTAACTTAAGAGTCAGAGACAAACTATCTAAAATTCTACCTGCCACATGGGGCCACAACAGTGGTACCTCTAACTCATCCAGCAATATCGTCAATCTATCCAGCTACACACTCAGTCCAGCAGAAGAGTCTGTCCTATCTCGAGGACTCTCATTCTGGCCCCCACCCCCAAACCTGATACAATTCTGTGGTGATCTGGAAGCCTACTTTTGCTGTCTCCGACTCAAAGAATACTTTCAGGACATCATGGAACAGCACACTGATACACAGACACCATCCCACCAGCAGCACAAGAAGAAGAACTCCACATGGACTCTTCCTGAGGGTCGAAATGACAGTCTGGACCTATACATAGAATGCTTCCGCCGACGTGCACAGACAGAAATTGTGGAAAAACAACATCGCCTGCCTCACAACCTAAGTCGTGCAGAATACAATGCTACCCACAGCCTCAGAAACAACCCTGACATCATAATCAAAGAGGCTGATAAAGGAGGTGCTGTTGTCATCATGGACAGGTCTGACTACCAAAAGGAGGCTACCAGACAACTCTCCAACACCAATTTCTACAGGCCACTTCCCTCAGATCCCACTGAGGAATATACTAAGAAACTGTACCAGGCCACTCCCTACACCTACACAGGAACAAATTAACATACCCTTAGAGCCCCAGCTGGGGTTATTCTATCTACTACCCAAGATCCACAAACCTGGAAATCCTGGACGCCCCATCATCTCGGGCATTGGCACTCTTACTGAAGGACTGTGAGGATATGTGTACTCTCTACTCAGACCCTATGCCACCAGCACTCCCAGTTATCTCCTTGACACCCCCGACTTCCTGAGAAAACTACAATGCATTGGTGATCTTCCAGAAAACACCATCCTAGACACCATGGATGTAGAGGCTCTCTACACAAACATCCCACACAGAGATGGAATACAAGGTGTCAGGAATAGTATCCCTGATGATGCCACAGCACAAGTGGTTGCTGAGCTCTGTGACTTTAGCCTCACACACAATTATTTCAAATTTGGTGACAATATATACCTCCGGACCAGTGGCACTGCTATGGGCACCTGCATGGCCCCACAGTATGTCAACATCGTTATGGCTGACCTGGAACAACGCTTCCTCAACTCTCATCCACTCACACCCCTTCTCTACCTACGCTACATTGATGACATCTTCATCATCTGGACCCATGGGAAAGAAACTCTGGAAGAATTCCACCATGATTTCAACAGCTTCCACCCCACCATCCACCTCAGCCTGGACCAGTCTACACGGGAAGTCCACTTCCTAGATAACATGGTGCAAATTAATGACGGTCACATTAACACCACCCTATACTGAAAACCTACCGACAGCTATGCCTACCTTCATGCCACCAGCTTCCATCCCGGACATACCACACGATCCATTGTCTACAGCCAAGCACTGAGGTACAATTGTATTTGCACCAATCCCTCAGACAGAGACCAACACCTACAAGATCTCCACCAAGCTTTCTCAAAACTACAATACCCGCACAAGGAAATAAGGACACAGATCAACAGAGGCAGACGTGTACCCAGAAGCCTGCTGCTGCAAGACAAGCCCAAGAAAAAAAACAGAACACCACTGGCCATCACCTACAGTCCTCAGTTAAAGCCTCTCCAATGCAACATCAGTGACCCATCCTAGACAACAATCCCTCACTGTCACAGGCCTTGGGAGGCAGGCAAGTCCTGGCCCACAGACAACCCGCCAACCTCAAGCATATTCTCACCAGCAACAGCACACTGCACCACAATAACTCCAACTCAGGAACCAATCCATGCAACAAACCTCGATGCCATCTCTGGCCACATATCTACACCAGCAACACCATCACAGGACCTAACCAGATCAGCCACACCATCACTGGTTCATTCACCTGCACATCTACCAATGTAATATATGCCATTATGTGCCAGCAATGTCCCTCTGCTATGTACATCGGCCAAACTGGAGAGTCCCTACGAAAAAGGATAAATGGACACAAATCAGATATCAGGAATGGCAATATACAAAAACCTGTAGGAGAACGCTTCAACCTCCCTGCACACACAGTTACACATTTAAAAGTCACCATATTGCAGCAAAAAAACTTCAAGACCAGACTTCAAGAGAAACTGCAGAGCTGCAATTCATTTGAAATTTGATACAATGAATTTAGGACTGAAAGGGATTAGGAGTGGCTAGCTGACTACAAGATCAGTTTCTCTTCTTTCACTGTTCACACCTCCAGTTCAGCTGCTAGAGGAATTCCTCACCCTCCCTGATTAGAGATAACAAGCTGGTTCAGCCTCATTGGACTAACCCTGTTATCTCTAACCTGGTTCTTGCCTACCTATTTATACCTGCCCCTGGATACTTCCACTGCTTGCATCCGACGAAGTGGGTATTAGCCCACAAAAGCTTATATAAGCTTTAATACTTTAGTTAGTCTTTAAGGTGCCACAGGAATCTTTGTCACTAATGTAACTTAAGTTGACTTAATTCTGTAGCCTAGATGAGGCCTGACTGCTTCTGTGCACTTAAAGTAAGACATTTCCACAATGTAGAAGTAACTAGTGAGCACTATCTATTTTGCCCTAGGTACTTTGGGCTTTTTCCCTGTGTAGACAAACCTGTACTGTTAATATGCTCATACTAATTTTTTTTTGCTTTTTGTCTTGTATACTTTGCTTTGGCATCAAATGATTTGGAACCAAGACAGACTGTCAGGTTCAGAGGTCAATAAACCATAGTGTCAAGGTTCCATAAATACTCAGTGGCAAAGACAAAGTCCAAATGTAGGATTTAATATGTGACAAAGAGCCAAAAATGAGGGATACAAACATTTATTCATGCAGAAACTCTGACTGTGGGAGATTCATTCCTTTAGGGTGAATCTTTCTCTAACTTCTGTCTGATGAGTCTTTATTTCTGATGTAAATAATTTTCAGCAATAAAACGGAGGGGACAATAAATGTGTGTGGAACAGAGGTAACTTTGGGACTAACTAGCATGCTAACCTTTTGAAATGTAATCAATTTGAGAGGTACTGTATGTTCACATGTCATAACAGCTCTGACAGGAGGAGGTGTTATTGAAGGGTAAGAAGGAATGTATTTTATAAAAATAATGTATAATCCACTATACTACTATTGTAGTTTAGTATGACACAGAATAAACAGCCCTATGAGCAGTAGTTACTGTGAAGGCATAGCCAAAAGCTGGTTTTCTAAGATTAATGACACATGTGGTTTAATTTTTATTCTGAATTAAAAAACAGAGCTAAATTACACAGTGTATTGGCTTGGTGTACAGAGGAAATCTGGATTCAAATGAGATTAGCTCACACATGAAAAATGAATTTGATTATCACAGCCTAGCTCCTAAGGGAAGTCTGTCTACAAAACAAATCCCATTCAATTCAGCACCATTGGTAATCTCTGTGTAGAATTGCGTGGGTGGTGTGTAGGCCAGGGCAGAGCTGTATTGGCACAGTGTCTGTGAGTGGAGAAAGAGGCACCATGCCAGACTCAAGTCAGTGTTCTAAGTCTCTGGAGTGGGTGTAAAAAGCACCAAGTTAAGAGGGGATTGGGAGGAAGCTCTAGTGCTCTGAGTTTCCTTGGTCTATGTGAGAAACAGGGAAATGTTCTCATCTCTTAAATCCTTTCCTCTGGTAAAAGCATGACTGGAGGTTCCTACTGCTGAGTGCTGGTAAAAATGGAAGTTTTTCTCCTGGTGGGCAGCTTTGTGAGCAGGACACTGGACTAAGCCTCGGGAGATGAGTTCAATTCTTGTTCTCCTATAAATTTCCTCTGATCGTGGGCAAGTCACCTGGGGCAAAACTTTAAAAAAAGCGGTCAGCCCGGATTCCTCCCTGCTCTCAGTGGGACCTTCTGAATGCTGGGCAGTGCCTAATTAGGAGCCGAGCTCTTCTGAAATTCTGGCTATTTAGCTGGAGGAGGAGAAGTGGGCTGCCTGCCAGTGGGACATCTTGAGTCCTTGCCTGGCAGAACAGATAGCCAGGAGTCTTTTAGGAAACTGCTCTGCCATTTCATCTTCCTGCTGCTTGCTGAGGAGAGGTCTTACACACAGCGTTAAGCCTCAAAGTAAAGACCAAAAGAGTAAAGATGCCAGATTGACTCTTCTCTGGCAGGAGCAGGCAGCTCTTCATTATGAGCCAGGCCAAAAACTGAAGAGCAGTTATGTTTAGAAAGGTTAATTGAAACAAAAAAGATTGTTTTGCTCAGTTTGGAAGCAAGTGCCTATCTATTTCCAGGCAGGTGGCCAGGTGAGCCAGGAACATCATCACAGGGCATAAAGGTCAGGACCCTATTCAGCTTTAGATGACTACCCATCTCTCTTGAGTGCAAACAGCACCCGTCAGTGAAGACTTCTAAACACCACACCACAACATTAATAAACCTATTGCCCTGTTAAGCAAGAGTTTGCTTTAGGTATGTCTGCACTTTGGGCTGAAATGTGTAATTTCCAGCTCAAGGAACCATACCTGTGCTAGCTCAGTTGAACTAGCATGGGTATGTCTCTTTGAGTTGGAAATTACACCTCCAGTTTGAATTGCACACACACCCTTAGTTAAGAAAATGAGCCTGCGTGCGAGCACATAAACATGTGCATCCACATTATGGACTGAAGGAATTACATTTACAGCATTTTAGAAAACAGGGTTTTTTTCTCAGCTAAATTTTGAGATTTATTTCCCTGTCATTTCGAAATGTGAAATTATTTGCACGCCATGCTTCATCTCAGAGTGAAATTTAAGGTACAGAGCTAAGCCTCTAAATATGAGATTTAGAATAGAAATATTGACAGATATTTGACCATACAAGTGTTATTAGGTGCTGCTGTTGACACTGTGTTTGGCAGATGAGAAGTCTCAAGTTTGAGACAAACACATCTCCTAAATCGTATGACTATCACCAAAAAAATGTGTGGCCATACGAACAGAAAATAAAGGTTTGAAAAGGCATCTGGTAAATAAAGGGTCCTACAGATAAACTGGGAATGATGGCAGACATCTCATCCACTTTTCTAAGCTTGATAGAAAGGTATGTAATATGGAATATAGAGAAAAGAGAGTCACAGTTAGACAGGTAGAAAAATTGCAATATCACATTAGCAGCTTGCATGGAACTTGGAGGGAGGAGAACAGGTTGTAGGAGGGAAGACTTTGGAGGAGGCCCAGCCAGAAACTCTCAACTCTTTGTACCTGGTTAGAATGCTTAGCTACAGTTGCAGCATCTCTGTAGATAATTCTCTTAACAAAGAGCCTATTAAATTTTGCAAGTTTAGAATCCTCTCATGTTATTACCCAGCATGAGGTACTTGAGACATTTTCCAAAAAGTGATTCAGCTTTCTGAAGGTTGAGAAATCTCCAAGAACTATGCTGGACTTGTGCAATGTAGAAGTCAAATTGATTTTCACTCAATCAGATCCTTAGTACTTAGGATACATTGAATTGAATTAATACTGAAACATCCCGGGAAATAAAGATTTCTGATAAATAATATGTTTTCTCCACAAACACCAAGTTTAATGGAATTGAATCAGAAACGGATAAGGCTACCAAAAGGAGGGGACGATAATACCATTGAATAGTAATTTAAATATTGACCAACAGAAAATTCCAAGCTCAGGAAAAAACTGGGGCTGATATTCAACCCTTAAGATATTGCCCACTATTTTGTCCCCATTTACATGGACATAGTTTATTCTAAAGTCTGAGAGTTTCAGCCATGTGAGTGGGCATTGAATTTATCCCAATATGCTGAATTTCAGAACAGCATAATAAAACAAGATGAATTTGTGTTGCATTGGAACATAGTTCAACCAATGAATAATAATAATAATAATTAATAATGTGTGTGTGTGTGTGTGTGTACATGTGTGTGTGCCAGAATGCACATTTAGTGGGTCATGGTCAAACACGATCGTGCAAAGCCACTGTAATGGATTAAATTTCATCCTTATAATGAGCTCCAGACATTTAAATATAGTATTTATTTATTCAGGAATTTGTAATTGCTCAACAGGAGTCACTGATCTTGATTAACTTTTTCTGACCAGTTCCTCCGAATGGTGTTGCTGCTCAGCCATTGTTTTGAGTTGAAGTTTAAAAAACAAAATTTGGTGCCATCAAGTGGAAATATTCTGTACTGCTGGGCAGAAGTGTCAAAGTGGCAGGACACCGTTTGGAGCAAACAGATTGGCATTTCAGAATGTTGTGCTGAGCACTTTTTCTTCTCTCTATGCACACCTTCATCCCCTTCCAAAAGATACAGAAACATTCCCAGCTGTTCACAGGCTTTAGGTGCTAAAAGACCTCTCTTTTGCAAAAGGCAAAATGTATGTAATCATTTTCTATCTCTTCTTATTGGACAATCACATTTATTGTGGGCATTGTAAGGAGAAAATCTTTTTCCATTGTTTTGTGATTGTCATTGCTAGATTATTCTCCACTGCAGAATGTTATTTTTTCTTTTTAGTGATTTCTCCAAATTTTCAGACAGTAAGCAATTACTAGTGTTTGATGATCTAGTTCCAAGTTTTGGAGTATTGATAGCGATTTTCTTTGGCTTGCCAAGTGAAATGCCTTATCAGGCAGAAATGCTGTGATATCAGTAGGGTGAACCATGAGGGTTTGTATTCTACCCATAAATTGCTGAAATGTACTCTCCAGCTTAACTCTATTTTAACCTAGTTTTTGTCTGCAAACTGAGTCACAGATAGAGACTGAAAAGCCCTATTAGATCACTCAGCCTATGTCCCCGCTAGTGCAGATTTCTTCCCTACAGTACATTGCCTTGTTTGTTGTCCAATCCCATTTTAAATATCCCAAGAGATGGCACTTTCACCATTTCCCTTGAGAGACAATTTGATATTCTCATTTATTTCACTGTCAGGAAGCTTTCACACTAAATTTTACCATTCTTAATTTTATCCCATCACTTGTAGTTAACATCCCAAAATATTGTACTAAATTATAGTTGAGGTTACACAAGTGTATTTCTAACAACACAATCACTATAAAAAAACCAAGGAAATTAACAGTAAAGACAACAGCAACATCTGCCTTGTTACACAAATATCATAATACCTAAGTGCACTGGCAGAATCTTGAACTCTACAAACTCTTTTTCACTTCCTACATACAGTCATGAGAATGCGCATGTCTAGTTCCTTAAAAATCTCCTTTGTTGATGATGTGCATTACCACATGTTGGGAGGGGCAAGGCAAAGGCAAAAAGCCACCTTTTTACTGTCATGACCTGGGGCTTAGGATGGAGGTTAGAACCTGGGACGGGGTCTAAGAGCAGTAGGCTGAGTTTGGGACTGGGATCAGGGTCCTAATACTGATGCTAGGGGACAGGAACTGAGCCAGAGTTCTAGGGGCAAAACTAGGGCCCACAGCCAAAGTCTGAGTTCAAGCACCAAAGCCTAAGGTCAAAGCCAGAATCAGAATCCAAGTACCAAAGCCAGTGGTCAGGACTGGAGTCAGAGTTCAAGGGTAGAAGCTGAGGGTCTGATCTGGGGGTGGAAGCATGGGAGTGAGCTGACAGGCAGGTCCACCACTACAGCTAGAAGGCATGTTCACCTCACTGCACAAACAGTTCCTGGAACTCCTCTTGGGCTTAAATAGAATACCTGGACCAACCAGAGGCCGTGTCATAAGTGTGGAGTGTTGCCTTGCCTGGGTGGGGCTAATGTTACCTGAGAAGGCAGTGTCATCAGAGCAGTCTGGCTAGACACAGAGAGACCAGGAAGTAAAGTTTAGTTCAATTTGGGCTTTGAATTGACTCAGACCTCTGGTCCAGCTATGGACCTCCAACTCTGGCCTTTCTCTGCATGACTTCATAATTAGCTAACTGTAAGTAAGAATTGTCCTGCATAAAAGCTTTGCATTTGATTTTGGTGTCTCTGTGTAATTAGCAGAGAAGGGGAGAAGTTAGTTTATGCAAGAAGATTAAGGCCAGGAAATTCTATATCTGTGTAGTGTATTAAGTGTATGCTTATTCTCTTTCTTTATTAAACTTTTTATACTCATAAGAATTGTCTGGTAATTCTAGTAAAGTGATCTGAGCTTGACTCTAGTATCTCAGAGAGAGAGAGAGAGACACCGGAGTGCTGTGTTGTCTTGCCCTGGGCTATCAGGGGGAGGGATACAGCGAGAAGTACCCTTATCTCTCAGGGAGAGAGAGAACGGGGGGAGGGGGGGCTGGGGGAGTCTGAGCACCCCACTCCAGGGCCTTGGAGATTTACTCAGATGGTGGCAGCTTGGGTAACCCCAATTTCCTAACTGGTAGAGTGTGGGATCTGGGTGTGTGTGTGTGTGTGTGTAGAGAATTAACTTGGCTGGGAAGCAGCTGGAGTTAGTTGGTCTGGCATAAAAGAGTCCCTCTTCTCTGTGCCCCAGGTCCAGAGAGAGGGGAGACACTCTTACAGGCCGCAAGGGAAGCTGTCAGCCCAGCCTTCCTGAGTGGTACTTCCGGTGGCATTTATCTCCACAGGCTCTATGTGGCAGTACATGCGGCCCTTCCATGGTTGCTGGATAGAGTCCTTGGCCATTTGGCAGACCCGGCTTCTAGTGCCGTCCCTGCAGAACCTCACATTTGCTTTCTGTATTCTGGGGCTCAGTTCCTGGTGTAAGTTACAGAAGCTTCGAAGGCTGCTCTAATTAATGCTCATGTCCTATAGCCCCCCTTTGAGTGCTGGGATTAATGGTAGCTCAGTGGACTTGTCATGCCCCTGACACTCCCCTCCTTTCAGATGCTCAAAATGTGCCCTTTGTGCCAGGGCATAAGGCTGATGTAGAGTCCTTATGCCAGTTCTACATCAGTCAGGGTCTCTTCCTGCACAAAGGATGTTCTCATGAACACACACTTTAAGGCCCCTTATAGTCTCCTTACCCCTCAGAGTGGTGTAAATGAGATTTAGGCCCAGTGTGTCCTGAAGGAGTGGTGTGTCAGTACTAGAAACACTGATTCCATCAAGAATACAGTCTTCTGCAAGTATATTTCCAGGAAAGAGAGACAAGCACACATTAAAGATGTGGGTGCATTAGGGATTATGGCAGATAGATGTAACTAGCTGCTATAAAATTCCTTCATGTGGTATATTTAGCTATGTAATTATTTTGCCTCTGCTTTCTGTATACTGCATTTGAAATCTTCAGGGACCTTGCTGTCCAGAAAGTATGTTGCTTTTTGTATGGAAATCATAAAATCCCACCACATCCAACACACAATTGTCTCCCCAATGACATCACTTGGAAATGGGATCAGGAGGATCCTAACTGTGGGGGCGATGGATGACTATTCATGTTTACTTTGAATAAAATGAGAGGGTTTTTTGCTTCTTAATGGTCAGTACTAAGCTATGTTGTATCATATACCTTGATTCAAACATGCCATAAACATCTCTTTTAGTATTTTATTGGTCATAATATTAGTTTTGAAGTTGGAGAGTGAATATTGATTTTCTCCATTTTAGAACCTCCTTCATAGATGGCCTCTTCCCTGTGTTTTGTTGAGTATTGTCAGAACTAAAGCTAATTTGAATTTTGCACTCTATATTTAGATAATCCGCCCCTAATTAAGAAAATTGTCTAGGTGACTGAATGACTTTATAATTACTTAATAGCATTTATTTGTAAACCCAAGGAGAATTTTCTTCTGGTGAGGTCTAATATCCTCATTGCCTTTTAAAAGAAAATTGTTAAATATTTTGCTGATATAAAAAAAAAATCTGAAAAAGCCTGTTCAACTCACTACTACTGTCTGAAGCTCAGGATTGGTAATTCTGGTTTTATTGTCTTCTGTTTATTGTTTCTTCTGTTCAAGAAGCAAAATCAAGGTAATGGTTTAGTGCTAGACTTTTGTTGCTATGAAACTGTTCATTATCTTATAACATGTGATGCACAAACCAGAGACACAAAGATTTGATTTAATAAACATAATATGATCTCTTTTATCTTTGCATGGCTATTGGATCACTCATATAGAATTGTAGTTTGTAGAAAAAAATGTATTCACCAAATGGCTGTGCTAGGTACTTTTAAACACATTCTTTCATTTAAAAGATTTAAAAAATCAGATGTGTGTGTATACATTATATGTATACATACACACATCTTTTGCCCCAATTATAGGAATATTAATACTCTTGCCATAATATATAAATCATACTACATTTGGGGATTTATAGATTTTCTACTGAAATGGTCACAGATTTGGAGCTGCTCTGTAATAATTTATGACTGCAGTATGTTGGCCTGATTGCTGTGGTGTTTTCTGTATGACTATATCGGTTTAACTCCACAGGACTCTGTCTGGAAAAACAGGCAGGAAGGAGAAGAATGGTTCAGACTAAGCCCCCTCTCAGCAAATATTAAATAGTTGTTCAAGGATAATGCCAGAATTATTAGCTTTGATAATTTTTCTTCTTCTCCAGCCAACCTACACAACTGGTTGTACTGGGACAGGAAAAGCCTGTGAACACAGAAGGATGAAAGAATTTTGACAGATTATTAAGGCAAACTCAAGAGAGAAGTAATCTTTGTTCTGAAGGAACAGACATAGGACCCTGACAGAGGTGTCTGAAGAAGTTAGGCCTGTCTCGGTTATCATCAGGGATAGCTAAGAACTTTAGGTAAAACAGACGTGTGTAGACGGTTTGGTGTTTAAAATCCTTTTTCTCCAAATGTTTTGTTCCCACTATTACAACAAGTTTTTGTTTTAAGAAGGCAATCTCTGTCTGATCACTATATACCACTGGTCAAAGACTCCTGAAGGGGAGAACCACAGGTGCCCAAACTTAGTCAGACCTGCAGCATGAGATCAGAGGTTACGCGACACAAAGGACTGTAGACCATGGCCTGATCTAAGGGTATGTCTTCACTACCCGCCGAATTGGCGGGTAGCCATCGATCTTCTGGCGATTGATTTCTCGCGTCTTATGAAGATGCGAGAAATCGATCACTCACGGCGCCCCCATTGACTCCGGAACTCCAGCTCGCCGGGAGGCGCAAGCTGGAGTCGACGGGGGAGCACGCCGCCGACCTCCGCCGCTATGAGGTTGAGCGGTAAGTCGGCTGCAGATACGCAACTTCAGCTACGTGATTCACGTAGCTGAAGTTGCGTATCTGAAGTCGACCCCCCTCCTCCCCCGTAGTGAAGACCAGCCCTGAGATTTGCAGAATTGTGAAACTCCATCCCAGGATATGTAACATCATGAGGCCTGAGACCTGAGGGAGTGCTCTCTTAATGACCAGAAAGTGAAAATCGAATAGTAATTAAAGTCCAGATTTCTCTGTGTATGTTTCTCCCTCTCTCTACCTCACCTCCCAAAACAACACGCACACACAGAGTTTTCATTTTCTTAATGAAAGCGTGTGTTTAGAAGTATTTAACATAGACATTTGAATGAATGAAACATTTACTTTGGAGAAAAAAGTCCTTATGCTTTTTTCATTTTTACTGTAAATGGGCCCAAATAAAAACTTTTGATATGAATAAACCCAAACTTTGGAAGACCTGGATCCAGGCCTTCTTTTTGTGAGTCTGGCCCATCTTTACAGTTTGCCTAAACGAACGGAATACAAACTATACCATATTTTTAACCTTTATATACCTTATGTGGTCTTGCATTTTACTGGACCATCTGGTATGAAATACCATAGTCAGTGAGTGTTGTCATGTACGCGCAATACTATGTAAATAGATTTGCATATTATATCTGATTGGCTCATAGGTCAATACTAGATTTACTTAAACTCAGGCTGCCAATAAGGATACAAATTAATCAGCGTTATTCCAGACCTTGGTATTGTTCACATCTGAGGAAGGAAACAGAAGAAGCCTACTAATTCATCAGATGGCTCTTTCCATTCAGTCATGTTCCAGGATATTCTTTTTGTATGTAGTAAGAGAAATTAGGAATACAAAAGATATATTAGATCATCTGTAGCCTCTCCCCTCTTGCAAGGTAAGCTTTCTCCCTTTAATTTAATCTTGGGTTCAGTCCACTTTAAAGCTGAACTGCTAAGCAAAAAGGAAACAAATTAAACACAGATTTCGGTGCTGAAGGCCCCCACTAACCACGTTGCAAGTTTCTTCACAGAAATAACTTTTAATTCACCTTTTCCAAATGTAACCCCCTTGTGATTTATATAGCACGGCCCTTTTAAAATCTTGTCCTATGGCAGAGGTTGTTCCAGGGGGAAGAGAGTGGAGAGAAGGAGAGTGACAGTAGTGCCAAACAGTGAACAGGCTCTCATGTAGTGAAACAACTGAGAAGGAGCCCAAAGCCTGGGAGGGACGGAGCAGATAATGGGGATTGTCCCAGGTGTGACAGATCGCCTTCTCACCCCTCTTCAAACACAGGCAGGAAACTCTTCTTTGGCTCCAACAGTGCTCTTTATTTCACAGTGCAAGGCCCCACCACCAATATACACAGCTTTATAGTTCAGCTCTTTAGCTTACAGCTCTAACACAGCTCTATATAGTTCAGCTCTACACACAGCTCTACAGCTCTAAACACAGCTCTACAGCTTACAGCTCTTTCTCTCACTCCACACTACCATACCACCACCACACTGGGCTTCCTTCCTGGCAGGCTTATATCCTCCTGAGGAGGCTGCCAGGTGCAACCCATCCAGGCTGATTGCCCTGCAGCCCAGGTTGCTAATTAGGCCTTCTGCAAGGGAGGTTTGCAGAGGGCTTTTCTCCCTCTTAAAGGGGCGGCAGGCTGGGTCAAGCCCACCCTGCCACACAGGATAGGAGTCAGGTAGGGTTGCCACTTGCCAGGTGTCAGGTTTTCAACTATAAAGGGAACCTGGCAGGCTGACTGGACACTAGAAGTCCAGTGCCTGCAGTAACCAGGCTCCTTCAACAGGGGGTGGGAGAGCAGAGCTTGGAGGGGCAGCTCTGTTTAGCAGCTGTTGCTCTTCCCACCCCCCACCCCCAGCCTGATGGAGAGAAGTGGCTGGCTCCCAGACTGGGCTACAAAGTAGGTACCGGTGCCATACGGGGTAGGGTGTAACCTGTCAGCCCTCCCCTACCCCATCCCCTTGCTCTGGGGACTGACCCCTACTGTGCCCCAATTGGGCAGGCAGGCAGGCTCCATGTCAGCTCCTCCCAGCCCAGCTCAGCAGGTGGCAGGTGAGTCCCAGGGGAAGGTGGAGTGAGTGATGAGGGAGGAGGTGGAGAGCGAATGATGGAGGGGGGACAGGTGGGACAGAGTGTGGGGCCTCTGACGAAGAGGCCAGGCAGGGGTGATGCCTCAGGGGAAGAGGCGGGGCATGGGTGTTCAATTTTCAGGCATTAGAAAGTTGGCAACCTTAGAGACAGAAGAAGAACCATGCGAGGGACAAACTGAAGCCTGACCCAGTATCACCGTCTCCAAGAGCTGTATGGGGCTGTGAGTACTGGGGCTTGTGACTTTGCTTTGGGAATATGGTGGGAGGCTGTAGCTAGTGAAGTGGGGATTTGTGGCTCTGTGTGGGTTTGCAGAGAGGGACAGAAGAGGGCACCAAAGGGGTTGTTGAGGAAAGTTTACTGGCACTGAAGGTGACCAGGAGCACCCAAGATTCACTGCTGAACTGGAACTCTGCCTAGGATTCCTGAACTCTGAGTCTTGGTGCATTGCTTGGCCTCTATCCTTATATACTGTGGCTCCTGTGGGTCCTCATGTTGGATGTAATCCTGTTTATATGCTCCTCCTTTCTTATCATCCTGTTGTTCTACTTTATTCATTTCTCTATAAATAATTTTTTCCTGTTCCTATATTCATTGTAATATGCTGGTGTGCGTGCGTGTTTACTCTGAGGGGGGGTTGAAAACAGTTGCCTGTGGGGCAGAAGAGAGTTTCCCCGCTGCATTGTTGCACATGCTATTATCTGGCCACAGGCACCTGCAAAATGGAGTCAGTCTTGGTCAGTCTTGGCCAGTCTTGTGCTTTAGTTACACAAAGATATCCCAGAATGTCATATCATGAACCTCAGAAGTCACCTTGTCAACAGTCAAAGGCAAACCATGGCATTTGTGGTATCCCCCAATGATGGATTCAGGGTCATCATCAGTGAACCAAGAGATACAAAGAGGATTTTTCTAAGGAGGAAAAATGACATATATATAAATGTTTAGTTAAAAATTAATTCTGTTCCAAATCTCTTGGTTAGTGTAGGGCCTGCCAGCACATGCATTACATATTTAACCCCATTTTCATTTTTGCTTTGTAATCACCTTTAAATGATCAATGATTTTAGAGGCTTCCAAAAGAATCTGGCTCAAGTCTAGTGTAGGAACGAGCAAGAGACTGATAGGAAGAACTGAACTTTAACTCTCGTTTTAACACTGATTTACTGTGTGATTTTAGGCAAGTCTCAATCTGTCTGGGAAGAGGCAACAGGGGATGGATCACTTGATGACTACCTGCTCTGTTCATTCCCTCTGCGGTACCTGGAATTGGCCATTGTCAGAGGACGGGATACAGGGCTAGGTGGACCTTTGGTCTAACCCAGTATGGACATTCTTATGTCTCAGTTTTATCATCTGTAAAACGGAGATAATACACAATTCTTACCACACTGTTGTTAGGAAAATAAGTTGTTAGTCATTACTTCAGTGATCTGAAGATGGAAAGTGCTAAATAAGTGAAAAGTGTTGCTGTTTTTGTTTTTGTTTCCTCTATAAGAGATCAGCAACTTCTGACTGAGACATGGCAATTGGCTGAGATAAGGCAGGGAGAACCATTATTTATTGAAAGAGGTTCATAAGTAAGGTTGCAGTTTTAATGCATTATGGCATAATTGCTTAATGGACTCTTTAAGCTCTAAATCCTTATTCTTTCAGGGAAAAGCCGAGGTTTTGATTATATTCACACTAAGGATCGATATATAATAGAAGATTAGTATTGACTTGAGAGCCCTACTAATGTGAATATGGACAAGCCTAATTCTTAGAACTCAGAAAAGATTCTCAGTGCATTTATATTTCTCACAGACACCAGGCTCACCCACTGATTCTTACTTATGTAAGATGCCAGAGTGCATAAATGTTGTAAACCTAGTCTGAGAGATTCCTATTTATTAATCATAGATGGGATTCAGCTAATGAAGCCGTTTTTGGAACTGCCAAATCTTTCTTGTCTTTTTGCACTGCCAGATTGTTTTGTTACACAGCAAACTGACCTTGCGTCAGGAGAGCTGTGCTGTGTGAGATATAGGACAAAAATATTTTCAGAATGGAGGCCTTGAAAACTATTTCATTTGCACAATAAATTAGGCTAATTTATATCCATAAGGCACTGCAGTGACTTGCAATTATCTGAGTACTATATTTTTAATACAAGCCAGTTTGTTAATTGGATTTAATTATTTCACGGGTTGCAATTTTCTATTAAAATTATTTGCATTGCAATTTAAGGGTACAAATTAAAATTGAATTCCAAACATGTATTTTTGGGAGATGCTGCAAACAACCTAATGTGCATTTTTTATGAGCATGGATGTACATGATGCTACAGCAATATGATCTGCAAGTGTGACTAGATCCATGCCAACGGTTAGCTTACTGGCCATTACTGAAGCGTACAGAGCCATTTCTGATGGTACCCTGAAGCCCTGCGGATCCCAGTTTCCCCTGTTGGGCAAGATAATGCATTGTAATAGAGATTCCCTACCTGACTAGCAATGTGTTCTGTAATGTTCAATGATGGCTACTATTCTGATGTGAACTCTGTATTCACAGTGGTAGTCAACAGCCACCACAGGTAGTTGCTTTGAAATAAAATGTCACATTTTTCAATAACCCCATTCTGATTAAAGTCCCGAAAGCTTGTGGAAGCCACTTGATCTTTGCAGGACGAAACCAGAATAAAGATGGAAAATAAAGTCTGCTTGGTAAAGACATAATTTGCAGAAAAAGTCTTTTCAGGATGTTGATTATTCTGTTCATTTGAGACACGGGGTGAAATCCTGGTCCTATTAAGGCCAGTGGGAATTTTGCCATAGATGTCAATGTGGCAGGATTTCACCCTTGATATTTTAAGAAGAAAATCTGCTATGTCTCTGTTTTACTGGGTGCTCAGGGGAGCAAAACATTAATATAACAGAAGCCAGCACCATCCTATTAGTGTTGAACCAAAAGCATTCCATTTGGCTGAGAAGTAAGCCTTATGGTTGTGGACTTTCATAGAATTATAGGAATGAAATATTTAGGGGTAACTCATCCCCCCAAAGAGATGGGAAATCTGGTAAAAATTAATCTAGAGTCCATCTTTCCCAGGGAGTGAGAGAATCCTAAACCATTAGTCACTATTCCAGTTTTATTTTAGGAAAATGAACGTGGAACAGGAGGTGGTCAGTCCCCTCCCACTGACAGGAATACTGGGTTCAGCCTATTACAGTTTTGACCACCAGATATTTCCTACAATATTATCTACCAAACAAGGGCCAGTTTGGCTAGAAAATTTCTGCCATACCAAATGCTCCAAGGGTGGTACAGTCTAGCTGGTCCAATGGTGTGCTGTTATTTGCAATGTAAGCATCTCTTGAAGGATGTATTTAGCCTTGATGAACTGGGAATACCAGACACTCCAGAATTGTTGTTGACATGGAGGGAGATCTATAAATTCACCCAACCATTTTTGGCCTGTTAAAACTTACCCAGAAGATCTTTGCTAATTTAGATTACCAGCGCCAAGCCTGAAACAAAGATTTGTATATGTCCTTGAACCCTAGCCAATGGGGAAACCCCTTGCAAAACATTAAGAACTCAGTTTTTGCTCTCTAATGAAGACTGATCCAGCAGAAACTTATATTTCATTCACACTGGTCCCCACATAGTTTACAGTGTGTGGGCCTTGCCAAAACAGACTGCTGCCATAGATGTGGCTCTCTCGGAGCTACAGTGGCTCACATGTCCCAGGGTATAATCTTTTTGGCTAGGAGTAGGTAGGAGAATTAATAAGATAGTGGATACCTCCTTAGAAATGACTTCCCAGAACTGTGTTTTGGGATAGATTCTGTCATCTTTGAAACACTCCAGCTCATGGAGAGCTTAGTTCTTTAGAGCAGTGCTTGCAGACAAATGACTCACATATTGCTTACAGAGAAGAGCAGACTGCCTCTGCTGATGGAAGCTTGGCACAGCAACTTGGCTGACCTGCAACTAAAGAGTAAGTAATGATTCGGAGAAGAGGGACCTCGAAAAATTTGAAAAGATTTGGTTTAACATTTTATAACCTTTGGTTAATTTCTGGTGGATGGAAATCAAGATGTCACTTTCCTCTCCCCTCCTTGCCCTCTTTCCTTCCTTTCTCACTCCTTTACTTTTTTTCTTTTTGTCTTTCTTTCTGTTCTCCCCTTATTTTGAGAGAAAACATCTATATAATAATAATTAATAACATTAACCTTGTTGATTTAGTGTAAACTAATTTATTTTTTCCAGTGTGCATTACTTTACATTTATCCACATTAAATTTCATTTGCCATTTTGTTGTTCAATCACTTCGTTTTGTAAGATCTTTTTGAAGTTTTTAACAGTCTGCTTTGGTTTTAACTATCTTGAGCAATTTAGTATCATCCGCAAACTTTGCCACCTCACTATTTACCCCTTTCTCCAGATCATTTATTATTAAGTTGAATAGGATTGGTCCTAGGATTGATCCTTGGGGACCACTAGTTACCCCTCTCCATTCTGAAAATTTACCATTTATTCTGACCTTTGTTCCCTGTCTTTTAACCAGTTCTCAATCTATGAAAGGGTCTTCCCTCTTATCCCATGACAACTCTATTTACATAATTTCCCACTTTGGTGAGGGACCTTATCAAAGGCCTTCTGAAAATCTAAGTACAGTAAAACCTCCATTTAATGGACTAATTCGTGCGAGGGGGTGTCCGTTAAATCCAAAAGTCCGTTATTAAATTAAAAAAAAAAACGAGCTGTCGGAGCAGCAGCCCGCCCGCCACAGGGTCAGGGCGGCAGCTCCGCAGCCCGCCCGCTGCCGGGATCCGGGTGGCAGCTGGGAGCCGTCAGCCAGCCCGCCCAGGTCCCGGCTGCTGGGACCCGGGCGGGAGCCGTCAGCCAGCCAGCCCACCTGGGTCCCGGCTGCTGGGACCCGGGCGGCAGCCGTCAGCCAGCCAGCCCGCTCGGGTCCCGGCTGCTGGGACCTGCCAGCCAGCCCGCCCGCTGTCGGGAGCCAGGCGGCAGCAGGGAGCGGGCAGTCAGCCCGCATGGGTCCCGGCTCCCGGGACCCGCCAGCCAGCCCACCTGGTGCTGGGAGCCGGGCGGCAGCCCGCCCGCAGCTGGAACCCCGGCGGCAGCAGGGAGCCCGCAGCCAGCCCTCGACAAACGGATTTCGGATGCATCAGACTTTCTTAAAATTTTTGTCCGTTGCATCCGAAGTCCGTTAAATCGAGGTCTGTTAAATCGAGGTTTTACTGTACACTACGTCCACTGGTTCCCCCTTGTCCACATGTTTGTTGACCCCTTCAAAGAACTCTAATAGATTAGTAAGACATGATTTCCTTTTACAGAAGCCATGTTGACTTTTGCCCATCAATTTATGTTCTTTATGTGTCTGACAATTTTATTCTTTACTATAGTTTCAACTAATTTGCCCAGTATAGATGTTAGACTTACCGGTCTGTAATTGCCAGGATCACCTCTAGAGCCCTTTTTAAATATTGGTATTACATGAGCTATCTTCCAGTCATTGGGTACAGAAGCTGATTTAAAGGACAGGTTACAAACCATAGTTAACAGTTCTGCAATTTCACATTTGAGTTCTTTCAGGGTACGCTTTACATTTACATTTTACAGGGCCTTGTATGAAATAAAGGATTAGGCGACACATAGTTTTTGTATGGCTTTATCTGTGTTGGGTTGGAAGCCAATATAGGTAAAAGCACAAATTACTAGTGTAGAAGCATTTATGTCAATATAAAAGCCTTACACCAATATAGCTTATTCCCATAACACACGGTTATAACAGTATTTTTCCACACAAGGTGTTTCAACTGCTTTAACTATATCAGTATGAAATATAACTAACTGAAATAGTTAAATCAGTATAAAAACCATGCCCGTGTCATGATAGCTCTCTGGCAGAGTTTAACCCACTCTCGTAATGTATAGAATTTGGATAGGTTCAAGAATAGCAGCGTGTTAGTCTGTATCCGTAAAGAAAGTGAGGAATACTTGTTGCACCTTAGAGACTAACTAGTTTATTTCAGCATAAGCTTTCGTGGGCTATAGCTCACTTCGTCGGATGCATAGAATGGAACAGAAGTAAGATGACACAGAAATTCATTTCAAAAGGTATTTTTTTCCTCCTACTGATAATGGCCTATCTACATTTAACAGCCCTCTTAGAATTGGTATGCTAATTTCCATTTCCCCCCCTTTCTTTCTGTGTGTATAAATTCATCTTACTTCTGTTCCATTCTATGCATCCGATGAAGTGAGCTATAGCCCACAAAAGTTTATGCTGAAATAAACTAGTTAGGACTTGAATTTCGGGTATGTCTTCACTACAGCAGTAGGTCGATTTCCCTTAAGTTGATTTTCTAAAGCAGACTGCATAAAGTCGACTTAGTGCGTCCCCACAAAGCGCAGCAGGTCGACAGTGTCTGTCCTTACAACTTTTGCAAGGGTCGACATAGCCAGCATTGCACTGTGGGTAGATATCCCACAGTGCCGGGAGTCCCCAGCAGGCACCACCTTTCGGGGCAGCCAGGCACGCTCCCCAGGGGACCAGCCACCAGTCCGAGCAGCTCCGCAGCCCCCCGTGCCCGCCCGAGCAGCCCCGCGCCGGCTCCCCCCGGCCACCCGAGCAGGTCCGCGGACCCCCCTGCCCAAGCAGGTCCGCGGACCCCCGTTCCCGCCTGAGCAGCTCGGCGCCGGCTCCCCCCGCCCGCCCGAGCAGGTCCGCGGACCCCCGTTCCCGCCTGAGCAGCTCCGCGCCGGCTCCCCCCTGCCCGCCCGAGCAGCTCCGCGGACCCCTGCTCAGGCGGGCTGGGGGGTCCGCGGACCTGCTTTGGCGGGTAGCGGGGAGCCGGCGCGGAGCTGCTCCGGTGGGCACGGGGGGTCCGCGGACCTGCTTGGGCGGGGGGAGGGGAGGGAGCCGGTGCGAAGCTAGGTGCTTGGGCGGTCACGGGGGGGGGGGGGAGACGCGGGGCTGCTCAGGCGGGCACAGGGGGTCCACGGAGCTGCTCGGACTGGTGGCTGGTCCCCTGGGGAGCAAACGGGCATTGTGGAAGGTCGGAGGCTTAATGTCACATGCATCCTCACTAACTGACAATCGACCCAGAGAGGTCGATTTCAGCTACTCCTCTCGTTAGGGAGGAGTACAGAAGTCGATTTTGAGGTCCCTTTAAATCGACTTTAATGGCATGAATGTGAGGATGGGTACATGTTTATATCGACTTAACGTCGCTAAAGTCAACGTTAAGCCCTAGTGGGGACCAGCCCGAATAGTATGTTTGTAACTAGTTTGGGAGCCCTCTAGTGGCCTTGCCTTTTGTTATTGTAGCCATCAGACCCCTTCCAGAGCTGCAGTGTCCTACTCAGGGTATGTCTACATTAGAAACTTAACTCGACCTATATTGAGTTGACTTACAGCCACCTCGTGGGCTCCCGGGGTCCTGGCAGATTGCCCTCCCCCTCAGCTTCCTGTTCCCTGTTGGGAGAGATGGGAGGGGGAAACCATCCAGGGCTTCTCACCCCAGGGAAGCAGAGTCTGGCTGCCCTGGCTTTTCCTTCCCCTCCCCTCCTCTCCCTATCTCTTCAAGGAGAGGGGCTCTTGGTTGTCTTGTCAATTTCAGGGCTCCATGCTGGGAGCAGTGGGTGGGGAAGAAGCAGCCCAGGCTTCTTACCCTGGCTTGGAGGGGGTGGGGGCACGGAGGTGTGTCCTGCTGCCCAAGCTCTTCAGGGGAGTGGGGAACAGCTGAAATCTAGCTGCCTGGCTTACTTGTTGTCATGGAGTCCTCAGGGTGATGCTCTGGAACAGCTCCCTACAAAGTCAGTCAGGACTTTAGGGGGAAGCTTCCTCTCTGTGAACAGCCTGTCTCCAGGGCTAGGAGTTTCACAGCTTACCGCTTCCACCTTCCTTGGTCTGACCTTGGAGCATTCGGCACCTTCTGTCCCTCCGTGTGCTTCCCACAGCGAGGCCACCCAGGTGGGGTCCCGGGGAAGCCTGTGGGTCCTGCACCCCAACTCCACAGTCAGGTGTCACTCTTAGCCAGCCAATAAAACAGAAATTTATTAGATGACAGAACATGATCTAAAACAGAGCTTGTAGGTACAGCGAATGCAACCCCTCTGCTGGGTCCATTTTGCGGGGCAGAGAGCCAGACAGCTCGTCTGCCCTTGCCTGCCTGCCCCCAGCCAGCTTCAGACTGAAAACTCACTGTCCAGCCCCTCCTCTGCTTTTCCTTCCTCTCTTGGGCCTCCCTCCCCCACCTGGGCTTAGGTTGCAGCCCCAGGTCTCATCCAGAAAGGGAGTCTGTCTCCCATCCCCACACACGATCCAGAGGAAACATTAAGAACATTCCCATTCTGTCACACTTATCAATTTCACAGTTTCCAGCTGGGAGCTCAGCGGCTGGGCAGGACGGTCCCACGGGTCGGATGTGGCCTGTGGGCTGGAGTTTGCCTACCTCTGCCACTGAGTCATAGACTGCAAGGCCAGAAAAGACCGTTCTGATCATCTAGTCCTACTTCCTGTATAACACGGGTCCTAGAACTTCCCAAAAGAATTCCTAGAGCAGATCTTTAAGAAAAAAAAATCAATCTTGATTTAAATTGAATTGTCAGTGATGGAAAATCCACCACAACCCTCTGGAAATTGTTCATAAATTGTTCTAATAGTTACTTTCTGTCACTGTTAAAAAATTACACTCTAGGTAGGCCTGAATATTTGTATATAGTTAAACACTGTTATTTGTAATCCAACTGTGTGTGGTTCCCCCCTATTATTAATGTTGTGTAGAGAGCAAAGATACTATACTGCCATTCCTTATTTGAGTGGGTGGGGAAAGGAGGAAAATAGAGAGCTCTGAGTTATTAGTCATTGAGGAGGTGGGGGAGACACAAGGATTTTGTCAGCTGGGGAGAAGCTGGGATGCTTGTCAGAGCTAGCTTGATCCGAAGATGTCCTATCTGCCCCCAAATTGTACAATTTATGTGAAAAAGACAATGTTGACACCCATTTTATTAATCAGAGGGGTAGCCCTGTTACTCTGGATCTGCAAAAGCGACAAAGAGTCCGGTAGCACCTTATAGACTAACATATTTTGGAGCATAAGCTTTTGTCTCACCCAGGAAAGTTTATGCTCCAAAATATCTGTTAGTCTATAAGGTGCTACAAGACTCTGTCGCCATTGTATTAATGTGTTTCTAGTCTCCCAAATCCCCACCGTGCTTTCCCTGTCCCAGTGCCTCTAGTATTCCAGACGCCCCTGAGTCGTTTCGGGGAAGGGGGGCTCCTCTCCCAGCCGTCCCCCGGACTAGCGTGTATGGCAGATCCCAGCGGCATTGCGGATCTCTGCTCGCCCATTGACTGTCCGTATCTAGGAGCGTTCCCGTGCCCTTGGCCAAGGCCCCCTGGAGGGGCAGGACCCCGGGGCGGGACATTCCGGGAAATCGCCCCCCGCGCCCGCCCAAGCAGGGCACACATCAGAGAGGCGGGTTGGGGGTGTGTGTGTATGGGCAGGACGAGACGTCACCGACAACGTCACGCCAGGGGACCTTTTGCGATTGGCGGAAAGAAAAGGTTGTACCCTGATGGTAACACTTGATTGGCTGCCGGCGGGGGGGGGGGGGCTGCATCCCTTCGTTCCCAAAATTCAATTAATAGCCTGGCTGGGCAGCCGCTGGGGTCCTTTGCGCAGCCCCGGCAGCTCCGTTCTCCCCGTGTGAACGCCCCCGCTCCGCTGCCAGGTAGGTGTCGCGCTGCCCGCGTGGGCTGGGCTCTGCATCTCCGGTCCTGGGGTCCTGCCGCAGCGGCGGAGCTTCCCCCCGGGGGGCCTCCACTCCCGGGAGCCTCCAGGCCGCGCGTGGAGCTGTTCCGGCTGGGCTGGACCTTGGAGGCCGCTGCGCCCCGGGTCAGTGCGGGACAGCGGGCTGGGCTGTGTGAGTCACCCCCCCCCCGACCCCCCACCCTCTGGGAGTGTCTCTCTCTGCGCCCCCGGGCGGTGCCGTCCCGCCGTGGTGGGTCGGGTAGAACAGCCTGGGGCTCCCGAGGACAACTTTGTATCTTCCTCTCTGGCAACAAAGGAGCCACGTTCGCGATCCCCGCCGCGAGCCCGAATTTGCCAGCTCGTGAGGTCTTTTCTGGCCTTAGACTGACCGGGAGAAATCCCGGCGTCTCTAGATCAGGGGTTACGCGCCCCTTCTAACCTGGGGGGAACAAGGTTGGATCCCCTCAGGCGTCTGTTAGGAAGGAACTGTTCATGACCTCTGGCAAAGGTGTGTGTGAATCTGAAAGTCACCGCTGATCTAACAAAATCCTCCTGGGGGAGGATATAACACCCATCGATCTGCCATTGTTCCAAGTAACAAGTATAACTGAAGGAGATGAAGAGGATTTTTTTTTTATATATTCACTTTTCACGGGTACCTGGCTGAATTCTTAGGGTTTTTTTTTGTGTTAATGGTGCAGCTGGAAAAACAGAAATTGGCAGTAGGAATCAGGCAGGTATTGATCCAGGAGATTATTTAATTTCGAAACTAAATGCTTTAAATCATTTTTAAAAAAATTAAAAACTGGTGCCAACTTCATCAGTGTGTGGCACTAAAACTACCATTAGAAGTATAGCTATATATTCAGTATGCCTTAAAGAGTTGCTGTCAATTTAAAAATATGTTGTAAATGTACTATTTTAACATAAGTAATGCAGCTAAGGTTATTAGAAGTAAGAATTTTTTAAAAAAACACATTTTGCCAATCTCTATGTCTTGTCCTCCTTTCAGTAAGGCCAGTGAAAATCAGTGAGGTCAGTTTAGGTCTCACTGACTTTAGCAGTGCTTTGGTTTCTAAGGCCTCTGGGAATGTTTGTTTAAAAGCACCTGTTTTTTATTGGAAAGCAAAAAAAAGTTTCCACAGTGTTTGCTTTTGGGCTGAGGTTTTATAAAATCTTGTTTTCAGGCCAAATTTAAGGTGATAGTGTCTCTTTAATAGGCCAAAAGTCAAAAATACAAAGCACTGTACAAATGGGAAAGAAGATACGATCCCCATCCCAGAAGTTTGCATGCTAACTCTTCTCTCCACCCCACCCAAGCAAGCAAACAAAGCCCTATCCCATAATCAGCCAGTTAGTTTCTTGTACAAGTGGGCTTTCAGCAGGAAGGGTAGTATGCTCGCAGGCAGTCTGCACATAAGAAGGTGCTGTGGAAGAATGCAAGTGAGAACTAAAAAATCATTACACTTTCAAAATAGCTTTCTCTGATACTGTAGGATGCTCACTGTGTATTTCTTAAATAAAACGAGGAAGACTTTGTAGCACCTTAGAGACTAACCAGTTTATTTCAACATAAGCTTTTGTGGGCTATAGCTCACTTCATCGGATGCATAGAATGGACCAGAAGTAAGAAAGGGAAAAAAAAGTTGTACATTAGCATACCAGTTCTAAGAGGCTGTTAAATTTAGATGGGCCATTATCAGTAGGAGGAAAAATACCTTTTGAAATGGATTTCTGTCAGGCAGGATTTAACACCTATTGAAGGTAAATTAACAAGGGAAATGCAATCAATTGGTGTAATGAGAGAACCATTCGCAAATTCTGTTAAGCCCTTGGTTTATTATGTCCAATTTGAAAATTAATTCCAGTTCCTCAGTTTCTCCTGGCTGCTAATCTTAAACCTGTGTATTTCTTGCTGATCTTAGGCCTGATCTTGTGAAGTTAGATATGTGCATAGTTCAGGGATGTGCAAACTATGGCCCATGGGCCTTATCTGGCCCGCAGGCTCCTCGTAACGGCTCTTGTCCGGGAAGGCTCCACCCGGCCCCTCCACCACTGTCCCGCCTCCCCCGCAGCCTCAGTGCACCGTGCGGGTAGCGCTGTGGCCCGCTGCACCTGGACAGTGCTGCAGTGGTGAGGCTGGCTCTGGCGGCACTGCGCGCTCCTGGGTGTCAGCGTGTCTAGCTCTGGTGGGCCTGCGGTTGCCAGACACGCTGCTCTGAGTGACATGGTGAGGGGTCTGGGCTGGGGCCAGAGGGTTGGATAAGGGCAGAGGGTCCCAGGGGTGGAGGTTCTGGGAGGCTGGTCAGGGGATCGGGAAATGGGGGTGCGGGGGGAAGGAGGTTGGATAGGGTGTGGGTGTGGATAGGAGTCAGGGAGCAGGGGGGCTTGGGTGGGGTACTGGGGGGCAGTTAGGGTGGGGGGGTCTCAGAAGGGGATGGTCAGGGAACAAGGAGCAGGGAGGATTGGATGCATTGTGGTTCTGAGGGGGGCAGGAAGTGTGTGTGTGTGTGGGGGGGTCAGGCTGTTTGGGGAGGCACAGTCTTCCCTACCCAGCCCTCTGTACAATTTTGCAACCCCAATTTGGCCCTCGGGCCAAAACGTTTGCCCATGCCTGGCATAGTTCTTTGCTAAACTGTAGTCTAAGAGCTAGATGTTCAAAGATGTTTAAATGCAGATAGGCATCTAGACCCAGATCCTCAAAGGTATTCAGGCATCTAAGTACCTTTTGAGGATCAGGACCTTAATGGGGTTTTCAAAAGTGCATAGGCATCTAACTCGCATTGATTTAAATAGGGGTTGGGTGCCTAGGCATGCTTGTGCTTTAAATACCTTTTAAAGAAGTGGCCCAAGGGCATTTGTAATTGGTCATGTAGCACACTTAACTGTACTTTATTGCTTTTTCTTATCAGTTAGTCTCCTTTTTTTATCACTACGCCAAGTGACAAGGCAGATACTTATAAGCTTTATATGGTGGGGGTTAATACCTTTTTGACTCTTGTATATTTATACTGGTGACTCAGTCTAATTGCCATTTTTGCTTAAGCCTCCAGCACTGATCACAAGTAGAACAACTGGAAATAAAAACAATATTCCTTGTACTTGATACTGCAATACTGTATTGTATTTGGTTTGATTTTGTGAAGTAACCCAGCCAAAGCATAGAGAAAATGAGACTTGTAATGTTGTCTTACTGTTTCAATTATGGTTTACATTAGAGAACTTACATTTGGTAATGAAAGTAGATTCAGGTTTCTATTGCACAGGAAATCTGGGAATATTATTATTGTTAATCAGAAAATTGGGATTGCTGGTGTTATGATCATTGTAGTGATTAGTGGTTGAGTATGTTTTACAACTTGATTTCTAAAGAGACCCAAACTTTTTGCACAAATACAATGGCTTCTAAGCACCTTTACAAGCCTGGTATCGTTTAACTCTTTTTTGTCTTTGCTGCCATCAGGTTTTATCATGCTGCGAGCATTCAGAGACCCAACTGGTAAGTTTGGGGTCCACCTTTTAAAGTGCCGTCACCATCATAAACCTGTACTGGCAATCAGGAGGGAAGACGTTAGTGCTTGGGAAAGAAGAGCACCTCTAGCCCCAAAGCATGTTAAAGTGCTAACTAATTTGGGATACAAAGTCTTAGTACAGCCATCAAACCGGAGGGCCATCCATGAAAAGGTAAGTTCTGCTGTGGTTCCCATTTACGTGAACAAAATGTAACATTGGTTTACTTAATTATGCTACTACAGCATTAAAGGATGTAAATTTAAATAATAGTGAACATATGTTATTATCTACTCTATGTATTACAAAAGGGGGTCATTCTTTCCCAATGACTAAAGCAATGGGAATCATTGGCTAGATCTGTAAATATCCCAATATTGATGCCTATTCATAGTTAGTTGTTTTTTAGGTCTGCCCAGTCCTCCCTTATCCTCCCTACCTTCGATTGTCTGAATTCTCAATAATTCTTTGCCTAGGAACTTTGGGGTTTGATGTAATTCATGATGTCCTCTGTAACTGTTTTTGTCTTTTTCCTTGCTGCCTGAATTCAGGCAGATTATTTCCGCTGACGCTGTGTGTAATTATGACAGAGAAAAGGTGTAAACCCCCCCCCCCCCAATCCTGTTAGTTCCTCTGAGTTAAGTTGAAATGATTGCAAAGCCCTGTTAAGATGCAGGCCACCATGTTTAAAGCCTTGCTAGGTGGCTGTATTGTAGTCACGCTACTCTGACTCTTGATGAGCCATTTGTAGTACACTAACGCAATTGTGAAATGTACCCTTTTTACTTATCACGTCCGGGTCTGAGAGTGGGAGGAATATATCTGAAGGAAAAAAAAAATCAAAATACAGCCTGCTGTCCAGTCTTCAAGGATTTGTACTCTAGCCAGATATTTTAAGTAACAACTAGATTTACACTAAATATAACTTACTTTGTGTAAGTCTATTGATTTTTGTTATGCTACTGTTCAGCTTGGTCTTGCTGTCACTTAAGTCAATGAGTGTCTTGCCATCAACTTCAGTGGAAGCAGCATGATAGTATGGTTGGGTAAGTCACAGAAGTGAGAGCAGAAGCCCTAGCTTCTGTAATCCATGAATGACTGTGGAAAAACCACCCAATTTCTGTCTCTTAGTTTCTCCATCTTAGAATGGGGATTGTGATGCTTTACCCACTTTGGAAGTAATAAGATGGGCTGAATTCTGCCCCTGGGTTCAATCCTATGATATGCCAATAAAATAATCCTTTTGTGTAGTGTGACTGGGATCCCAAGGGGCCACACTGAGATTACTCAATTAGGGAAAACTGCAAAGAATGGGGCAGACAATCCCCCAGACTGGTTATTCTAATACTTAGATTCACAAAGCCAGCAACAAAACAGCTTCTACAACACCTTACTGGTTACCCAGAAGCCAAAAATACAGATCCCTTAAAGCAACCCAGCCTTGAACTCCCACCCAGACAGCCAAGTCAGATATGATGAGGACTAAAAAAAAACATTGTTCATCATATAAAAATATAGGCATTTGTATGGCTATCTCACTTTCAGGTAACATTGTAAACAAGAAGCGGGCAGCATTATCTCCTCCTGCAAATGTAAACAAACTTGTTTGTCTTAGTGATTGGTTGAACAAGAAGTAGGACTGTGAGGACTTTTATGCTCTAAAGATTTTCCTTGTTTTGTTTTTGAATGTTTTTTAGATCCATAATTCTACATTTGTAAGTTCAACTTTCATGATAAAGAGATTGCACTACAATAGTTGTATTGAGTGAATTGAAAATACTATTTCTCTTGTTTTTTACAGTGCAAATATTTGTCATAAAAATAATATAAAGTGAGCACTTTACATTCTATTTGTAATTGAAATCATTATATTTGAAAATGTGGAAAACATCCAAAATATTTAAATGTATTCTGTTTATTAACAGCTTGACAACCCCAATACAAATCCAAGCTCTTAAACTCTTAAGTAAGTTTGTTTAGTAACAGGCCTTAACTTGTTTCAGTATCTTTCTGCTTCATAAGTTCTTTTAAGACCTCCTTTTGTTTTTTCTGCATTCATATTGAAGAATGAAAGTGTTTCTTAATTCTCTGTTTACAGGAATATATAAAAGCAGGTGGCATTATTCAAGAAGATATTTCTGAGGCATCTCTAATTCTGGGAGTGAAGAGCCCTCCAGAGGATAAATTGATTCCCAAGAAGAACTATGCATTCTTCTCTCACACTATTAAAGCCCAAGAGGCAAACATGCCTCTACTGGATGAAATTCTAAAACAGGTAAATATTGTTGTAAAAAAAATAAGTGACTGTTATCACAAGGTAAAAAACAGAATTACTTTCCATTGCACTTGTATGTTTAACCTAAGTATTCATAGATATTGGAGCTTGCTTTTCATGATACAAGAATAGAAAGTCTGTATTCCCCACAGTTGTTTTAAGAGATGCATTTAATTTTTAAGCTGTTTATATTGATTCTCTTAAGCTATAATATGAAAATAGCCAAGAGGGTGTTGTATATTCAAACACCAGTTATAGGGTATCTATAACACATCACTTTGCTCTGGGTTAGAACACACTGCTGCTCTGCAGCATATATATTCTAGGCTTCTATTTTTATTTCTGAAGGAAATAAAAATTTTGCACATTGTATTGGTCAGTAAATAAATGTGGAGGCTCTAGCATGGCAGTGGGGAGCACAGGCCACTGGCTGCCTGGAGGTGAAAGTTCACTCTGCAGCCCCCCCCCCCCCCCCCCCCCAGACATGGACCTGGCAGTGAGGCTGCATAAGACCCTGACACAGCACAAGGTTAGGGTTAGGTTTACGTGCCAGGTGCAGGAGGTGTGTGCAGGCAGGTTCAGCCCAGCAGGATCCAAGTCTGGAGGGGCTCAGTGTGGAGGATCTAGGTGAGAGGAATCTGGGTGCAGATGGCTCAATGGAGGGTCCAGGTGCAGGGGGTTATAGACGAACAGAGCCTTCTGCATACAGGGACGTGGGACTTCTCAGAGAGCTTCAGGTGAAGGTGGTTGGGGCTCAGCGGGGCGGGGGGCCTGGGTGTATGGGACTCAGTGGAGTTGGGTGCTGGGGGAGTGAGGCTTTGTAGGGTGGGGGTTCAGGTGCAGCTGGTTGGGGCTCTGGGGTGGGGCTTGTCAGGATGGAAGTTTGAGTGTGGAGGGTTCAGTGGTGGTCTGAGTGGGGGGTAGGGGTCCAGATACAGGGCATTTGGGGCTCAGAGGGGGAGGTTATAGGTTTGGGTGCATGGGGGTATGGGGGGGCCCAGATGGGGGAGCAGCTTCCCAAACAGGGACCCCTCCCTCTGTGACTGAGGACCAATAGGAGTGGGAAGCTATATCCATGCAGAGCTTTCTGCAGCTGGGGAAGGTTCCTGGCCCTTCCTTTCAGGGGAAGAGGAAGTCCAGGCCCCCAGTCGGGACTAGCAGCTGAGCCCAGCCACCAGTCCTCAGCATCTTCTCTCCCTCTCCTCCCCCCCCCCCCCATCATGCAGTTATTTACCTCTCTGCCAGTTGCTCTGGGCACCAAAAGTAATGCGCTGTACTGCGTGGGAGAGGGCGCATGACTGCTCATGCAGCTTTCCTTTGCTTCCTCAGAAAGTCATGTTTCTGTGGTGAAGCAAAGAAATCTGCGGGGGACACGAATTCTGCGTCCATGTAGTGATGCAGAGTTCCCCCAGGAGTATATTTTGATACTTATAACTGGACTTGAAACATTCATTCTAGGCTGAAATTGCCATTCCTGTCCTCAGTTTAGGATCTTAATTATCCCTCTTTACTTGTTTTTTATATGGTACACAGTGCTCAACTTGAAACTGATAGCCTTGGTAACTTTGAAAAGCTGTGTAAGTGCTGTATATGCTTTCCTAAGAGACTTTCTCTCACGGTTAAAGAATGTGGGTCTGATTCTGACCTTTCTTGCCAGAGTAAATTTTGAGGAGAAAAAAAAGATTGAAGTCAATGTAACTGTACTGGTATACATGATATTGATATCCACTCTAAAAGGTCTGGTGTGCAGTTCTTATGTGGCTAACTGTCCGAAAGAAGCTAATTCTGCGTGATTAGGAACTGCAAATTTTGGCCCTTTGCATGTTTGATAACATTGAGTAAAACCCTAGCCTCATGGAAGTTTTGTCACTTATTTCACTGGGACCAGGATTTCATCTTCTATTTAGTATATTGATTTGAGCAACTAGTTGTCCCCAAGAACAGAGGTCCTCTGTCTACAAAGAGCATGGGCAACAAAAGTGCAAGCATCTCCAACAAGCCACAACTTTGATCTTCCAACTCTTTTGGGGAGAGGATGCATGGATACTGGAATCAGATACAACTGTTACTCTAGTCTCACTTCTGTGATTGCCAATGAGTGTCTTATTTGTGAAGGGCAAGTGGCCCAATAAGACTGAATCACCAGCCATTTGGTCAGGATGCTGTTTGTGGATTACGATGTCTGGGTCAGATCCTCATCTGTTCTTAGTCAGTGTAACTCTGTTCCTGAACAGCTGATTGACACCAGATGAAGATCTGTCCTTCTAGGTTCCTCGAAGATGGTCATGTTTTGTTCCAATGATCTGCTGATTGCAGTGTTAACATTTTATTTCTTCACTTAAAAACGTTATGGAGACTCTGGTTATAAACCAAGCAAGCCAAAAATCTACCTGTTCTTAAAAAAGAATTGTTTTTTTTACAGTTGAAAACAGTCCTGTGCATCTGTGTGTGTCATGCACAAAACATGACAGAAGTGCATGTAAAAGCAGTTCCAAGATAAGCAGTATATCCTCATTTTGCTGTTTAAAATCAAACTTTTAGTGAAAACATAAAAGCAACTTTTTATGTATTTTCAGGGAATTCGATTGATTGACTATGAGAAAATGGTTGATCACAGAGGAATACGAGTGGTAGCCTTTGGACAGTGGGCTGGTGTAGCAGGTATAACTTTTTAGATAATGCTTTCTAGTACACTATACAGTAAGCAGGCCTGGGACTAATAATGCTCCACCAACATCCGCACCTTTTCGGTTTACATGAACTTCCTGAGAATCCAGGCCTGTGGTGCTTTTTGTAGCTGCTGTGCAGCTCCTGAGAATCTTTCTGGTCTGTTCCTGGCACATGGTATAGTCGACATCCTGAGGATTCTCCCCAACTCTGTTATTTTACTTCCTATTAAGTCCCACCTTCTATACAGAACCAGTATATCTCTTGCCAGGAGAGTAGATACTCAACCTCACTGGAAGGAGAATCAGTGACAGGATGTGTGTTCTAGAAAGACATGTCTATCACCCTCCCTGTGAGCCAAAGTGTGTGGTGAAGCTACAACATACATGCTAATCAGCCCTCTTCTTTGTGATATGGTCCTGATAGCATTGTATTAAAGCATTTATCATTTTTCCATTGTGCCTCCAAAAAGCTGGCTACTCTTCAGTGCAATTTAGTGGTCTGGGCTTCTTTTCCCCCGCCCCCACCATGGTAGTTCCAACTCTCTCCCTGCGCTGCCCCCCCCCCCCAAAATAAATATTGGCATGTTTGAGGGATGCCAAATGAAGGACTGAGATCAAGTCTGCTACTTAGCCTGTGCTTTATCTTGAGTCCAGGAAGTTATTGGGCGTCAGGTACTGTAGATCCTGTATGTCCATTCTCAGTTGTATTCACTGTGTAATTCTGAAATAGGAATGATCAATATTTTACATGGAATGGGATTACGACTTCTTGCCCTAGGACATCACACTCCTTTCATGGTAAGATTTTTACATAATATTTCTTTTTACTAGAATGTCCAAGTGATATCATTGACTCTGGACAAATGTATTGACGAGAACCCTTTGTGTCTGGTTTCAGCACCTTGGTATGGCTCATAACTACAGGAACAGTAGCCAGGCTGTGCAGGCAGTGCGGGATGCTGGCTATGAAATCTCTCTGGGTTTGATGCCAAAGTCGATTGGACCTTTAACGTTTGTGTTTACAGGCACTGGTAACGTTTCTAAGGTAAGAGGTCCTCCCCTCACCAATGTAACACTCATTTTTGATGTATGTTTTTACCAAAGTCCTATTTCTGAGTCTTGTATGCATCGGACTCACTGCACAGTTTCATTACAATGTAATGTGTGCAGTACTCTTGCTTCTAGGTTTTTTGCCATGATGTGGTATGAATTCCTAGTTACCCTAGACTTATGCCTGTAGAGGAGCTGCTAGTTACTAGTCATGAATCTTTTAAAAATAAAAATGAATGCAGTGTCATGGAAAGCTGTTCTTCACCCCCTCAAATGCAATAGAATGGAACAGGATGACTATGTGAGAGAACTTGTTTGCTTTATCTGTCTGTATATAATTCCTCAAAGAAGGTTAGACGTGTGCATTATTTATGTGGGATAAGACTTGATGTTAGTCTCTACCTAAAGCAGGGGTGGGCAAACTACGGCCCGTGGGCCTGCCCTGACCGGCCCCATAGCTCCTGGCTGGGGAGGCTCCCCCTCTCCCCCCAATGCGGTTAGCCGGTTAGGGGGCTGGTGCTGGGGCCGGGGGGTGGGTGGGTTGGATAAGGGGCAGGGAGTCCCGGGGGGAAGTCAAGAGGCAGGTAGAAGGGGTGAAGGTTCTGAGTGGGTCACACCCGATGCTGTGTTTTGCCTTTGGGAAACTCTGTCATAAATGTGGGCCAAAATCATTTTGCAAAATGCTGCCGATCCAAAATGCAGGAAAGTCAAATGCATTCAGTGGAAGACAATCTGGCTGAGGAGTTTTACTGCTGGGATAAAGCAAACCCCATGGGAGGGACTGGATAGTGCCTGTGAAAGGGAATGAAACTATTATTCCACTCAAATGAGACACAGGAGCTCAGGTTAATATTCTGTCTGAACAAAATTAGGAGAGCCTGAAAATAACTTTCCTTTTTTTGGGTCATAGTTTAGGTAACTGGTTCTTCTGGAACAAATATACTATTGAACGTGCATTGCTAGGGTCAACTAGAAAAGGCTCATAAACAGGCTCTTGCTCGTTGTAGTGCCAAAGGAGGTGACCCCAGTTTGCATTTTACACGGGTAGCCGTGGCTAAATCTGGTAAAACATGTGCTTTCACTACATCATACTGAACCTGGCTATGAAGCACTCATTTGGGAATATCGTGATCTGTTTCAAGGGTTGCTTTAGTTGCATGGTGAACATATAATCCCAGATAAAAAGGCAGGAGGGGTTCTCCAGGTGTCCAGCCTTTTAGAAAGATTTCATTTGCATTCCATGGTAAACTCGAGATTGAGCTCACATGGATGAAAGCAATGCAAGTAATACAAAAAACCGAGAGGCCAATGGAAAGGGTGAGCTCCCTAGTCATTGTGGTGATAAATAATGGCCATCTATGCATGTGCTTAGATCCGAGACTTGGTAAGACTATAAAAAGACAACATTTCACGCTGCCAACCAGAGAAGATATTATGGTTCAGTTTGTGAATGCACATTATTTCAGTAAAATGGATGCATCCTCAGGAATTTGGCAGCTAAAATTAACTGAAGAAAGCTCAAAACTATGCATCTCTTCTACCCAATTTGCAAGACAAATTTTTATGCTTACCTTTTGGCATAACTTCAGGACAAGAAATGTACCACAAAACCATGCATGTGATCTGTGACCTTATTAATTTTGTTGACACATCATGAATGACATCATCTGGAGCCAAGCTAAAGAGAAGTATGATTGTAGACTTTGGGACGTCTGGGATGTAACTAGAGCTGTAAATTTGAAACTAAATAGGGAGAAATGTATTTTAGAGGTTACATAACTGTTTTTTGCTGGAGATCTTTCCAACAAAGATGTAAAACCGGATAAGAGGACGATTTCAGCCATTGAAATGATGTCATGTTCCCTGTCAAAGAAAGATGTCAAATGTTTCCTGGGCATGGTTGTATAATTTGGCAGTACTGGTAAGACCTATTGAAATGAGCCATTGTGAACATTCTGTGAATGCAATAACCATTTTCTTTCTGCAGTTTTGCAATATCCTATACTCTTTCCTCATGTCCACATGATTCTGGGTCATCTTTTTATCTGCAGGGTGCCCAAGAAGTGTTCAATGAACTCCCCTGTGAGTTTGTGGAGCCACATGAACTGAGGGAGGTTTCCAAATCTGGAGGTAATGCTAAGGCATAAGTGTGAAAAGCTTTAGAATCGCTTTGACCAGTGGTATTGCTTCTTAAATAACTGACTTTCTCCTCTTTATTGCAGACCTTAGGAAAGTATATGGGACAGTGTTAAGTCGTCACCATCATCTTGTAAGGAAGACCGATGGGGTGTATGATCCGGAGGAATATGACAAACATCCAGAACTCTACACTTCTCGGTTTAATACTGATGTGAGCATTGCTGCTGTTCTCTTAATACCAGGTTTTCCAAAGACTGCTGATAGCAAATACTCTCCCACATTCTCTGTAGTTAGGGTATCAGTTGCCTAAAAGGCCAGATCATATGCAATTCGCCTTGACTATCAATAACATCCATGTGAGATCTTCTGAAATTTCTGACTTTCTTTGCAGATTGCGCCATACACTACTTGTTTGATTAACGGAATATACTGGGAGCAACACACTCCTCGCTTGTTAAATAGACATGATGCAAAAAAGTTGCTGGCTCCGGTTAAACCTTCTGCTGCTGCAACTGAGGGTTGTCCAGAATTACCGCACAAGTAAGGCACCTTTGGTAGTAATAATTATTCTAAGGCCTTCTAATTAAGCAATAAGGATCAGTGATTTCAGCAAAGCATCTAATAAATACACTGACCATATACGAGAGAAACTTAAGAGCAGAACACCCAATCCATCCTGCAATCTTTTCCCACATGCTCTCCTAGTTCTTTGTTTCCTTTTGAAATTTGTACATCCCACTTAAAAATGTCATTAATTTGTACTGTTGACAAATGGCAGATTTGTAAATTTAAGTTAGCCCTGCACATGCTTCTCTCCCTGGGGAAAAAATGAGAGAACAAATGTGATAGACGACGTGTGTACAGTTTTAATAAATCATGATGTCAAATATTTCAGCTGAGTTAGTTCAGACAACAAGAAATACTTAATAGAGTGCTATACAGAAAAGGAAATATACATTGCAGATTTGAGACTGGTGAAGTGTGACCCCCTACCTGAGTTCACTTGTGACTAACTTCCTAAAACCCCTCTCTAATATATTGTTCAGAACAAAGAGAACCTGTTTTTTCATGCTTTATCTTATTTATGAATCAATAAACCAATGATAATTGTAACTAATTTCTCATTACTAGGACAATATGTAACCACAACTAGCTCTTAAGGCTTAGATGTTAATTCATACTTTAATATTTTGCTGATAAATTGAGTATAGAACACATCTGCTGTACCACGTTCTTTGTCCATTTTGTCAATTACTGAATATTTATGGGCCTCCCTTTATCAATTACATTGTTTTGTCCATTACAACATACATCTATAATAGTAGGAATCTCTTTATATACTACCTGTGTTTACAGAAGAGACAAGGAAAATAAATTATTGGCTATCATCTCCTTTTCATGGTGTCCAGTTTATGTAATTAATAAGCTAATGACCTCTCTTTAACGATCTACTAATTTTATCGATTTTAAAAATATATCTATAACCAAGTCATTATAGAAATAGTCTGTTGCCACAATTACTGGTAAGATAAGTGTCTTTCAATAGATTATTTTATTACAGAAAATAATGCCCCATGTTCATTACAGGTGGTTCCTTTCTGAACATAACCTCCATACTGGGTCAGGCAAATGATCCATTTAGCCCAGTAGTCTGTCTTCTGACAGTGGCCAATGCCAGATGGTTCCACTCCCAGCTTCTAGCATTTGGAGGCGTAAGACACCCAGAGCATGGACTCAAGTCCCTGATCATTTTGGTTAATAGCCACTTATCAACCTGTCCTCCATTAACTCATATAATTCTTTTTTGCACCCAGTTAGTTTTGGCCTTCACAACAACTGTGGTGCATTGTGTGAAGTAGTACTTCCTTTTTGTTCGTTTTAAACCTGCAGTTTATTAATTTCATTAGGTGACCCCTGGTTTTTGTGTTCTGTGAAGTAAATAATATTCACTTTCTCCACACCATGATTTTATAGACCTCCATCATGTTTCCCCTTAGTAGTCTCTTTCTAAGCTGAATAGCCTGTTTTAATTTCTCCTTGTATGGAAGCTGTTTCACACCCCAAATCATTTTGTTAACTTTAACTGCTGATGCCTGTTGAGTGGATGTTTTCAGAGGTGTCCTAGCCTCTGTTTGCCAGAAGCTGGGAACGGGTGACAGGGCATGGACCATTTGATGGTTACCTGTTCTGTTCATTCCCTCTGGGGCACCTGGCATTGGCCACTGTCAGAAGTCAGAATACGGGGCTAGCTGGACCTTTGGTCTGGCTCAGTATGACTGTTCTTATGTTCCTAACTATCCTCCATGACTCCAAGATCTTTCTTGAGTGGTAACCGCTGATTTAGATCAAATCATTTTGTATGTATAGTTGGGATTGTTTTCCAATGTGCATTACTTTGCACTTACCAACATTTTGATTTCATCTGCCATTTTGTTGCCCAATCACAGTTTTGTGAGATCCTTTTGTAATTCTGTCACGTCCAAAGCAGACTGCCATCTTCAGTACATTTGTGTTGTCCGCAAACTTCCACCCGACTGTTCACTCCTTTCCCAGATTGTTTATGAATATATTGAATGGTATAGGGCCCAGTACAGATCCTTGGGGCACCCTGTTGTTTACCTCTTTTTATCATGAAAACTGATAATTTATTCCTACCTTTGCTTTCTTATCTTTAACCCTTATCTGAACCATGAGCGGGCCTTCTTATCCCATGACTGCTTAGTTTGCTTAAGAGCCTTTGGTGAGGGAACTTGTCCAAAGCTTTCTGAAAGTCCAAGTACGCTGTACCTAGTGGATCACCCCACATACTTGTTGACCCACTCCAAGTATTCTAGTAAATTGGTGAGGCATGATTTCCCTTTAGAAAAGCCATATTGACTTTTCCCCAACATAAGAACATAAAAATGGCCGTATTGGGCCAGACCAAAGGTCCATCCAGCCCAGTATCATGTCTACTGACAGTGGCCAATGCCAGGTGCCCTAACAGGTAATGATCAAGTGATTTGTCTCCTGCTATTCATCACCACCCTCTGGCAAACAGAGGCTAGGGACACCATTCCTTACCCATCCTGGTTAATAGCCATTAATGGACTTAACCTCCATGAATTTATCCAGTTCTCTTTTAAACCCTGTCATAATCCTAGCCTTCACAACCTCCTCAGGCAAGGAGTTCCACAGATTGACTGTGCACTGTGAAGAACTTCCTTTTATTTGTTTTAAACCTGCTGCTCATTAATTTCATTTGGTGGCCCCTAGTTCTTATATTATGGGCACAAGTAAATAACTTTTCCTTATTCAATTTCTCCACACCACTCATGATTTTATATATGTCTCTCATATTCTCCCTTAGTCTCCTCTTTTCCAAGATGAAAAGTCCTGGATTCTTTAATCTCTCCTCATTTGGGAACTATTCCAAACCCCTAATCATTTTTAGTTACCCTTCTCTGAACCTTTTCTAATGGCAGTATATCTTTTTTGAGATGAGGAGACCACATCTGTACGCAGTATTCAAGATGTGGGCGCACCATGGAGTTATATAAGGGCAATAAGGTATTCACTGTCTTATTCTCTATCCCTTTTTTAATGATTCCCAACATCCTGTTTGCTTTTTTGA
The DNA here is from genome assembly GCA_032164245.1 of Sternotherus odoratus. Taxonomy (NCBI): domain Eukaryota; kingdom Metazoa; phylum Chordata; order Testudines; family Kinosternidae; genus Sternotherus; species Sternotherus odoratus. The sequence continues at coordinate 36,945,841 of JAVMKO010000001.1, forward strand.
CTGCCGCTGCACACTGCGTGGACGTCTTCAGAGAACTATCCATGATGGCGCCAAGATCTTTTCCTAATTAGTTGTAGTTAAATTAGCCCCTGTCATATTGTATGTATAGTTGGGGTATTTTTTCCAATGTGCATTACTTTACATTTATCCACATTGAATTTCATTTGCCATTTTGTTGCCAAATCACTTAGTTTTGTGAGATCTTTTTGAAGTTCTTCACAGTCTGCTTGGGTCTTAACTATCTTGACCAGTTTAGTATCCTCTGCAAATTTTGTCACCTCACTGTTTACCCCTTTCTCCAGATCATTTATGAATAAATTGAATAGGATTGGTCCTAGGACTGCCCCTTGGGGAACACCACTAGTTTCCCATTTATTCCTACCCTTTGTTCCCTGTCTTTTTAACCAGTTCTCAATCCATGAAAGGAACTTCTCTCTTATCCCATGAGAACTTAATTTATGTAAGCGCCTTTGGTGGCAGACTTGTCAAAGGCTTTCTGGAAATCTAAGTACACTTTGTCCACTGGATCCCTCTTGTCCACATGTTTGTTTGACCCCCTCCAGAGAACTCTAATAGACTAGTAAGACATGATTTTTCCTTTACAGAAACTTTGTTGACTTTTTTGCCCAACAATTTGTTCTTTGTGTCTGACAATTTTATTCTTTACTATTGTTTCAACTAATTTGCCTGGTACTGATATTAGATTTACCGGTCTGTAATTGCCGGGATCACCTCTAGAACCCTTTTTAAATATTAGAGTTACATTTACAACGTATTGTATTTATCTGTGTCTGATAAGTATAGTTGAAACTCTTGTAAAGAATAATCTTCTGATCTTTTGTAACTATTCTTATTTGTGTTTGGCTGTTTTTTGTTCATTATTCTTATTTAATTACTTTAGACTTATGGCAATATGTGACATTTCTGCAGACACTGGAGGATCCATAGAATTTATGACAGAGTGTACATCAATTGACAGTCCATTTTGTATGTATGACGCTGACCAGCATATTAATCATGGCAGGTGGGAGAACCTTTAATTTGCACTGTACTTTGTTTCAATATCCCATTCTACTCAAACTACTATATGAAGAGTCATGTTTTTTGAGACATCAATGCTAAAGATGTGGCAAAGAAAATCTGACATGAAATCCTAATGTTGTCTCTTCCAGTGTGGAAGGCTTTGGGATTCTGATGTGTTCCATTGACAACTTACCAGCACAGCTTCCTATAGAAGCAACAGAATACTTTGGAGACATGCTCTTAACTTATGTTGAAGAGATGGTAAGCCCTTGTGTATTCAATAACAGAGTGAAGGTTTGAACTTTGATTGTATTATGTGGCTCGTCTGGTCTGCCATATATAGATTTAAAAAATCTGCTGTAGAATGTAACTGAATCAGTCTGAAAAATGACTGCACCACAGTGTCTGAGGTAAAATTTCCAAAGGTGATTGGAATTTCCTGTTTTCAAAAGTGACTTTGACCAGGAAGAGTTGAAGTCTCATGGAAAGTCAGTGGGAATGAAAGTCACTTGAAACAATTATATGGATCAGGAAAATTTCAGGTTTCAAAGATTATTTTATGTGCAATTGCTGCATGTATTTTAATATGCCTTCAAATCTTGACAGTTTCCTTTTTTTAATGAAGCAATTTTTTTCCAGAGAGGATTTATCTCTGAAAGGTCTCTGAAAATATGTAGGAAATAAAATGCTCTGACTGAACTCTTTCATCTCCACAGCTGTTATCTGATGGCTCACAGCCTCTTGAAAGCCAGAATTATTCACCTGTTGTACGAGATGTAAGTCTTTCAAGCTATTTCCATTCCTCTTCTGACCTAGATACATAAAGTTCAGACGTAGGAAAAGTAATTTTATGTTTCATGTACTTTGTAGGCAGTGATTACGTCCAATGGTTCATTGACTGATAAGTATAAATATATCCAGAAATTGAGGGAGAGCAGGTAATGTATAGTGTGGTTTAAGTTCTTCATTGTCTTGATTCTGTTACTCAGGTTTTAATTAACCATGCTTGCCTTCTGCCTTCCTTTTTTCATTTATTTGACTGTTGGTGGAATTCAGCTGTGTTAATTTATGTGGTTAAATGTATCCTGGGTTGAACCTTCCTACTGTGTCATTAGCATATATTACTAATTTAATGCTGAACCTGAGGAAAAAGCAAGGATGGCAAATATGTGACATGTTAGTAATCCGAATTGTTCAGACAGAAAATAAGTACATGCCAACTGTATTATTCCCACCTTGCACTTTCCAAACATGCAGCACTAGCTTATTTAGGGCTGGCTGGACTCTGAAGACCAGTACTGTAATATCATTTTGCAGACTTCCAGTTTTAGTACTATAGACTTGCAGCTCTTGCCCTTAGGAAGAGGTGTTCCTCTTGCAGCATTGTTCTGTGATTATTCAGGATTCTGCATAAAGGCCTCTGACTTTCCATTAGATTTGTAATATGCCCATCACTTGAGGTACCATTCAGTCATTTGTTATGTCTATTTTATCTTGCAGTGGTAAAAATGAATGGAGCAGGTGGGGTTAACTTTATTCACTTAATGTACAATTTCCCCCCCCCCCCTTTTCAGTTATTCCTAGTAACCAAAGCGTTGTATTTTTATGCTTTTTACAGAGTAGTGTTGTTTTGGTAGTGATTAATTCTGTTTTTGGCTACCTATGGCTGCAGCATGTGTAATTTTAAAGAAAATAAATATGGTTTAAACACTAGGTACATTCATGGAAATTAAAAACAATGTAATTATGTCATTTTCCTCATCTACTTAACATCGGGGTTGCAGAAATTTAAAATGGTTCAGATAATTAATAGTGAATCCCTCTAAGGATATTGGGAAAATTCTGTTTTAAATGAAGAATAATAATTTACAGGCCTAACTGCTCCCTTTTCTTTAGTAGAGGAGTAAACCATTTGCTTCTGGAAGACCACAGCTTGCCACAGAATTTTTGGTATATGTTGTTATGGTGGACAACCTTAGACGGTTGTCTTCACGAACATACCTTCTTATTCCTGGCACAGCATTGTGGCCTCTCTTTTGGCACCCTTCTTAGCTCACACTAGATCAGGGTTTCTCAAACTGGGGGTTGCGACCCCCCAGGGGGTTGCCGAGCGCTCCCCAGGGGGGTCGCGAGCTCCTGCCACCGCAACTCGTGGCAACTGGGGCCGGTGCCCAGCCAGCAGCCCGCCCGCGGCGGGGACGGGGAGCTGGGGAGCAGCCCGCCCGCCCGCGGCGGGGACGGGGAGCAGGGGGGGGGTCAGCTTTTTTGTTTGTTTGTTTAAAAAAAAAATCGGCAGCTTTTCGGCGGAGGGGTCGTGCCCCCCCGCCTGAGCACTAAAAGGGGTCACGGTCTCAACAAGTTTGAGAACCACTGCACTAGACCATGCAGGAGGTTTTAAGAAGCTGAAAACCCATTTGGAAAAGGGGCAACTTGTGGGTAGATATTTGATCTTTCCGCAAAACAGCATATTGTGCTAAAGGAAGAGTAGTACTCACTAATGCCAGAGCCTTTTCTCTGTCGCCTTCTCTTTGAAACTAATTGCAAGTGAACTTATTGTTTAAAATGTGATGGTTTTACCCAAAGAGGAGAGAAGGCTTGATGGCTTATCCTTTTCCATAATTTGTTCACCACTGCATAGTTTATGCTGGTTATATGTTCCACTTGCACAGCTGCAAATGGTACATCTCTTTAACTAACCTAACTGTCCAAAGTGCTATACAAAGATTACTTAATTGAACCACTCACATGTATGTTTGTGATGGGCAGTAGTTCATATATTTTTTTCTGGAATATAAAAACTACAATTATTAATGTACCAAAAACCTGTCTCTTAGCATCTTGTAATGGACAAGCACAAATACAGGCAGGGATTAGCCAATCCCAGTTTGGTTAAACTCTTGCCATTGGACAGTTAGAGATCGGTGTGTTTTAAAAGCTTGATATTGCAAAAGCCATGTCTTCTGCAAGGAATCTTTCCTCTGTTCCAGCACTGGTGGTGCAATCTACTTTACCCCTCTTTGCATATCTGTAGGTATGTACACATCTGGGGTAGGCATGGAATGTGTGGAGAAGCCATCACTCTTTCTCTACGGGTATGAGAGTACTATCCTGAGTGAGGAGGATCTTACATCAGAACTGATGATGGGGATGTTAAAGGAAAGTTTTTGTCCTACCATGCCAAAATATCACCAATGTGATATTTAGCGAGTGTCGGTGGTTCATGAAATAATGCTGGGATTGTTGTCAAATCTGGGACCATGTGTACAAGCCAATTTTATTATGTAGGTGCTATCTGTCTATATAGGTTCCATGATGCCCTGAAGTGACTCTGGTATAGTCTGTCCAAAGTTGGCCTCCTAATTTAGAGGTCAAGGATGATGAGGGAGCTGGGCACAATCTGGAACCTAGCAATGTTAGTCCAATCAGATTGCTAGCCCTGAAGTGGTCAGGCTGTTTTTGAACTAGAATAAATGGTGGATTCTCTTTTGATCTGAAGGCTTCAAGTTAGATTTGAGAACTTCCATACTCCGAGGTTGTGGGCCTATAGCAGGACTGGATGGGTGAGGTTCTCTTGCAATGTGAAAAGTTTGTATTCAATGATCATGATGATTCTTGATGGCCTTTAAGTCTTTGGGCCTGTGAGTAGGGCCCTATCAAATTCATGGTCTGTTTTGGTCAATTTCGCAGTTATGAAATTTACAATTTTTAAAATCCTATGATTTCAGCAATTTTTAAATCTGAAATTTCACAGTGTTGCAAGTGTAGGGGTCCTGACCCAAAAAGGAGTTGAGGGGGTTGCAAGATTATTGTAGGTGGGGTTTCAGTAGTGATACCCTTACTTCTGCATTGCTGCTGGGGGCAGTGCTGCCTTCAGAGCTGGGCAGCTGGAGAGCATCAACAGTGGGCCAGGAGCCCAGCTCTGAAGGCAGAGCTGCTGTCAGCATCAACACAGAAGTAAGGATGGCAGGGGATGGTATTGCCACCCTTACTTCCTCACTGCTGCCTGCAGAGCTGGGCCCTTCAGTCAGCAGCCACCACTCTCTGGCAGAGCCTAGTGCTAAAGGCAGCAGCACAGAAGTAAGGGTGGCATGGCATGGTATGGTATTGCCACCCTTACTTCTGCACTGCTGCTGGCAGGATGCTGCCTTCAGAGCTGGGCACCTGTCCAGCTGCCCAGCTCTGAAGGCAGCACAGAAGGTAAGGGTGGCAATACCATGATTTCCCCCTGTCCCCCCCCTCCCCCCCCCAAGAGGGTCACTACTCTCTTATGGGTACGGACTCCCAATTTGAGGGATGCTGGTCTCCCCAGTGAAATTTATATAATTCAGGATAAAAGCACACAAGACCAGATTTCATTGGGGAGGTCAGATTTCATGGTCTGTGATGCATTTTTTCATGGCCGTGAATTTGAAAGGGCTGTATCTATGAAGTTGGACTAGTATGGCTGTTGAGGAAAATGCAGTGACTTTGAGGAAGAATGAGAAGTCACAGCTACAGTAGCTTCTGGAGGAGCAATGGCTCAGTGGTATGATTGAGTGGTATAACCCTTTTTGAGGCTGGCTGTAGGCATTTTAGTCCACTTTTCCCTGAAGTAGTTGTGCAATAGAAATTCTGGAAAAGCATAGGGAAGTGACATATACTTTGGTTAGATAATCAGGCCCCAGAACTTAAACTTCTTCCTGAAATGAGCTCTTGGTTTGTAAACTTACTGAAACCTACTGACTTGACATTGGCTTCAGCTGTTTGCTTTTCCTGTATGTTTTAATTTTGACTATAACCCCTCTAGGGAATACTCACAGTCACTAACCAAGGATAAGAAGAGGGTCCTGTTACTTGGATCTGGCTATGTTTCTGGCCCTGTGATAGAATACCTCACTAGAGATCCCAGTGTAGAAATCACATTAGGTAGGTAAGGCCTTTCTTGCTTTCAAGTATTGAAGAACTGTATTATGCTTCAAGTATGTAGACTGTGTATTGAAATAATTTATTTTGTACCAGCATGGCAGCTCACTAAAAACTTTTATTTACAAGCATATGAAGTGTGGTATGAGAGAACTGAAGATGTATTCTACATTTGTAACTATTATGCACTTCATTTAAAAAAAGTTATTCTGGAGCTTTAAGAACACCTTGAAGGGACACCAGCTTGAGAATCACATTGGTATCGGAAAATATTTTACGTACTTCTGGTTACAAGTAGTGCCTATGAAGACACTGCAGACAATATTTATTTCTTTTCAGCTGGCCCTATCTAACAACATTAGGACTACTTTTCTAGTGTTGTCCACTAAATTGACAAGAAGATAAATCACTGTCCAGAGGTTCGCATAGTTCTAGGTACTGTATTCGAGTTTGTGTTGGGAGTGGCAGAGTAGAATGCTTCATCCACCTAGATCGATCCTCTTCTTTCAGGCTTTTCTGAAAGGGGGTCAAAATAAATAAAAAGAACAGGAAGGAATAAACCAGAGTTCTCAGAAATGCTGTTCATTTCCTATTCTCATTCTGCAGTTTCTCTTAATGGATCATTATTTCTCAAGGTAACCAGCTCCTGTGGATCCCTTAGGTCACCGCTATTGTAGCTTGACATGAGTGACACACTAGAAAGTGAAGGAAAAAAAGTCAAGACATGGACACTTACAGCTGTTTATCTTTCAAGTGTGCTCCTTTTTTATATACTTTCTGTTCAATTGCTTACTTAAGAAAGGAAAGATGGATGTGGAGTGTAGTTGTTGTGTGTGGGTTCCTTCGCAAATACACAAGTGCCAGTGAATGGCGCTGGATGCATGATGACTAGGTTATTCTGCTAGTTTGAACCAGGGTGGAGAGTGCAGTTGGTGTTTTTACCTTTTTACTTTGGGGAGTAGCATTGGGCAGGGAGTAAGAATCCATTTCACTTGTGTAACGGTTGACATTCATACTTTTTAAAACAGCATCCGTCTTGAAGGAGCAACTTGGCCAGCTGACCAAGAAATACAACAACGTTACTTCTGTTCATGTAGACATCATTAAGCATGAAGATAAACTGTCCTCCTTGGTGAAGAAACACGACCTTGTGATCAGGTCAGAATGCTATTAAAATGCAGAGGGCTCGATCCTGAGATTTGCTATGGCTCCTTTACATTTCTACAATGGCAGAAGTCACCTGTGTAGCTGTCTTTAAATAGCTACCTGGGGATTTCACCAAGGTACAGGGAATTACTGTGTGATATAAAGCCAGCATAATCCTTATACTCCCCCCCCCCCCCTCACAGCACTCAGGGAAGGGGTGGAGATCGTGACTAGCCACGTCCCCATCTCTCTGAACATGAGCACCAGGACTGTATCTAATGCAGTGTAATCTCTTCTTTATTGTTAAAGAGGCATGATAACTTATGAGGCAAGATTTTCAAATGGTTCTCTGTTCAGCTTCTTTGTGGGCATGTCGTGTTAATTGCACAAGCATTTGTGCCTACTTAGGGGACAGAGTTCACCCACAAAGCCACCACCTGTATGTGCAAGTTACTTTGATCAAAAAACATGTACAGTCATTGGTGATTGCTAAATTGTATGCACAGAAAAGAACCGGGGGATTACAGTGGATAAGAAGCTGGATATGAGGCCGTAGTGTGCCTTCGTTGCCAAGAAGGCTAATGGCATAGTGGGCTGCATTAGTAGGAGCATTGTCAGCAGATTGAGGGAAGTGATTATTGTATTGGATCCAATTTTGGGCCCCCCACTACAAAAGGAAGTGGACAAATTGGAGAGAGTTCAGCGGAGGGAAACAAAAATGATCAGGGGCATGTGACTTAGGAGAGACTGGGGGAACTGGGCTTGTTTAGTCTTCAGAAGAGTAAGAGGGGGATTTGATAGCAGCCTTCACTACCTGAAGTGGGGGGTTCCAAAGAGGATGGAGTTCAGCTGTTCTCAATGGTGGCAGATGACAGAACAAGGAGTAATGGTCTCAAGTTGCAGTTGGAGAGGTCTAGGATGGATATTAGGAAAAACTATTTCACTAGGAGGCTGGTGAAGCACTGGAATGGGTTACCTAGAGAGGTGGTGGAATCTCCATCCTTAGATTTTTAAGGCCTGGCTTGACAAAGCCCTGGGTGGAATGTTGGTGTGGGCCCTGCTTTGAGCAGGGGGTTGGGTTAGATGAACACTTGAGATCTCTTCCAAACCCACACTTCTATGATTTTATGTACAGAAGACAAATTCAGAGATTTCGGCCATTACTGTCAAATGTTGGAAGAGTAAGAGGTTCTCTTTCTGAGCATTAAAACTAGTATTAAAGTAGGGATGGAAACTGCTTTATAGTGCTTGTCATTGAGTCCCCATCACCTGAGCTTGTCCTGAATGACATCTCCTTTGCAGACAGCCTGTGCCCTTCCAGAGATGTTTTAATGAAAGCTTCTTCCAAGACCATATTCTGCTTTGAATCTGTTCAACATTTAACACACCAGGGTAGTACTGGTACTGTGGTACTGGGAAATGAGGGCCCAGTTCTGTTTTCAGAAAGGGGACACTGAAAGCTAGGAGAGAATTTGAACTCGCTCCTCCACTGCCCTGCATTTTGTACAGGCACTTGCAGCAGTGCAAAGTGCGTGGAAATCGGTGTCATTCTGCTTTGGTAGGAATTCACGCCCACTTGCATCAGTGTCAAAACTGCATTTGGATCAAGGGTGGAGGGCCATTGTGTTAGCAGACCTCATCTAGATGCAAATTAAACTTTTTGCAAATTGTCTTCCAATGAAAACACCAGCAACTAGTCAGATTTTGACATACAATTTTTCTTTTGTTCGTAGCTTGCTGCCTTACTCAGCACATCCTTTAGTTGCTAAGAAGTGCATTGACAGCAAAGTAAACTTAGTGACAGCCAGCTACCTAACACCAGCTATGAAAGAACTCCAAGAAAGGTAGGTCAAAAGATTAGTAATGAGATGTGACTTTTCTTAGGTACCTACATGGCCTCATTACTGTACTATTAAAATTCCCCACAATAGTTAATGTATTTATGCTCTCAGTGTCTCCTGACTCACTATTATCCACATTCTACAGATGGAACTGAATCAGAGACTAAGGCCTAGATCCTCAGATATGTAGGCACTTAGTCCCCCATTGAAAGATGAGTTAAAGCAGTGGTCACCAACCCATCAATCGTGACCAACTGGTCGACCCTGGAGCCTCTGCCAGTTGATCATGATCTCCGGGCTGCTAAAAGTTCATCAGGGATTAGAAGTGACTGGCTGCTGGCTCGTCTTTGCGGCCTCTGGGGTGGGGGTAGGTGGCTCCATGCGCTGTCCCCGCCCTCCGCACTGTCCCCACATCTTCCATTGGCCGGAAACTGGCCAATCGAAGATGTGGGGCTGCGTTTGCGGACAGCTCCTGGAGACCCACTGCCCCCCTCTCCTCCAGGGTCTACAGAGACGTGCCAGCGGCCAGCCACTTCTAGGAACAGGCACGCCACCTGCCTGAGTCCTGCTGTGCCGTTGGCCGGGAGCCACCTGTGGTAAGAGCCTCTTGGCTGGAGCCTACACCTCACCCCCCCACCCGGCCCCCCTGCCCCAGCCCAGAGCCCCATCCTGCACCCAAGCTGTCCCAGAAACTGCACCTCCTCCCACACCTGAACCCCCAGCCTGGTGAAAATGGGTGAGGGTGAGGGAGAGTGGGGCGGGGCCTCAGCGAAGGGGTGGGGCTTTGGGAAGGGGAAGGATAGATCTTGGATTGATCTTAAATTCAGAATGTGATCTTGCGCACAAAATGGTTGGAGTCCAGTGGGTTTAAGGGTTACATCCCCATTTCCCAGGCTCAGCAGAGAATCTGTCCTACCATTTCTAGTTTGTCCACGGCTGACAATGGATATCATGGGGCTATCGCTTGTCAAGTTAGAATTCAGGAATATCATGCAATATTCTGACAATATGGTGTTTTTATTATTTTAGTGTAGAAGCTGCTGGTATTACAGTTATCAGTGAAGTAGGTTTGGATCCTGGCCTCGATCATATGCTGGCGATGGAGAGTATTGAGAAGGCAAAAGATGTAGGCGCTACGGTAAGGTGGTGGCGAGTTGCACGTGCATCGTTTGCCAAAGCTATATGAACAAAAAGGTTATTCCTTCGGCATGAACCTGCCTTTGCTGAGAGACCTTCAATGAGTGGTGCCCAGGGTTTGGACTGTGTGGTGATGCTAAATGCCAATGCAAAGTGCATTGGCACTCCCCTTGCCATGTGTCAAAGTGAGTTAGATCACTGGTTTAGAATAGCTTCGAAGTTGTGCTTTAAACTAGACGGTATAATGCCAGTAAAATTACATTTTAAAATGAATGAATCTGACTAATTGGCTTAATTATGTTGCCTCTGACAAATAGCATTTAACGTTGTGCCATTTATTGTAAGCTTTTAACGTGGTACAGCTTTTATTCTGGAGAGGACTTTGCCACTTGTTCGCTGCAGACTGAGACAGAAGCATATGGGCCACTTGTTTTTGGCAGAAGTATCTCCTAGAGAACAGCGGCTTTTAGGGTTACTAGTGAATATTGGTTTTCTATTTTAAAAATCAACTTATTTTTTTCCTGAACAGAGGAGCTATGATTGACCTGGAAAATGCCCTGTGCCTGTTGCAACTTCCTCAGCGCTAGAGCCAGGGGTTTTGTTAAATTTTAAAGTAACAGCTGTGAATTTTCACAATTACCCATCACTAACTTCTGGGCCCGTATGCCCATCCATGAATCCCTTTCCTTTTGGCTCACTTTAAAGCCTAAAAGCCTCTTGCTCATAGTTTTCATTTGGTGACTCAGGAGGACTGAGTCAGCAGGTCCCAGGCAACCTGCCAATGCCAGTTCTTGTGGGCCAGAGAAGTCCCTGCTGGATGAAGCAAGATGCTCTCTCTCCTCAGGCTGAGCATGCGGTCCCTCCATTGTCCCAGCCTTCCACCCAGGAAGAGGGAGCAGAATGGGGTTCTTTCTTGGCTGTCTGACTCAGTAGTGTGGCTCATCACCTTTCAGCCACCTGCCCAGATGACTTGAGCGTAAATTGGCTAAACTCCATTGGCTACAATGGATCTGGCTTAATACTTTATCTGTAATGCCTGCAAAATGTGCAAGCTCGACCGTGTCGTCAACTAAATTCCTCTACCAGCACATAGATACCGTCATAAACAAAGGCAGGCCCAGTGGTCACTCACAGCTCTGCTCATCAGCCTCAAGCTTTCCAAAGAAAGGGAAGGTAGGAAAGGATGGCTAGTCACCAGCCCCAATTCGTTTTTGGCTTGTTGGCTTAAATTTACCACCAGGATGTCCCAGGCGGTGGTCTCGGTATAATTCCTATCGCTAAGGCAACAAATCATGTCATGAGTTCTGTTGGCTGCTACTGTTCCATTGATGTGAGTGGTGCTTCACTGGAATGAATTTGCCCCATTATGTATTGGATTGTTCATCTGTGATCTCTTCCAGATGGGAGCTGAGTGGGGGAGGCAGATCCTCAGGTGGTGTAAATTGACAATTCAAGCAGTTGGAGTCAATGGAACGATGACCGTTTACACCAGCTGTGGTTCTGCCCCAGTACCCTCCGAGATGAAAGTCCCATGAATAACCTCGCTCTGTGGCCTGTTATACGTGAAAATCATAAACATTTTGGGCACTGTAGGCATAAAGTACTCTAGATTCTTTGCCTGATTCAGGCCTTCTGGGGAATGGCTTACTAAACGCAGGTCAGCGAATAGTGCAGGGAAATCAGGTGATTGTTTCCTGTTGCTAGCTGGATGATGCTGTCTATCTTTTTCTGATCATATGCAACTTGTGGATTTATTTTTATATTTGCAGGTAATATCGTACACGTCCTTCTGCGGTGGCCTGCCAGCTCCTGAATATTCTGCTAATCCTCTGCGATACAAATTCAGTTGGAGCCCACAGGGTGTTCTGTTGAATACAGTTCAATCTGCCACATATTTAAAAGATGGAGAGGTGAAGTCATCCTGAGTCTTCTGTTTAAACACAAGCAGAGAAGATGGTATTAGGCCGAGGAGGGAACTAGGATTAGTGAGCTGTTGCATTATTTTTAAGCTACTGACAGATACTTGAACTCAGTTTACATAATTGTCACTCTATCCCCTGTTATCTGTATGTGTAAAGTGATATGCCTCCTTGCTACTATCAGCCTAATATTTGCAGAGGTCTGAGAGCAGCTAAGAGGGATGGGCTTGTGATTTAAGGCAGGGGTCTGGGATGGAGATCTGGGTTCAGGCCCCAACCCTGCCTTGTGTGTGTTACATCATGTGATCTCCTTGTGTCCATTTCCTATCTGTAAAACCGGGATGAAGAGGTTTCCTTCTCCTAATTTTTGTCTCTTGTCTGTTTAGATTGTGAATTGTTTGAGGGCAGGGACTGCCTCTAACTTTCTTTGTACAGTGCCTAAAACAATTCCTGATCTCCTGGGGGTGGGGGGAGGAGGGGCAGGGGGAGAGGTGCTTGGATGGTCCCATAATACCAGTGCTAAAAATTAGTAATAACTGATGCTGTGCGTTGGGGTGGTCAGCATCTCACTGGGTATTATATGAGCCCTTGTAGTAAAAGGCAAAACTCCATATCACATCGATAGTAATACTTAATGAATATTTCTGTGGCCATTTTACAGCTAAGAGAAACCCTGGCATGAGATGTGACTTGTCCAAGGCCACACAGCAAGACCGTGTCATTGCCAGATTTAGAAATCTGAGTTTCTTACAAGCCTGTGCTTGTTCCTCTGGCCAACTCCACTTTGCTCCGATAAACTACTGATGGGTGCACCACTCAGTGTCCAGAGGGTCAGTCAGTATAGACATCCCAGAGTCTGGATGATTATCCAAACCCCTTGGATCTCCAAAGAGGCTTTCTTATGACATTTCAGGGTTTCACTGTTCCAGCTACTGTGCAAAATGAATTGTGAACTGGATTTTTATGTGTGTGTGTGGGGGGAGGGAATAATTTGGTCCAAATTTCAAATGAAGGTCATGTGCGTAGACGAAAAATGTTTATTTAAGTCTGTGCTGGTTCACCCATTGCTAATTGAAGGTTAGATCATGGATGCCAAGGATTTGCTATGAGAGACTCTGTGGGTCTCTTGATAAATGCAGCAATTCTCCTCCAAACCCATCGTTCTCTTCGGCTGTTGTGTGGGCGTTGCTCCACACCTGCCTTAAGCCCCTCCCCCCTCCTCCCCCCCCCCCAAAATTCCTGTGACGTGGCTGTAGGCTTTGCTGCTATGGCGGCTGGCTTTTGAGGAGGAAACGTCACCCCCTGTCTCAGAAGCTGCAAAAGGAATTGGTATCGTTGCAGTATAGCAGATCTGTGCTTCAGCTGCTGGAAGAAAGCACGGTTCAAGGTTTTAGGCCTCCCTGATAATAGAGCTAGTCATCCTGTTCTTTTATTCTTTAACAATATATTCTTTGCATTTGTTTGCTTTTTAGTGGCAACTGAAGATGTTCATGGGTCACAGATTCTGTATCCAATGCACATGGTGGAGAGTGATTACTGTGATCTTAAAACAAACCAATTCCTCTCCCCCAAAAACTTAAATTTTCAGAAGGCAAGCTAGTCTAGTGCCAAATCTTATCTTCCCTACATTGGTGTAAATCAGTGAAGTTATTCCAGATTTACACTGTTGTGAGATCAGAATTGGGTCCCTTGTTACTGAGTGTAAAGCACATAGCACTAATCTGCAATACGTATTGAAAATAGAAATGTTCTTTTGAATAAGCAACCTAATTTTTTTTTCCCAATCCTTAGATTATTAATATTCCAGCTGGAGGAGCTTTGCTTGATTCTGTTGCTGTCATGGATTTTTTCCCAGGATTAAATTTGGAAGGTTTTCCCAACAGGGACAGTACAAAATATGCTGAGCCTTACGGTATTCAGTCAGCCCATACTTTGATAAGAGGTACCTTAAGGTATAAGGTAAGTTCTTAGATATTTTTCAGGTTTTTTAAAATTAAAATCTTGTTCAAATTCGACAAATTACTAAAAGTGTGAATTGAAGGGGTACTGTCAATCTGTCACATTTTCAGTGATAACTGTTACGAGTATTACCTGTGATTTGCTATAGCCAAAAGGGACCCCAAAAATTGTGTTTTGCTTTACTTTGTGGATATGACCACACTTCACTGTGTCAAAAAAGCAAGAATAATTTCCCCCGTTTCCCTAGATAATTAACTATTTAATTTGAATGGGTTTCCGACCCCCCCCCCCCCCCCCCCCACACACACACACAGCGCAGCGGAGAATTTTTTTTAGAAATTGGCAGGGATGGTTCCTGAAACTTGCATATTTTTTTTTTGGATAAAATCCTGAAGAAAACCTGCCATCTTGCACAAAACACTAATAAGCGCTCTCTGGCCAACCCTCTTAAAAACAATGGAAGATTAGAGCTAGTTTTCGTGAATGACAAAAGTAATTCGATGCCCCCTTTCTCTTTTGCTCATCTTCCCCTGAGGTGAAGCTTCTGCCACAGGGATTTGTTTTTGGCGTTCTGTGGACATGAATGAGGAGGTGTGGTGTGTGAAATTTTGGATTGTGAAGATTCTACTGCATTGTTATCCAAAAGGATTGAGTTGGTCCCTTTCTGTCTTTGTGAAAAAGCAGATGGCAGAGATTGCTCAAGGAGTTAGGTTCCAATATATCCTTCACTTTCACCTTCTAAGTCCAAGTATGGTTTATGTTGGTCAGAAGTTCTCAGAATATGTCAAAGGCCTCTGTGAAATAACTTTGTTACAGTAGGTACCGTGGTTATTAGGTACTTTTAAGTGTTAAATGATGGTTGGTCTAAATCTATTTCCTAGTGGATAAGTGTGAACTTAAAAAAACTAAAAAATATCCAGCAGCTTAACTAGCATGAATCGATATTCTCAGCTGTGAGGTGAAGACATGAATGTCCATGGAGACTGTGCTACCTTCTTATCTCAAGGAGTTGGTCCCTCCACTTTAGGACTGGAATACATTGGCAGGGTTTTGTAGGGGAGCTTGCGCTATTGCTTTCTTTGTATCTGTCCTGTGGGTAGCTAGTGGACTTCAACCTCTAGCACTGAGCATAAATTTTAAAGACGAATGTAAGGCCTTGTCTACACATGAATTGCTCTGACAGTTAAATCAGAGCGATCCTGTTATGTGGACATGAAAACTGGTTTAAGAGCGACTTATCTGGATCTAAACTTAAGTAGGTCAGGAATTAAGTCATGTAACAGAAATGTCTGGATTGGTCTCTAGGGGTAGATCTACACTACAGTGAAAACAAACTGCAGAACTTTCTCAGAGGCTGGATCAACTGACTTTGGCTCACTGGGCTTAGACTGCAGGGCTAAAAATTGCAGTGTAGATGTCTTGACTGGAGTCCAGGTTCTGAAACCCCTCAAGGGGACAGGTTCAAGAATAGCAGCCGTGTTAGTCTGTATCCGTAAGGAAAGTGAGGAATTCTTGTAGCACCTTGGGTCTCAGAGCCTGAATGAGCCCAGTGAGCACGAGTCACCTGACCCAGGCCAGTAACAGCCATGGTATTGTCTTTATTGCAGTGTATACCTTCCCTTTGACCGCAGAACACATGTACCCGTGTGATTTCTCTGCGCCAGTCACCGTGGAGGGTGTTCTAACTGAAATTAGCTCTTTGTGGGAGTGTATTTTATTGTTAACCTGGGTTCTTGTCTTTCCTGCATCCTGTCCTGTCTACATAGTAATTCATGTCCAATTAATTTGGAGAATTTACAAATGGAGCAACGTTTGGTTTATGAAGCTTTTTAATGTTCGAGAATCAAGAAGCAGTTGTGTGGGTTTATTTGTTTTTTTTTTTTTAATGATAACCTTAGAATAAAACATGCTTTTTTTTTTTTTTTTTTAAAAGGCAAAACCTGACTCATTTGAGTCAGGAGATGTTTATTGCCAAGGCCTAAGAACCTTGACAGTGTTTCTTAGCACAGAAGTGGAATGCATTCTGTTTGCAGCTCTGATATTTCTGGAGGAAGAGTGACATGTTTGTACCCTAGGCATTCTGAATCCAAATCTGATTTTACTTACTGAGGTGTAAACCAGGAGTTAATCCGCTGATGTCAGTGCATGTGCTGATGTAATATGGGGGTGAGTGAGCTCAGAATCAGGTCCTTTGTCTTTTATTTAGCTATTAGCCAGCTGAGCAATTGTGACTAGCTTTCCTTTGGACGGGTACTAGCCAGCTGAACCCTTTGATCGTTGAACCGATGCTACTTGTTGGGGAAGGGATAGCTATTCCGCAGTTAAACAGCATATTACAAGGAGCGTGGGAGTGGAGAAGGTGGTGAGGTTAAACTCCCTTTGGCATCATGTCTGACTGTTGCAGTCTTCCCATGTGTGTAATATTAATCATGGCTTTGTTTGTTCTTGTCTAACTGTAGTGGGAAGTGGTGTCAATATTCACCTGAGCATCAACTTTGTTTTATTTTAGGGGTATTCGAAAGCCGTGGGAGGCTTTGTAAAATTAGGTTTAATAAATGCAGATCCGGATCCTTTTCTTAGCTCAACGGCGCCACCTATATCCTGGGTAAGTATGTGGGATTTTATTTGGTTTTCTGCTTTCCTTCATTCCATTAATCTTTTTTCTGTTTGTCAGGTTTGGGATTTGTTTCCTCTGAAAGCCTGTGTTGAGTTCTGTTCTTCTGTGTTAGTTTGTAAGGAGGTTGAATTCTTAATGGCCTTTATTACTCATCATTTAGCTCTCACTGGCCACTGACATTTGCCCAAAGTTGGAAGACAGGATACTGGGCTAAGTGGAACTTCGGTCTGACCCAGTATGGCCCTTCTTATGCTCTCAAAACCAGAGGCTTCTCAGCATGCATTTTATTTCTTCATGACTGCCCCCCATCCCCTTGCCTGTGCCAAGACCTTGCTTTTACAAGCCTTTTCTGATTCAAGCCGCCCATATGAATACATGAGAACTTTCATTCTATATATCCTTGTGCATATTTTTAATTTCCTTGATGGATATTTTCAAGTCCCACCCTCTTCCTCTGCGATCTTCCTTTCCACCAGTTTCTATGTATTTTTTTCTCTTAGCTGTTTTTCCTGATATTTGTCTTCTGCAAACTGCCACCCCAAAGTCAAACTCAGCTGGTGTAAATCACCATAGCTCCATTGAGGACACGGGGATGACACTGATTACTCTAGCTAAGGGACTGGTCTACAATGTATTTTTCCTTTGTCCAAGGCTGCCTGTGAATGTAGGACAGGGTCAGCTGGGAATGGGGGTCGTTAAGAAGGATACAATTAGAGGCTTCACCTTTGAGAGTATGTCTACACTGCAATTAAGAAGCTATGGCTTGCCTGTGCCAACTGACTGGGGCTCAGGCTAAGAGGCTCTTTAATTGTGGTGTAGACATTTGGGCGTGGGCTGAAGCACAGACTCTAGGAACCTGTGAAGTGAGAGGGTCCTAGAGCACAGCCTGAGGCTGATTGTCTATACAGTAAACCCTCGATTTAACGGACCTCGATTTAACGGACTTCGGATGCAATGGACAAAAGTCTGATGCATTCTGGATCCATTTCTGGCGGGCGGGCTGCCGGCTCCCGGCTGCCGCCCGGGTCCCACAAGCGGGCGGGCTGGTGCCGGCTCCCGCCTGCGGGCGGGCTGGCTGCTGGCTCCCGGCGGCCAGGATCCGGCGCGCTGGCTGACGGCTCCCGGCTGCCACCCGGGTCCCGGCAGCGGGCGGGCTGCAGAGCTGCCACCCCGACCCTGTGGGGGTCAGGCTGCTGCTCTGACAGCTCTTTTTTTTATTATTATTAAATAACGGACTTTTTCATTTAACGGACACCCCCTCGCCCGAATTAGTCCGTTAAATGGAGGTTTTACTGTACCACAATTAAACTGCCTTTAGGCTTAGCCCTGCAAACCCAAGTCAGCTGGCATAGACTAGCTGCAGGTGGCTTACTGCAGTGTAGACATCTGAAGAGCCCAGAATCTAGCCTAGCTGAACATTTTCCCTGTAAGCTATTTTTTATGGAAAATGGGTTTGTGACTGAGCGCCTCTGCCCCCAACCCACACATGGTCACTTTCTGCAAGTGTGGGGTTGTTTTTTTTCAGTGAACATGACTGGATCTGGGGCTTTAAGGAAAATTCCAACTGCCACGGACTCGCACTAGCATGAGGAATGGCAACACTTCCATTTCAATGACTCTTATCCATGTGTATTAACAATGACAGAGCTGTCCTCTCCTGTGACTCCTGAAGAATTTTTCCTTTTATTTCATTTCTCTTGTACAGTCTTCCAGGTCACAGCTTGAGACTTGCTCCTGAACGAACTTTGTAACTTGCTTCATACTTCCTGTTTTACAGCTTCCCTTTATTATAGTTTTGGAAGAACATGTTGCAAGCAACAACTAGCATTACTGAAAAATAGATTCAGTCCCTGAGATGTGCATAAAAGTCAGAGGAAGGGATTTTGGGGTAAACATTTGTGAGATGCCTAAAATCAGGGCTGTTGACAGGCTGCCGCCATCCTGTCCTTTTTCCCCCCCTTCCCTTTGTCCATTGAAGTGTCTAGCCCTTAGGCGCCTGATGCATCGTTCTGGCCTTCTGATGACCTGCCCCCCTACAAGTGGTCTTGCTCACCTCACCACTCTGCTTCCTCCCTTCTTCAAAATGGGTTCCCCCGGCTCTCCCCTGCTTTAAGAATGCTCCAGCCAAGCACAGAACCTCTGGCTCCTCTGACACTTGTTCTCTGACATTTACCACCAGTTCAACATAAAGCAGTTCTGGGCTCTGTGTTGTCCTCCTCCACTGTCTTTTGTTTGTTCACATTCCCATGTCCCCCTTCCCTTGCTCACAAAGGGACAAGACCAAGGAGAGACAGGTAGTTCAGACAGAGTGCTGGCTGACGTCCATGTGTGTGTGCACAGCCCATCCCCTCACTCCCCCCAGCATGGAGAAGAGCTAATTGGCTCTCACTGCACTTTAGAATTCTGACCCACCCTTGCTTCCCTGGAAGCACAGATCTTCCTCTCTTCTCTCCTTCAAACCCTAGAGATTTGCTTGTCCTCCGTGACCTGCATCTTTAGATCAGCTAGTTCCCAGGGGTATGAGAAGAGATCTCAAGCCTGCAGGTGGTAACTTGCTATTTGAATTTTTTTGTCACTAGAAAGAGCTGATGTGTAAGCTGCTTGGACTCAAACCTTCTTCCGAATCTGTTGTCCTTAGAGATGCAATCTACAGCAAACTGGGACAGGACAACAGTCAGCTGGAAGCAGTGGAATGGTAGGAGATTCTAGTCATGAGTGGGTTTTTTTGTTTTGTTTTGTTATTTCCCCCCCCCTTTATTTTTTTAAGAATGCCTTTCTAGAGTCCAAGCATATGGTCCAAAACATGAATGTTAGAATTTACTAAACATATTCATTCAGAGCTTGACTCTCTAAACGTTACTTTTTAACCTGTATTTTGATCACTGCCAGACATTTGTCACAAGGCCTGATCTTGCAGTTGTTACACCTGTGGACGTGTTGCATGGGGATAGGCTGCAGAACAGAGCCCCCATTATTAATCTTCTGGAAAACTGAGAAGTTTAACCTGAGAAATCCCTAAAATGCAGAAACCTGAAGTTTAACCTGAGAAATCCCTAAAATGCAGTGATCTGATGGACAAATCCTCTAGAACATGGGTGTCCAACCTTTTGGCTTTCCTGGGCCACATTGGAAGAAGACGAGTTGTCTTGGGCCACACATAAAATACACTAACACTAACGATAGCTGATGAGCAAAAAAAACACAAAACGTAGAATAGATAATGTACATATCTAAGTAATAAAACTTCATTAATTTTTTTTTGATATTTTTTTTATTATAAAAGTAAAAGAAAAAAGGGCAACATAAAACTAGTGGGATATTTGGCATTGTTTTTGAGACACTAATGCTTCAATATCTGGTTCGATGGAAGTAGTTGCAATTCTCAGTGAGTTCTCAAGGTGCTCATCAGATATTTTGGTTCTAATTTTACTCTGTGTGCTTCATCCTTGAAAATAGCTGCTCATGAATGTAGGTGCTCCCAAAAAGCGATGACATGAATAAGGCATGATTGTGAAGCGAGGGATATTTTTCTCTGGGAAGATACGTCTTATAAAAGTCCAGTAAAGAGACATGATCAAATTTTTCTTTAAGTTGAATGTCAGATTGCAGCTCTATGCATTCCATTTGAAAATTGGCAGGTAACATATTTATGTCGACTGAAAATGGAGTCGCAAATATACCAAAATATTGATTATTTTTCCGGAAATCTTGAAACCTGTTCTCAAATTCCTGTATCAAATCGAAAAGCAAGGCTGCATATTTTTCGATGTTCACAGGACCGTGTTTAGCCAACATGTCGAAATGCATAAAATTGTTTGCCTTAATTTGAGATTGCCATAGTTTGTTTCATTTCGAACGCTGTTATGGTTTGAAACATTGTATTGATAAGTTGGTTTTCACCTTGAAGACGCATGTTTAACTCATTTAAATGAGCGGTCAAGTCTACTAAAAATGCTAAATCTGTGAGCCAGTTTTCATCATCAAGTTCTGGCACAAATTTTGTTTTTGATTCCATAAACGACTTGATTTCATTTTGCAAATCATAAAATCTTTTCAACATTTTGCCTCGACTTAGCCATCTTACTTCCAAAAAGTAAATGATGTCCCCATAGTCAGCATCCATACTTTTAAGAAATTCCTGGAATTGGTGATGATTCAGTCCCTTGGCCCTTATGAAATTCACAGCCTTGCTGACAATTTGCATGACATTATCCATTTTTAAAGCTTTTGCGCATAAATTTTCTTGGTGTACTATGCAGTGATATTTCATCAAACGTAAGTTTTGGGCGGCAATTGCATAGTCTTCTATTAATTTTACAAGTCCCTCTTTTACCTACCATTGCCGGGGCACCATCAGTAGCTATACCAGATATGTTCACCATGGACAAAGAAAATCGCTTTAACGTATTTTTCACTGCTTCGTATAAATCTCTTGATTTAGTTGTGTCTTTTAATGGCACTAAAGAAGCCATTTCTTCAGTGACATTATGTTCGTCATCAATACCTCTAATAAAAATTGCCAATTGAGCTGTATCTGTAGCATCAGTGCTTTCGTCCATCGCCAAAGCATAAAATTTAAAATTAGCAGCTTTACTCTCCAAACCTCTTTCGATAGATTAGATTTTCATATTTCATCAATTCGCCTGGCTATAGTCTGGTGAGACAAACTGATTTTAGAAAAATCCCCTTTTTTATCAGGGCAAATTATATCGGCCACGCTTTCCATACATTGCTTAATAAACTCCCCATCGGCATATGGTTTTGATTATTTTGCTATCAGATTTGCTACTACATAACTAGCTTTTGCAATAGAGTCCGTTTGAGTTGTAACTTTTTTTAAAAAAACTTTGTAGAGATGATTAGACTTTTTTTTCAGTTCCGCTATTTTGTCTTTATGACACATTCCTTGATACACACTACATTTCGCAGCATGTTTTTGGATATAATGCCTTTTCAAATTGTAGTCTTTGAAAACTGGCACAAATTCCCTACAAATTAAGCAGAGTGCCTTAGTGTTTGCCTCGACAAAAAAGTAGTCATCTGTCCACTTTTCGTTGAACAATCTTCCTTCTTCTATAATTTTTCTTTTTTTGGGTTCTGTTTTCTTTTGAGACGCTGTGGAAGCCATGCTGGAATTAAAAAATAAATAAATAAATATGCAATTATATTTACTTTTATTATGAAAATTAATAGAAAATTAGAAAGCAAGGTTTAATAATCAAATAAGAATACTTACATGTCTTCTAAATAACAATAGACGTCTATCGTTTACAAAGGTAGGTTGAAATATTATCGATAATCGCTGCGTTTTACTCGCCAAATCGCCACAAGCACACGTAACGTCTGCACCTTTCTTCGGTGTCAATTCGACTGTCTGCACATTGGAAGCCGTACACCACCGAAAAACTTAAGCCACACATGCGTACAAATAGCGAGAGCGTACGGCACGCGGCGGCGTTATGCCTAGTACACACAAATTCTTTGTCACAATTCATTTTACGTGACATTAGAGTCCTCTCGCTCTTTATTTTATTAGTCAATTTTATCAGTTTTTTTCGTCTTTTTTTGGTCTAACTGTTTGCAATTATAATGCGAATTACGAATAATACTCCGGTATTTGTGGACGTAATCTCATAACGTTGTAAGTTTACGATTTTGTGTTGGGCCGCATTCATAGCCGTCCTGGGCCGCATGCGGCCCGTGGGCCGCAGGTTGGACAAGCCTGCTCTAGAACTAAAGGATGCATTTTAAAAGTTTGACAGCAAAAAATTGTCCCCTACCGCCACCTTTTGGAGTGTTAGGGAACTAATATTCAATCCTCACAATGATCTGTTTTGCTGAAATATGGTGCTATAGAAAATGAAAATCAGACAAAACATCCACTTCAGCTCTATGTTGGTGTGACTTTGGTTTGTTTGTATAATTGGTGCCCCTTCTTCCCTCTCCCTCCCTGGAATGTGTCTGGGAGTTAATGGTTTTCAAATGTTTTTCAATGGGGACTAGTGCTTTTACGTAGCCATCTGTTTAGTTCTTTGCTTTTTGTTAAACTTATTAAAGTCCTAAAAAAACCCATATACATCTCTCAAGATGTGTGTGGAGGGTTAATGGAATCCAGTCTTTGCCAAGCATCATTTGAGTATTTTTGGGCACTGTGTCACTAGGTTCATATATTTTTGCAAAGAATCAGAGCAGAATATATCTTAACCTTTGTCAATGATAAAACTAGGAACATCTGACTTCATCGTGACATCAGAGAGCAAGGTGAGGCAGCATAGTGGCTAGGATATGGTACTGTTCATTTAGTTTTGCATTTGTACTTTTTTCCTAAAGGTTCCTTCTCATTGGTTGGTATAGCCATTAAAATATGTTGATTTGTGATAGAACTCATACAAAAATGCACAAAACCAGCATTTTAAAAATTGCTTTGTATTAATTAAAACTACCTTCAGTGTTCTAGATATATAAGCAAGAAAAAGTTATCAAAATGTTTTGTATTTAAAACAAAGGAACTTCAGTTAGTAAATTGATTAATAGTTTCTGGTCACCATGGGCCAGGTTTTTGAGGATATTTAGGTGCCTGAAGATGCAGATAGGTGCCGATTGGTATTTTCTAAACTGTCTGAGCAGTTAAGTGCCTAACCCCTTGAAATGTATGGGGGTTAAGTGCCTTTCCTTCTTAGATTTTTTTTAATAATACCCCAAGGTATCTATTTTTTAAGGCACCTAGATAGCTTTGAAAATCTGGCTGCGTGTCCTTCAAGTTTGTAGAATTCATAGATCTCCTCTCCCATCTGGTTTTTATTTCTAGATGGGAAGAGAAGAACAAGCTTTCCTGTTCCCCTCCCCCCCCCCCCCAACTTCTTATTGGTTTCTCAACTTTGAATTAATTGATCCAAATGAAAAAAATATTCTCTCTGCTCCTGCTAGCTAAACTGAACCTAAAAGTAATTAAGGCAAAGGCTTTTCTATACTACAAACAAAGTTCTTACATTTGGAAACATGTAAATATTGAAAATAGATTCTTTCTTTCTTTATGTGATAAATAAAATTGTGGTGTACATGGCACATGCACCCCATATATAATGTACAATATAATATAGCTTGAGTTGACCTCAAAAAGTTAAAGATGTTTCCCCCCGATTCTCTATAATTAAACTCATTACAGTTTTGAGGAGGACTCATTGATGCATCATATTGTTTGTTTAAATCTATATATATAAAAGTCAAGTGGTGTATGTATGTATGTATGTATGTATGTACGTATGACTGCGAACTCCTCCCGCACCGTTTGAGCCAGAGACTTGAAATTTGGTACAGTGAGGGGTCTTGGGGTCTAGATGCTGGTAAGGGTCGAAAAATTTTCGGATCTCACCTCTGACGCCCCCCAGGGGTGAAAGTCTTTCAGGGCCAATCACATCGGCTGGGCGGTTAGGTGGTGATGTCATAATACCCCTCTCCAACAGACACCTCACTCGCTCAGCTCACCCCTCCCTCCTCCAACGGAACCCCGGAGATCCCTCAGTTCTCTGCCCCTCCCCCCTCCCAACAGAACCCCGGAGATCCCTCAGTTCTCTGCCCCTCCCACCTCAACCCCGGACTCCCTCGGCTCTGTGCCCCCCCCTCCACCTGCGAAGGTTCCCGGAATCCCTCGGCTCTGGGCCCCCTCACCCCCCCAAGCAAACCCGACACCCCCACCTTACCCCCCCAAGCAAACCCGACACCCCCTGACCAATCCCAACACCCACACCTCACCCCTCACCCACCCCAACACCTTCCCACCCCCCCAGACCAAACCCGACACCCTCCCGGCTCACTTACCCCCGACCGAACCCGACACCCCTACCTCATCCCCCCAGGCAAACCTGACACCCCCACCTCAACCCCCCACCAACCGCAACACCCCCTGACCAACCGCAACACCCACACCCACCCCGACACCTTCCCACCCCCCCCACCAAACCCAACACCCCCTGGCTCACTTACCCCCCGACCGAACCCGACACCCCCACCTCACCCCCCCCACCAACCGCAACACCCCCTGACCAACCCCAACACCCACACCTCACCCACCCCGACACCTTCCCACCCCCCCAGACCAAACCCGACACCTCCCCCCCCCCCCCCCGGCTCACGGTGCACTGTGTAGCACACAGATTATTAAATACACTGTTCGGTCGGGGG
Source organism: Sternotherus odoratus (assembly GCA_032164245.1). Lineage (NCBI taxonomy): Eukaryota > Metazoa > Chordata > Testudines > Kinosternidae > Sternotherus > Sternotherus odoratus. The sequence continues at coordinate 36,970,566 of JAVMKO010000001.1, forward strand.
GTGAGGTGGGGGTGTCGGGTTCGGTCGGGGGGTGAGGTGGGGGTGTCGGGTTTGCTTGGGGGGTAAGGTGGGGGTGTTGGGTTTGCTTGGGGGGGGGGGTCAGGTGGGGTTGTCGGGTTTGGTCGGGGGGTAAGTGAGCCGGGGGGTGTTGGGGTTGGTCGGGGGGGTGGGAAGGTGTGAGGGGTGGGTGTTGGGGTTGGTCAGGGGGTGTCAACTGTCTGCCCCCTCCCCACCTCCGACTGACCCGAGCAACGCCGGGCACTTATGCTAGTAATTTTAATATATTCTAGTAAATTTAGGTCTTAACATGAGGAGTTATAATTTCAAATTTAATTTTAAACCGGATTATTTCTCAAAAGAAAAAAGTAATTTACATTTTATTTGTTTAGATCAATTTTTTATCCACCCAATTGTGCTTTGTTACCTAGATACAGGGTCAAAATTCCACAAGATGTCCTATTGCTCCTCTCCGAGAATTGCACACTAAGAGCCTTGTCCCTCCATTTATGGATTGTAGAATGTAACTTTCAGAGGAAAGCAATGATCTCATTCTCTCGTCTCTCTCTCTCTCTCTCTCCCCAGGTTAGGGATACTTGGAGACGAGCCAGTTCCTATAGCAGACTCCATTGTGGGGGCGCTTGCCAAGCACATGGAGCTGAAGCTGCCCTTTGGTACGTGAGCCTACTTCAGTTTACATTTGAATTGAGGCCTTGCCTACACACACTCAAGAAAATTAATCTGAATTAAGTCAAGGTGTGAATTTTAACCTCTGTGTGGAGGCTCTCAGGCCTGGTCTTCACTAGGATGTTAGGTTGATATCACTGTCTCACTCATGGGTGTCAAAAATCTACATCACTGAGCGACACAGTTAAACCTAACCCCTGGGGTAGACAGTGCTAGGTTGATGGGAGAATTCTCCCATCGACCTAGCTACTGCCTCTCGGAAGTGGATTATCTATGCCAGTGGTCATCATCTGGTCAATTGTGATCAACTGGTTGATTCTAGAGCATCTCCCAGTTGACCGCGATCTCTGGCGGTGTAGTGTGGCTACCTCTAAGGCAGACCTTCCCTACCCCGGCCCCACACTGCTCCCAGAAGTGACCAGTATGGTCCTGGGGGCGGTGGGGCAGGGGTCTCCCTCTGCATGCTGTTCCTGCCTGCAATTGCCCCCCCCTTCAGCTACCATTGGCCGGGAGAGCTGTGGGGGCAGTGATTGCTGAGAGGGGCAGTGTGTGGAGCCAGCTGTTTTTCTCACTTAACCCTGAATAACTTCTTCGATATACAACCCCCACCTCAAGGAGCAGTGAGTGCCGTGCTCTATGTGCTAAATCCCATGAGACTGAGATCAGTTTGGGGTGGATCAGAGCCATAGTTTGATTCTCAGGTGTGGGTTTAAAAAAACAGAAGAATTTTAGAATGATCCAAGTTTGGACCAGCTAACACTATTCATCACCTCCATAAGGCACAGACGATTTGAGTGAACATGTGGATTTCAAAGCACTAGAAGTAGGCCTTAACAGAGAGCAATGATGACCTGTAACTCCACCCTAATAGAAATTAGTGTTGTACTTCTATGTATACAGTTGATCCAAAGGTTTGCGCTGTGGAAGAAGTACAGCCGTGTGGGCCTGAACCTGCAATGCACAGAACATGAGCAGTCCCATTGAAACAAACAGGGCTGCACATGTTTTGAGATGAGCACATGCTGAAGTGCTTTGCAGCATCAGGACCAGAGAGCTCAGAATGGTGCAGGATTAAGACTAATCACAGTATCCGTTCTATGTCCATTCTATGGACGGCTAAACAGACAAGAAATAACCCAAGGTGGGGAAATGAATAATTCTACCATATGAAGATGCATCTTCAGAACAAGAACCACAGTATAAAGTGGTTAGCTGCTCAAATGACCATATTGGCCCAGAACCATTGTGGTTTAATTTTCTACTTCTCCAAGGGTTCCATGACTGGGTTTACATAAGCCAAGGTACACAGTACTTGGCATCTTTAGCACTGATGTAGCTAACCCTTTATTACATGGCTTTTCAATTAATATCATGGGACTGATTCTGATCTCACTGGTGCCGATATGAATAAGGAAAGTCTCCAATGAAGTCCGAGTAAGTTCAATAGGACCCATGCTCCAAATCTCCATATTACAGAACCGTTGTCATTCTAATTTGGTTTATTTTATATATGAAATGTTCAGGATCAGGCGCTTCACACTGGCAGGAGACCGTTTGGGTTAATCAGAAATAAGAGAATAAAGCAGAGCGTGCACACATTTGATTTCTAAGCTCTTGGGCCTGCTGCTAATCTTTTCCTTGTATGGACAGTGCCTAGCACAATTGAGCCATGCAATTCCATAATAAACATGATCTATAATAATCTAGGTTTGTCTCTTTAGGTGCTGGAGAACGAGATATGATCATTATGAGAAATGAAATAGGTATCCGGCACCCATCTGGCCATTTGGAAGATAAATTTATCAATCTGGTTGTGTATGGTGATGATAAAGGATATACTGCAATGGCTAAAACTGTAGGGTACCCCACAGCTGTTGCTGCTAGGATGGTTCTAGACGGTAAGTGCCTATTCATCCTATACTATGAATATACAATTATTATTTTAGGGAATTCCTTCACACCTCTCTTTGTGTTCTGCTACCTCTGGAAAATGTAGAATCACACACAGGGCTTGTCTGCACAGGCACTTTACAGCACTGCAACTTTCTCACTCAGGGATGTGAAAAAACATTTTTGGTCCCCTCCTAATGTTTATGCGGAATGGTCCTAGGGCCCACTGCTAAACCCCAGAGTAACTCTATACCAGTGATGGCAAACCTTTTTGAGCCCAAGTGCCTAAACTGCAAACCAAAACGACTTGTTTTTTTCAAAGTGCCAACACTGCAATTAAACCTGAATAATGAGGTTTTAGTTTAGAAAAAACAATTCGTACAGTTTTTTTCAAACTAATTAACAGCTTTTGTTTAAAAAGAAAAACACAACAACAGAGCTTTCCATTAAACATTTTTTTAATTGAAAAAAACAAAAACAAACAAACAAAAAAAAACTGTACACCCCCCCAACTGACCCACTCAGCCCAGTCTCTCCCCCCAAAACCTCCTTCCCTCCCACCCACCCCCCAAATGACCCACCCAGCCCGGTCTCTCCCCCCCAAACCTCCTTCCCTCCCACCCACCCCCCAAATGACCCACCCAGCCCGGTCTCTCCCCCCCAAACCTCCTTCCCTCCCACCCACCCCCCAAATGACCCACCCAGCCCGGTCTCTCCCCCCCAAACCTCCTTCCCTCCCACCCACCCCCCAAATGACCCACCCAGCCCGGTCTCTCCCCCCCCAAACCTCCTTTCCTCCCACCCACCCCCAACTGACCCACCCAGCCAGGTCTCTCCCCCGCAAACCTCCTTTCCTCCCACCCACCCCCAACTGACCCACCCAGCCTGGTCTCTCCCCCCCAAACCTCCTTCCCTCCAACCCCCCTCAACTGACCCACCCAGCCTGGTCTCTCCCCCCCAAACCTCCTTCCCTCCCACCCACCCCCCAAATGACCCACCCAGCCCGGTCTCTCCCCCCCAAACCTCCTTCCCTCCCACCCACCCCCCAAATGACCCACCCAGCCCGGTCTCTCCCCCCCCAAACCTCCTTTCCTCCCACCCACCCCCAACTGACCCACCCAGCCAGGTCTCTCCCCCGCAAACCTCCTTTCCTCCCACCCACCCCCAACTGACCCACCCAGCCTGGTCTCTCCCCCCCAAACCTCCTTCCCTCCAACCCCCCTCAACTGACCCACCCAGCCTGGTCTCTCCCCCCCAAACCTCCTTCCCTCCAACCCCCCTCAACTGACCCACCCAGCCCAGTCTCTCCCCCACACCGCTTACCCCCGCTCCCAGCCCAGCCTTCCCCCGGCGCTTACTTGATCGCTGGGTCACGCTGCTGTGACCCGACTCCAGCGAGGCCCCTGCCCCAGTCGCTCCTGTGACGTCCGTGTGTCAGGTGACAGAGCGGGGGGCGTGGCTTCAGTGTTCTCTGGGGAGGGTTCTCCCCAGAGAACTGTGGGAGATGTAGTCTGCGGGAGCCGACGCCGTGACTACAGTGTATGACTGTAGTCACGGCGTGCCCACAGAGACGGCTCGGCGTGCCAGCAGCGGCACGCGTGCCACGGGTTCGCCATCACTGCTCTATACTAACTAAACTACAAGTCTAGCCATGCAGACTGATTCCTGATTTGATCTTCAGGGATCATGTTAAAGGAAAGTTGAGAGGAACCACAAAGGGCCACATTCTGTATTTACTCCCATGAGTAATTCTGTCAATCAATGAGGCTACTCATGTGAGTAAAAGTTACTTGGCATGACTAAGGATTACAGAGTCTGACCCAAGATACTTAGAGCTTTAGCTCACCTGCAAAATCTTAACTCCTCTGAAAGGATTTTGACTATTGTTACTAAATGACCATTTTTGCCAGGAAAGAGAGGCCTTTGACATGGCAAATAAACTTCTGTTGCATTGAACAGAGAGAGAGATCTTGACTCACAACAGGCTAAAGGCAGACAATGCTAGTCATCTGCACCCTCTGAATCACTTTTGAGGCCTGCATTGGTTAACATTAATCAGATTAAAGAATGAAGAGTCCTTGTGGCACCTTAGAGACTAACACATTTATTTGGGCATAAGCTTTTGTGGCCACTTCATCGGATGCATGGCAACCCCCATCTTTTCATGTTCTCTCTCCCCCTCTCTTGTGTGTGTGTGTGTGTGTGTCTTCCTATTGTATTTATACCCAAATACATTTGTTAGTCTCTAAGGTGCCACAAGTACTCCTGGTTCTTTTTGCTGATACAGACTAACACCGCTACCACTCTAAAATTAATCAGACTTTTTATGTAAATACGCACATGCTTATTGGTTGTAGCCACCTCTAAGCCATTCCTCACGTTCAGATCTGTTTCTCTTTATTGGCTAACTGGAAATGAAGAAAAAAATTGAGTCTGATTTCACCTTGCTCTTTTTAGTTTGGTTTAAAAGGGAAGAAATTGTTACATGCCTGAAACTCTTGGCCAAAATGGAAAGTCTTCTACATATTTTGCTGGATCCGTTCAAAATGTGCGTATCAATACATATGACAAGTTGTGTGTTCAGTATCTCTTGAAATAAAGATTGACTTTGCTTTCATCTCCAGGCAGCTTCACTACCTTACTAACAATAAATCTTGATGTACGCTGCAACAGAAATTAGTATATGCACATTTAGTCTAAATATCCTGTAATTTCCTTTTTTTAATCTTTCAGGTGAAATTGAGGCCAAAGGCCTGGTAATTCCATTGACGAAGAATATATACGCACCAATACTTGAGCGCATTAGAGCTGAAGGCATTGTATATAGTACCCAAAGCATTATCAGACAATAACTTACAAGAAGAGATTCAGCTTGTTGTTGTGTTTTTGTTTTTGTTTTTTAGGATCTGTTTGGCTTCCAGTTTTATGTACACAATTGTGGGCCCATGCCTGAGTGTGCCTAAGACTGAGGCACAAATGATGCCCTTTATGAAATTATCTACCTGCATTTATGTGGCCTAATGAATATTTAGATGTATAAATGGTATCACTTTTCCCTTCAAAACTGAGGGGGCTGTTTATTAAACTAATTGGCTCTAACCAGGATCAAAAGGTCACAACATCATAAAGTGCCCAAAGCCTTTTGCCATCAACATACCTTACAATGCATTTATTACATTGTATAATACATGAATGATGTATTAATAGTGCGCACTTTGCTAATAAAGAAGATATCTAAGGAGATTTTAAACACCATGTGTATCTTTGGAACATGTGTGTTATTGGTAGAATCATGGAACTTTATTGATGGAAAAATCTCAGGGTTAGTTAGGTCCACAAAAGTATTTATGACCATAACTGTTGTAGGTGCCTAAATCCAAAATTCAGATCCTCCGATACTGCCACCTAACTCTGTATGTGCCAAAAATACCTAGGCACAAAAATTGCTTTTGGTAAAGTTCTCAGGGTGCCTAAAAATGTGTCAGAGTATGCAAATAACTGCCTTAGTCTAGGTGCCCTAGTGCCAGTGGGGCTTAGGCATAAGCTAGGCATCTTCCAGCTGTATCTCCTGCAGAGCCCAATAGGTCGGTACCTCTTCACTACGGCGGGTAGCCATCGCTCTTTTAGCGATCGATTTCTCATGTCTGGTAAAGACGCAAGAAGTCGATCGCCCGCAGCCGCCCCGTCGACTCCAGTAACTCCAGCTTGACGCAAGGCGCAGGCTGGAGTCGATGGAGTGTGCCGCTGACTGCCGTCGCCATGAGGACGGCAGGTAAGTCGGCTGTATGTATGCCGACTTCAGTTACACTATTAACATAGCTGAAGTTGCGTATCTTCAGCCAACATCCCCCCCACCCCCCCCGTAGTGAAGACCAGCCCTGGTAGCTGTTCTCAGAAGCACACACTCTGACTCGATGACGATGTATTTATACTCCATGGAGTAGATTCAGCAGTTGCAAGGGTGTGCACAAGGGGGGCAAGCAGGGGCAGGGGCTCTCCAGTAATGAGCGGGGGCTCAGAATTCTTCCAGCCCAGGGCAGGGAGAGTGAGCTGCTACAGGGAGGGGAGTGAGCTCCTAGAGTTGGGATAGGGGGAGGGAGAGAGGAAAAGAGCCTTGGGGAGAAGGGAGAGGAAGCGGGGAGCCGGGGACAGGGAGAGAGAGGGAGGGAAGAGTGAGCTCCTGCCAGGCATGGAGCACAGAATGGTCTCCCCTCCCTTTACCCACCTCCCCAAAGTTACAGTTCTGCACGCACCCCTGAACAGGAGAGACAGAGAAAGCCATACCAGAAAACCCCATAGCCCAGTGGGTAGGCCACTCCCCTGGAAGGGGGGAGACTGAAGTTCAAGGTGCCTCCTTTTATTGCTTGCACTAAGAAAAGGGATCGAACGCTAGGAAAGGGATCATGCCTGTGAATTCTAAAGAATTCTTGCTTTGAGGGATAGGGATTTAGCTATACCCCCTCATCCTCATTTCCTATTGGCTAGCTTACATGACTCCCTGCTCTGCCTGCTGGCTTTTGAGGGTTCCATTCTTAGGCACCTAACTCTCGCCATGCATTGTATAGGGAGCATGGGTATGTAACTTAGCTATGGAGGTCACTGGGTAGCAGAGTGACTAAAATGATAAGCACTGTGATGCTTAACATTTAAATCCCCTTTGGGGACCTAGCCCTTGTGTGCATATTAATTTGACAGATGTAAGTCTTGTTAACATGTAGAGCCTTGTGCTCTCGAGTACAAAGGCTGGGCCTCTTCACTAGCCAAACCACTTAACCAAGCTGCTTCCCAGCCAAATTAAGTCCTACACCCCAAGACACCCCCCTTTTTTACCAGTGGAGTTCTTAGGGTCACCAATCGCTGCCACTAATTAACTTTAAACATTGGCTTGGTCTAAGTTGTTGACAAATGTATACCAAAGTCATTACCAGAAGCAGAACTAAATACTGAATTTGCATCTTGTTACCAAGGAAATATTGATCACATTGTAAAATAAATTAATAATAATTTGTATGTCTCAGGGTAATATGAAAGCAATTATAATCTCAAAACCTGTAGTTCGCTAGTGCATTAAATCAGGTGAAATCTGGAAATGGCAGTCTTGCAGGTTTGAATGTAAAATCTGCATTTTTATATCTGCCAGATCTGTGGCTCTTTTGAAATCAGAATAAATATACAGGTTAATAGAGAGTGCTTAAATCCCCCCCCCCACACACACACACATACAACCCATGTTTCTAGTTACTGAATAGAAGCTTATTATACATTGAATTAATAACTGTAGCATATACTGCTGTTTCCCCCCCCCCCCAGTTAAAGGGCATGCAATGGCATATAAAAGTACTCTACACTTTGGGATTAGCAAGGGCATTTAGGATGTAAATATAGTGCAGTTAAAATATCATTTGGTGAAAAGCTCTTAAGTCTGTTTACTTTTGAATTACTCTTTCCACTTTACTTGGCCTAGCAGACTAATGTAATTACAAGTGTAAAAGAAATAGACTATATGGTGCACAAGGTCTTAAGGTATTATAGGCAGAGAAGTATAAATCCAGGATGTACTGTTGTTTTTACAGTGGTCTGTGTGTGTTCATCTTCCTTTCTGCCTTGTCCTAGAACACAGTGTGAAAACATTCATCTAATACGTTAATCAGTTAGGACTTCCACCGAGCAGTGCCTGGCCAGTAGAGTAATACTGACCATTCATTGTAGAAGGCTGCCTGCTTTACTTTTTGGTTCTTCCCCATGGCACCCTTCTCCCTAGTTTACTATGTCACAGCCCTGAGAGGCTGGGCTACTGGATGTAATTTTCAGTTTTGGAACTGAGGCAGCTTGTCCAGTGGTAGGAATCGGCTACAAACCTAGATGAAGTTCATGATTAGAGGTAAAAATAAACTATTTTCACAGGAGTTCAATTTTTTAGGGGCAGTATTGATGATGGTTGCCACAAAGTGGAGGATGGAAGGTGGAAGAGGGAGGAAGCAGAAAGTAAGGGATGGTAGAAAAAGTCCAAGGGTTAAATAGAGAGGTGCCTGGGGGAGGTTTAGTAGTGGAATTACTTCATGATCCAAACTCTTGATTCTATTAGGTTACTATGTCTGTTTTGATCAGGCTAAATAGGCAAAAACCTGACCCCAATAAAGTCAATGGGAAAACTCCAAATGGCTTCAACAGGACTGGGATTTCACCCAAGGACTCTATCTAGAACTCCCCACTCACTAACCTGTGCATTAATTTCCCCCCATGACCAAAAGCAAGTGCACTAAGAAAATGGGGTTTGATTATTTATTTATTAACTACTGATTTCAGAGCAGGAGAGGAGGAACCACGCTGGTGTTTCTTTCCAGAACTACCTCTACCCCCTTTGAAGGGATATGAGAGAATGTATTGCTATTTCCCAGCACTTGGCCTGTCTCTTCTACTGGGTCACTTTTTTTTAAACTAAAAAGCCACTGAAACTTTTTCTGAAGACTGTAGACTTGTCTTTAAAGTAATAGAGGGAGAGTGCTGAAAATAGTATCAGCTGATGCAGGGTGCTTAAAGAAAAAAATCCTGGATTTAAACAAACCACTTTGTAGTGGTTTGTATACTTTTTTTTTAAAAAAAAAACTTTTGCATGGAGTGAAAATGAGGTTTTGGGTTGTTTTTTGCTTAGAAATGTGGGAACATCTGATGTTTGATTATTTTGTATACAACAGGGATTTCTACATGTAGACTTAACAGAAGCCCTGGACATCCATTAAGTTTTTGCCACACAATAAATGTCTTCTGAAGCTGAGTTTATACTTGTATCCTTTGTGTGTGTGTGTGTGTGTGTTTTCATAAATCACAACATATATCATGGTTGTGGCTGCAGAAACGAATGTCCATGAACATATTTGGGGTGTCCAGAAGCTGTTGTCTAAACTAGACTCCATGGTGAAATATTGGCCCCGTTGAAGTCAATGGCACAACACCCATTTGACTTCAGTGGCGCCAGGGTTTTTCCGCTGGCTCTGATTCTTCAGACTTCAGTGTGGCTCTGCCTGCGTACAGGGATCTGCCTGTATGCAGCAATGGATGAGATCAGGGCCCCTATCAAGATTCATAAATATTCAACCACACAAACATTAGAAACCCAGAAAATGCACAAGTGAAGTTGTACTTTCCACTCCACACCCCCGTAACTGTGCGCCTCTAGAGCTGGCAAAAAGGGTTATAACCGCTCTCTCCTTAACATCTGCCATTTTCTACCCCATCCCCTCATTTCCAACTCCAGATCTGCTGGCCTAGCTTCACACTTCCATGGCTGCAAACTGCTCCTTGAGCAGGGGAGTACTAGCAGAGGGTAGATAGCACTCTGGATGAGCGGCTGCCTCGTCCACACACACACAAGTTATTCTGCTTTAACTCTACTGGTACAGTTAAAGTAGCACAACCCTTTCTTCCTGAACCATGGATGCAGTTGCACGGGTATCGCTTACTTTTGTAAAGAAAGGAGAATAAGGTATATTTCTGTAATACACCCTCAAACTGCTGCCACAATAGGGCTAGTTCTAGTATAACTATTGTGTGGTGGTGGTTTGTTTTGTTTTTGTTTTAAATACCAGTACAAAACCTGTGTAGAGCAGCCCTTGCTAAGGGACAAGGTAATGGAATCTTACTGAGAGTGAAATGTTATGTGGCTGGCAAAAGCAATATCCATAACATTGGGATAATGGCCCTGTCAATTATCAAGCCCTTGCACCAAATCATGGAGGTGGCAGAATTCCTTAACAAAAGATGTAAGAATTTCTTTGAACAGGCTCAAAACAACTGTTGGTCACTCTCGTTGTCCCGCTCTCCCTGTCTTCCAACCACCTTTGTCTCAAGAGTGGCTGGCCAGTTTTAGCAGAAATGTTCCAAACCCAGTTATCTGGAGGGAGCCACCCGCAATGAAAAATCTCTATCCAGACAGCAGAGTTATAAGTAATGGAAACCAAGGCCTTACGAAGCCAAGGAGCCAGCATCTGTAACTAGAGGTGTCACTACCTGCACTTGTCATAATGGAAGCAACAATTTAATCTTCAGAACCATTACATATGGGTGAGAGCCCGAGCTGCTGGCAATAGTTGTGTCTTTAGAGCAGTTACAAGTGATGCATAAATGACAGCTGTAAAATTTTCCTTATATATGCAATCACAATAACAACAGCTGTATTTTCAGGGGTTGGGTGTGTTGCTGATGAGTATATGTTTATTTGGGCCATTTATGTGGGTGGTGGTAGCAGGAAACCTGTTAAGCATAGCATGCCATACATTTTTTTAAAAAAGCAAAAAAAGCCTTAAATTGACATTGTGTTGAGTTAGTTGGAGACTAGCAGTCTATACCTAACATCTTTTCCCTACTTGACCCAATTTACAAAGACGGGCTCTGACTTTTGAGGCTGTAGCCTGGATTATAAGAAAACAATAATTAAAAGCTGGCCTTTGTCTGAGAATTACTTGCCAGCTCTGTTTAGGAACTGAGACACATTTATTAAAAATCAATAATCCATCACAGGGTGAAGATTAGGGAAGATTTCTTAATTTTTTTTCCATATCAAAACCAATATGTGTTGTTAAAGAGATTATCCTAAGGACTTAAGTTTTAAATAACTTATCAGGCATACTAAAATGATAAATGTGATTGCAGACAGTGGTGGAAAAAAATCTTGGCACACCACTTGATTACTTGGATTATCATTTTTAAATGGACAGTGTTTCTTTCAAACTTCACTGATTTGAAGGTGGAATTTTCTTAGCTCAAAAGCTGTAGCAGACATGAGCTTTAGCGTTGTGCTGTTGCTTTGAATCATACTGTGTGCTGATGAGAGCAAATCTAAAGTAAGAGGCTTAGGAAATGGGGTTTGGGAAACAGCCATAAGATCAAAATTAACTTTACTGGCACTTGCACCCCAGAAGAAGAAAAATTATTTTGTCTGTTTATGTTCTGTGTTGTTGGACCAGAAGAAGAGCATTTTAAATTCCATAGCTGCCCTGTTTGAACTACTTACCCAAAGCACTCAAGGTTTCACACACTTGAGTGCTTTGCAAGAAATAGAATCCAATTGCCCAGTCCCCTTAGAGGAAGATGTCTTGTGGCAAAGAAGGAACATCCTACTTCTTTAAAATACAGCTCAGCTGAGGGTTGCAAAGATGCAATTTATGGAGTTTTGCAATGTTATAAATGAATGTGTATTTCTGTGGGCGTGATCAGACAATACATATGGAACACTTCCAGTTTATCAAATGAAGAGAAAATATTCATAAACTATCAACTATCTCTACAAACATAAGTTTTAAAAACCAAATCTAAACTTTCTGAAAGTCAACATGGCTAAGACCATATAAAGAACACTGCATCATATCCACACACAATGTACCCCATTAAGCTGTATTTCCTACCTAACCTAGAATTAGCAATGTACAAATATGACAAGTAACAGTGCAAGAGAACCAGAATAACCTTAGTAGTGAGCAACCTGATTCACAAAGAGAGGCTCCTTTATTTCCCTATGAGTTATTTATGCAATTGGTTGCCCCTTTGAATGAGGAAGACAAGGGGGCTGCATAACTGTAGAAGCAGATGAGGTCAAGTGGAAAATGGGATTTAACAGAATAAACACATTGGCACAATTTTAGAAGACAAATTATGCATTGTCTTGTTTTGACTGATTCAGGTCAGTCCACTCGTACTTGAGATTTCATCTACATGTTACACAGCAAAATAAATGAGTTTGCCTAATTTTCTGGGCAAATCCATTCTACTTAGGCCTTGACTACGTGGTCAGTTATGTGCAGCAAGTCAGGGTGTAACTCCGGTTTGCTGCGGTCCAGCTCGCCATGTGGAGCCTGCTACTGTCCATTCAAAGCTCTGTAGCATGCTTTGATGTACAACCCGTTCAAAGAGAGCTCCTATAAAATGAGACTCCCTGTTGCTGGAGGATGCAGATGTTAAGGTTCAGGACTGTAGGCAATAAATGAGAGAAGCTGAAGACAACATTTTATACATGATTCCAATGGTGCAGGAACACTTTAAATAGTGTGGGTGCTGAAAGCCAGGCCCCTTACCCTTTTCTGCCTCTTCCCCCAGAGCTGGGGTTGGGCACAGGGCCAGGAGCAGAGCTCGGGGCCAGCAGCTGGGACCTGGGGCAGGGGAAGGGGCGACAGCCAGGACCTTGGGGGAAGGGGGCAGCTGGGTTCCCAGGTGCGAGGTCCACAACCAGGACCCCGGGCAGGGGTGGGGGGGAGCAGCTGGGACTTGGGCATGGGGCTCAGAGCAGAGTCGCGGCTAAAACCTGGGGGTGCTGCAGCAACCCCTGAACCCACACCTAGGAATGCTTCCCACACAAAGTTACACGAACAAGCAATGTTGCATGTCTCAGTCCTTCTAGCTTGCATGGCTCTGAATTCTGAAGCCCACAGAACCCCTTTACTGTCCAGCTGCTGTCAGGCTCTCCTCAGGCAAGTACATAAGACTGTCCACACTCAGTCAGACCAATGGTCCCTCTAGCCCAGTATCCTATCTGTCAGTGGCAAAGGGCAGGTGCTTCACAGGGAATGAACAGAACAGGGCAATTGAGTGATCCATGCCCTATCGTCCACTCCCAGCTTCTGGCCATAAGAGGCTAGGACCAGCCAGTCCATGGGTTTGCATCCTTGACCAGCTTGCCTGATAGCTATTGACGGCCCTATCCTCTATGAACTTATTTTATGTTGAACTCCTTTATCGTTTTTGACCTTCACATCTCCTGGCAACAAGTGCCAAAGGTTGCCTGTGCGTTGTGGTCCTTCCGTTTGTTTTAAACTTGCTGCCTATTCATTTCATTGGGTGACCCCTGGTTCTTGTGTTATATGAAAGAGACAATCACACTTCCTTGTTCACTTTCTTCACACCAGTCATGGGTTTATAGCTGGCTATCAGTGTTTTTCAAACCGTGGGTGCTGGGTCACCTTGCTCTGGTCATCACTTCAGACCGGGCCATTAAAAGGCTCATGGGTGGTGCTACCCAGCTAAGGCAGGCTCGTGCCTTTTCCAACACTGAGCTATTGCCCTGGAAGCAGCCAGCAGTGGACCGGCTTCTAGGCCGGGGTGTGTGTGTGTGTGTCAAGGGACTCCGTACACTGCCCTTGCCCCGAGCACTGGCTCTGCACTCCCATTAGCTGGGAACTGGCCAATGAGAACTGGGGAGGGAGGGCGGTGCCTGTGTACAAGAGTCGTGCACGTTTGCCTTGGAGCCAGACCTGCTGTTGGCCGCTTCCGGGGCACGGCCTGGTCAGAGGTGCACCTCGGCTGAGTCGCTGAACGAGAGCTGCTGGAGGTTAGTCTGCGCCCCAACCGAGCCCCTTCCTGCAACCCAAACCCCTCATCTCTAGCCACCACCCACAAGCCTATACCCCCAGCTCACAGCACTGACCCCCCTCCTGCAGCCCAATCCCCTGCCCCAGCTCAGAGCCCCCTCACACACTCTGAACCCCTCATTCCCAGCCCCACCCTCCAGCCCTCACCCCCACACTCCAACCCTCTACCCCAGCCCTGAGCCTCTCCCATCCCCCACACCTCTCATCCCCAGCTCCACTGGGTCATGGGCATCAACAATTTTCTTCAACTGGGTCCCTAGGAAAAAAAGTTTGAAAACTACTCAGCTATCATATCCCCCTCTTAGAGGTCTCGTTTCAAAGCTGAAAAGTCCCAGTCTTTTTAATCTCTTCTCATAGGGTAGCTGTTCCATACCCCTCATCATTTTTGTTGTCTTTCTCAGTACCATTTCCAACACGAATAGATCTTTTTTGAGATGGGGCGAGCCGTATTCAAGGTGTGGGCGTACCTGGGATTTATATAGGCCCATTATGCTTATTGTTTATCTTATTATCAATCCCTTTCATAACATTGTTCGTTTTCACAAATGCTGCTTCATATTGAGTGGATATTTTCAGAGCCCATCTACAATGACTCAAAGATCTCTTTCTTGAGTGGTAACAACTAATTTAGACCCCCAACATTTTGTACGTATAGTTGGGATATTTTCTACTGTGCATTATTAACACTGAATTTAAAGTGCCATTTTGTTGTCCAGTCATCCAGTTTTGTGAGAGCCCTTTTTAACCTATGACAAGCTGCCTTATACTTGACTATCATGAGTAATTTTTTATCATCTGCCAATTTTGCCACCCTTGCTGATTTACCCCTTTTTCTAGTTCATTTATGACTATATTGAACAGCAGTGGTCCTAGTACAGATCTCTGGGGACATCACTATAGTAATTACCTCTCTCCATTCTGAATACGGACCATTTATTCCTACCCTTTGTTTCCTGTCTTTTAACCAGTTATGGATCCATGAGAGGATCTCTTATCTCATGCCTGCATACTTGGCTTAAGAGCCTTTGGTTAGAGTTCTTATCAAAAGCTTTCTGAAAGTCTAAGGACACTATATTCACTGGATCACCCTTGTCCATATAATTGTAATAGGCTGGTGTAGGGTTGCCAACTGTCTAATCACACAAACCCAAACACCCTTGATCCAGACCCTTCCCTGAGATCCTGCCCAGGCCCCACCCCTACTCACTCCATCCCTCCTCCCACCCTCACTCACTTTCATTGGGCTGGGGCACGGGGTTGGGCTGCAGGCTCTGGGCTGGGTCCGAGATGTTCAGAGTGTGGGAGGGAGCTCTGGGCTGAGCCTGGGGTAGTGGGTTGGGATGCAGGAGGGGGTGCAGGTTGCAAGCTCTGGGAGAGATTTTGGGTTTGGGCCACAGAAGGGAGGTGAGGGGTGTAGGCCCCAGCCAGGTGGCGCTTACCTCGGGCAGGTCCTGGTTGGTGGCACAGCAGGGCTAAGGCAGATCCTCCCCCATCTCTGTGGTCCCTGTTGGTGGACCAGAGGGCTCTGAGCACTGATCCTATCTGCAGGCACCACACCCACAGCTCCTATTGGCCGCAGTTCCTTGCCAATGGGAGCTGCAGAATCGGTGCGCAGGGTGCAGGCAGTACACAGAGTCCCTTGTCCCCTCCAAGGGCTGCAGGGATGTGTCGCCTGCGTCTGGGAGTGGCATGGGGCCAAGGCAGACAAGGAGCCTGCCTTGGCCCCGCTGCGCCTCCAGACGTTTAGTGGCCTAAAATCTCCGTTTGAAGCCAGTAGCCTAGGGGAAATAGAGCCTGATTCTGGAAGACTCCCAGTGAAACAGAGAGGGTTGCCAACCTTCAACTGGTGAGGCATGGTTTTCCTTTACAAAAGCTCTGTGGACTCTTCCCCAACATAGGGTGTTCATCTGTGTGTCTGATAATTCTGTTCTTTACTATAGTTTTAACCAATTTGCCTAGTACTGAAGTCAGGCTGACCGGCCTGTAATTGCCAGGATTGCCTCTGCAGCCTTTTGTAAAAATTGACACCACATTGGCTATTCTCCAGTCATCTGGTACAGAAGCTGATTTAAGTGATGTTACATACCACACATAGTAGTTCTCAATTTCATATTTGAGTTCCTTCAGAAATCTTGGGTGAATACCATCTGGTCCTGGTTACTTATTACTGTTTACTTTACTTACTGTTTAGTTTGTCAATTTGTTCCAAAACCTCCTTTATTGACACCTCAATCTGGGGCAGTTCCTAAAAGAATCTAAAAGAATGACTCAGGTTTGGGAATTTCCCTCATGTCCTCTGCAGTGAAAATCAATGCAAAGAAATCAGTTAGCTTCTCCACAATGGCCTTATCCTCCTTGAGTGCTCCTTTAGCACCTAAATCCTCCTGTGGTCCCACTGATTAGCAGGCTTCCTGCACCTGATGTACTTAAAAACTAACTGCAACATTTTTTTTAGTCTTTTGCTAGCTGCTCTTCAAGTTCTTTTTTGACCTGCCTAATTAAACTTTTATACTTGCCTTGCCAGGGGTTATGCTCCTTTATATTTTCCTCAAGTGTACAAAGGCCTCCCACAGTGCGCCAAACAGCCCCAAGCCCAAATAGGTCAATTTTCATCTGCTTCTAGTTCCTGTCCAGGATAAAATCCATTCCCCTCTCATTGCCACAGCATTTCTGTCCAGTCTCATATCAGATCCCAGTATGTCCCCAAAACATCTAAAACCAACTGTGCCAACGTAAACTGGTCATTGTTACACTAACCTCACTAAGATTAGCGCTGCTTCAGCCTTCTCTCTTCTCAGGGACATAGTGGGTCTGATTTCAACACACAACTTCTATGTGTGATAAATTCAAAGGTTTGAGGAGCTTGAAGGAAGGTTGAGGAGGCAAAGCTGAGATTCCTAACTCCTACTTAGAAACTACCACTTCTTGTGCTGCTTCTGCCAGGTTCTGGTCCCTGCCTCACAGCTGGAGGCACCAAAGAGCTGAGAGCCCAATCACAACTGGATGGAGCAAAACCAGCCTGGAGGAGGCAGGCCAGAACTTAGCACTCATGAGTTTCACATAGAAAGGTTTTCTAACTTGACCAGTAATGTTGTTCTGGATAAGTAAAATGTCTTCATTCTTGATGATGCACATTGTTTACTGTGCTAGGCATAGACTGGAATATTTATATTTATTTTTTCAATGCCTTAGGTAAAAACAATTAAAACAATGCCAAGTACAGTTGTTATTCTCATAAAAACTTCTCATTTCAAAACAACTGAATTCATATTTCCCACAAAAAGTTAAAAATACATGCATATATATGAAGGTTAATCACCGAAGATGCACAATAGTATATCAGAAGACTTTGTTAAAATAAAAACAGATACTGAACTACATCATTATAACAATGCAATTACACAGAACTAGAAAACTGACTCTGTAGTAAAATATAAAAATCTACAATTATAAATATAAATTTGGTCCATGGAATCACTATAGAAGTATTTACAGTAAGTATCAGATTACTAGTCTAAGTATCTACTGCAGTCTTAAAATGCTGAATATTATAGAGAACAGTATTTTATTTACATTCTACTATATTAAAAGTTATAGTTCTAGCAAATGTATGGATTGCTATAAATACAGCAAGTAAATTGGATACTAAAAACATGACCTTTATTTGTAGTTGAGAACTCCCTACCATCTATAAATGTGATAAATTTTAAGTTAAAAGTAAAGCCAGACAAATTGAAAACTAATATTGAAAAACATACCACAATTTCATTCTTAGAAACACTGTAAAATTCAATCAAGTTAGTCCAGACATAACAAATGTATTACAAGAAATCTTTCCAAAAAAGGCACACATTGTTAATGATGTGAGTTCAGAAGTAAAATTATATGCCACGGAAATAACTGTTGTTTGAACAGGAGAAGGGAACGGATCATATAATAACTGGACAGATTTCTCCCTGCATAATTTAAAAATGAAAACAATGCTAAATTCCAGGGATGACTGGGCAGTGTGTCTGTGTGAATGTCAGTTAAACTAAAGATTCTAAGCTTTCAGCTGCATTTCCATCAGGTAAAGCTGTGCCATTACTGTCCATGGATGCAGACGGGTTTTCTTCTTGCCTTGTGCTAACAAGACTGAGGATAGCTTTGTACAGAAACTGGTACTGCTCCTACAGAAGAAAAGAGGATATGTTCAATGTGGTGCTCTAAAGAATAATGCCAGATTATTTTGTAATACTTTTACACAAAAATAATTTAGCAACTGATGATGAGTCAATTTGGTGCAACCAGCCCCCCCCCCCCCCACAGTCTACTGTGTATAACTCATTAACAGATGTGACAAACAGCCCCCATTTGCATACAGTCTGTAACTCAGTATCAATGGCTGTTGTGCCTGTGCTCCAGGGGAGAATATTTTCTTGTGCATGTTTTTTTACTATAAGGGGTGAAATCCTGGCCCCCACTGCAGTCAATGATAAAGCTCCCATTGGACTTCAACAGGGCCAGGATTTCATCCATATTGTGACATGTTCCCGTAACTCTGGAGTAATGGCACTGAACCTACTTTAGGTTTCTACTGGTGTAACTGACAGCAGAATTCAGCACACAATTGTCATTTCTCCTGTGAATTTGTATCTGTTCCTACATGGATTTCACTGGAGATTCCTAATCTAATACTGTTTTACCCTTTCCAAAACTGCAGTGAAATCGATCTTAAGTGATCACTCAATAGATCAAGAAAGATCAGGGCTTTAGTGACAGTTAGGGTGATCAGATGTCCTGATTTTATAGGGACAGTCTTGATTTTTGGGTCTTTCTTATATAGGCTCCTATTACACCCCCCTCCCCCCCAATCCCGTTGATTTTTCACACTTGCTGTCTGGTCACCCTAGTGGCAGTAGTAGTACACTTTAATTAAAAAATTGATCCTTTTATACCAGAAACATTCGGGTGATCACTCAAGGGTCTACTTGCAATGTTTGGGAGTGTGCACGTATTCCCTGGTGAAATCAAACCATAATTTGCAGACTATAGTGTAGGAGGTGTAATGGCATAGGAAGTGCTGCACTTTCTGACTGACAATAAATAATATTCTATCAAGTAGGCTTAATATATTCAGTTCTTCATATGAACACTTTATTTTGGAACACCATTTTGCTTTAACCAATGAAGAGAGTCACGCTGAATAAATGTGGTTTTGCAACTCTAATTTTGCCAAAGATGATACAGATTGAAAAAATATACACATTTGGCTTCTTTACTTACAATGTCTGTGAAGACTCCTGGCCTCATCAAATTGATCATCTTAGCTACCTGATAAACATCCATGGAACTTTCATTCTCCAGCTGATGCATGAGTGTTGTTAGTGCACAGAAAGTACCCGCCGTCACTCCTCCATGCCTTTGGAAAGTGAGAAACACACAAGAAATATTTGTATGAACTGGGTTGTATTCCCGCAGCTGGAGAAGATACAGAAGCCCTCTGAGTGCACAGGGCAGCTCTCTGTGCTGCTCCTCTAGGGTATACAGCACATAAGGAGGCTGTCCACTATAGTGGCTTTATGACACTCTTACACCCTTCTGATCCTTGGCTGCATCAAGGCTACCAGTGTAATTCAGACAACCCTGTGACCTGTCTTATGGCAGCCTTCATGGACTTCCATATGGGCAGCCGCACAACCAGGAATCTCTGCAGCACTGTCACAACACAGCCCAAAGGCAAGCCCCTCTTGCTCCCACACGTTAGCTGACAGATGCCCTACTCCAGGGCTTGTGAGGGGGTCCTCAGGAGTCAGCTTTATGGCTGTCTCTACAGTGCCTGCACCGAGAGAATCCTCCCACAGCTAGACCCAGGGCTTTTTAGTGCTCCTTTATGCTTCTCTAGCACTTTTCCCCATGGTAAAGGGACCGAGCAGGGGTGAGGATCTCATCCACAGTGATTTCTGAAGACCAGTGTCTACATTGTATATTTATTTCTCGCTATACTAAAAGAATGACACAAAATTATTGACTCTCCTTTGGATGTAAACTGGTTCATCTTTCAGATTATCAAAAAACCAAGACCCAAAAAGAGAATATTCTTGATGCTGAGTCAAGTGTTTCTCTTGCTGATGCAGATAAAAAAAACAGGATGGTTCTGCTGCTTTTATAATTTGCTCTCTATATAGGCTTTAGGCCCAATTTGAATGGATCAGGCTCTTTATGAGAAATTAGCATGAGTGTGGTGGGATAATGTCCAATGTCGAAAGCAAAGCGAAAGCTACAATGCTTACTCATCATGCACTATCATGGGTCCATCTCTGTTGGAACTTTCTTCTTTTATGATACTTATAAGTTCAAATGTTTTACTAATAGGACTATCAGGATTTGGCCATTTTGGACACTGAAAATGCCTGACTTCAAGTACATAGTCGTCCTAAAAAGAAAATGACATGATTAATAGTTTTGTATAAATTTAGCTCTTCAATGAATAGACTGCCCTTGTATGCTGTCTTGTGGAGAGCTGTGTACACTGTCAATGCCTAACACATACAAAATAATAATTTGGTAATGCAACCACATTTAACCAAGAATTTTTATGATGTTTCTATTAAAATGAATAGGACATTTGTATGATTAAAACAACAAGGCACTTTTGGTGTCTCTGTATGTGTAGCTCTTATCTATATTTTTGATGCTATAGCATTCCATTAATGCAATTACTATTTCTTATTATTTGCATTATCATTCATTATAGCATGCAAAGGCCCTAGTGGGAGCAAGCCTCATTACTTTGCACACATACACACAAACACATGTTCTGTCCCCAAAGAATTTACAATCTGTGAGCTTGATCCACAAAGGTATTGAGATGCCTAATCCCCAGATTTACACCCCTGTGAGATGAAGCTATGCTGAAGTAAATTCCCAGTATACACTAGCCCTTACTCTGGGCATCTGGAACCTATCTCCTGCCTGAGTCCCTAGGCAATCCACAAACTGGAGGGAGATAAATATTCACACACTGATCTTGCCTGCAGGGTCCTGTTTGGTAGGCGTACTCAGAGACTGGCTAGAACAAAACAGCTAGGTGTTGGGGCTCCCTTATATCCTTCAGCCCAGTGATTAGGGAACTCACCTAGGATGTGGGAGGGCATCAGATCAAGACCTGATGAGAAGGAATTTGAAGATTGATTAAATATCTCTGAGGTGAGTGACCTGATCACTGCTCTATGGATTATTCTAATGTGGGTCTCCCTCAGTGTGTCTCCTACTGAAGTTATCACATGTGAACAATTGAATAATGAAACATTAATTGGGCCAGAGAAAAGGTGAGAATCACTATGTAGTCTACTGATTAGTGCACTCTCCTGAGAGGTGGCAGATCCATGTTCAATGCCCTTCTTCTCATCAGGAAGAGTGGGGACTTGAACCAGGGGGTCTTTTGCATCCTGGATGAGTACCCCAACCATCGGGCTAAACATTATAAGGGAAGCCTAGTTTATTCTCCACCCCCTCTGGCTGTTTTGTGTGGACCTAGGCAGGCTCTGAGCATGCTTACCAGCTCAGGTCTGCAAGACAAGATAGGTGTTTGCCTGCCTAGTTCCCCGCAGAGACAAGTGTCTCCCTTCATCCTGACTTCAGCACCTATCTTTGTGAAAGGGATGAGGCTTAGGATACACTTCTCTTGTCAGCATCTTCCATTGGCTAATTTAGGCCTTTCCCCACCTAATGTTCTGGCTTTTGTGGATCACGTTCTAAGGCGCTTACCTCTCCCCATTTGTTGTATAGGGAGCTTATATGCCTAATGAAGGCTTTGTAGCTCACAGTTTATTCCAGTGTTTTCTAATCACCTAAAAGTTCGGTGTTGTGAAGCTCGGGGGTGCAGTGCCTCAGTCCCTTTGTGAATCCTGGCCTGTGTGTTTAATGGAGTTCCCATATTCTTTTTTTTAACATTAAAACCTTTAAAACTTAACTTTAAAAAATCATATCCTCACAAATGTACCACTTTAATGATGTTACCTGTGTAGCTTCTAGAATAAAGTCTTGGATTATAAGCTTCTCCTCACTAGACAGACATTTGTGTTCTTCAGCAATCATAGTAACTTTAAAGCTCTCACAATTTATAGGCTCATCTTTGTTTGGCCAGTAAACAAATTCATCCTCAGCCTAAAAGAAAAGCCAAAGTTAAGTCATTTTGGTTCCAGTTCTCAAAATAAAACAATCCAATGTAGCTGCTTTGGAGAGAAATAATGCAAAATGTATATAAGTGACAGTCTTAAAGTTCAGTTCATGAATTTAAATTTGACAGGATTATAAACGTCTTTTCTTGCCTATATATTAGGCACAATTTACAGTTCTCAGAAGTTGCCATGATCACTAAGGCTAATTTAAAAGTCTTTCACATTTATGAAAAAAATAACCTTTATGAAATGTTTGCAGAGAAAGTGAGACTGTAGTTTTTCGTGTTCACAGCTATTTCTGCAATCACAAGAAGTTTCTCTCAAGCACTTGCACGATTATCCTCTAAAATACACACTCATACACTGTCCCCTTCCCATTCCTTATCCAAAACATAAAAATCCTGAGATGTTTCTATAGCATATGTCATTAGTCATTGAATAGTGCATTAGCTCAATCTTCAAGTATACATACAGATCCAACACTTGAGTGTCTCTCTCGGTTTTTACTCAGATAAACTACTATTGATTTCAGTTGGCGTTTGCCTGAAAAAGGCCTCAGGAATTGGCCCACAGTGAACAATACAAGCTGATTTCCCATATGTTTCAGATCAGTACTGTCATATCCTTTAAAAAACTATATTTGGTAGAGTCTAAGACTCCATATCCAAGTTTTATGTTGACCTGTTTGGTATATTTAAATTAGGATACTATTATAGCCTACATTGGATCAAACCACAACAATTAGCCATCAATCTTACCATGTTCTGACTATCAGGAAGCATGACTATTAGCTGAGCATTATGGTCCCATATCATTCTCCAGAAATCCTTAATGGTATGTAACAGGGGATGCTGGGTAATAATGAATTCGTTACTTTGATAATAACCCTGCAAAACAAAAACAATCAGTCTGAGAACTGATGTCCAACCACAGATATATTTAAAGGAAGCCTTTACAATATAAAGACGGAAATCTAAAAAACAAAGAGCTATCTTGGCCTGTATTTCGTGTGATTTCCAGGAATAGAAATCAACGTAAGTCAAATTGAAAAGAAGAAAACCAATAAAAACAAAAAATAAACATTCAAGTTTGCCCTCCCCACCCCAGAAATGTATTGCAATCAACAGAGAGTTAACGGTGAACTGCCAACTCAAAATAAAAATGTATATTAGACATATGTACTGATTGCTCTGCTCTAGCCAGGCTTTTGGAGGGACTGGGGGTACGCAGTAAAAGAATAAATTCAATTTCTTAAAATAATTATTCTTTCTCTCTGTGAAATCTTCTAGCACTTCCCTGCTTTATGAAAGAAAGCCCAGACATACCTGCCAAATGACACTCACCAAAAGCTGTCACTCTCACTTAGGTCTCGTAAAATGTCATGCATAAGCAGGGCAATGGGCAACGAGCAAGGTTTCCCATCAAGTCCTCCTACCAGCTGGCAGAAGCCACTCCTAGAGCTTCTAAATACACAGCCAAGGTCTTCACCTCTTCTCTCTCCCGCACTCACTGTTTTCAGTGCAGCACAGCAAGGCAGGGTAAGGGGAGGAATAAGTGGCCAGCCATGGGGAGATGGCTGTGGTGTGAGGGAGACAACAGCAAAGGGGTTCCAAAGGAATCCAAAGGATAAAATGATGCAGGGGGAAAAGCAGATGGCGGGAGACAACACTTTGTGGCTCCTGCACAGGCACTAAAACATTCATAGACTGGTCCCTGCACATGATCAGTGTGGAAGCAAGGCTATGGCTCCCCTCCCCCTACACATGGACACTCTTTTTGTCAGAAAGATTTACTGAGACCCCAAAACACTTGGTAGCTTTAATTAACCTTTGAAGCTCGCTCATAATTTGTGCTAAATTGTACTGTTTTAAAAAGGGTTGTACATTCTTACTGTATGGTTAGTCAAACTGTAATGAGTGAGTGGACTTAAAAACAATTCAACAATACTAAACCATGGAAGAATGGAAAGTGTGAAAAATGACAGAGAAAGCAGAACAGCCCTTGAAAATAAAGAGTGCGCCACTAACAGGCAGATATCTGTCAACTCTAAAAATATATGGAGCAGTACAAAGTAGTTTTCAGCAGACCAGACAATGTGACTTACCATAATATAGGAAGCATTGATGTAGTCTGTACCTTCACCAGATAGTGATGAGATACCCACTCTAGATCTTTCCACTGCAAAAGAAAGTTGTGAACTATAAGTTGTAAAGATCCATCAGACAGGATAAAACATCATCTTGTTCTCTACTGTCTTCTCCTAACAGTGGCTACTTAGGGCAGGTTTAAACTACCACTTACGTTGATATAATGTACGTTGCTGAGAGGTGTGAAAAAGACACCCTTTGTGAAAAAAGACACCCCAAAGGCATGCAAGTTACAGAGACCTAAGCATTGTGACACCGGTGCTACGTTGACGGGAGACATAACTTCTGCCCCTTCTGAAGGTGGAGTAATTTTACTGACAGGAGAGCTCTCCTGTCACACCACAGCGGCACAGCTACATCAGTGAAGATGTGCCGATGTAGCATTTCTAGTGTAGACTAGCCCTGAATGTGACACATTCCTTTGCTAAAATTACATTACAGGAATCATGTACCCTCTGTCACACTGCCATCCAAAGCAACTGATATGAACAAGCTTACCAGGAATGATTGATGAAGTTCTGTTCTTTTCTCTGTTGCACTGCTTCAGTGCAGTAGAATAATCACACTGCTGTATATTAGATTGGCTCAGTAGCTGAAACAAGAAGAAGAAAGAATCCTGTTACTGTACAATGAATAAAACAGAGATGAACTCTAGAGTTAGTTGTATTAAAACAAGCTTACAGTAATGTCTTAATTAGATCAAGTCATTCACATTTTTAATATCGATGCTCTAATAATTTTGGATTTCAAGGGAAAGGAAGAGCGAGTGGAAACACCCACTTTCTGATATTATTTGGTTTGTTAGAATTTGGCCTTCAACGTTTCCTCCCGTTTACACTTGGGATCCAGCCTGTCATGTACTTGCAGCTACGCAGCACTGTTAGGGGATTCCCTTCTGATCTCACCAACTCCTAATTTCTCTGAAAGGGTCACTTGAGCAATCTGAGATTCTGCTTTCCCCCCAAGGAGTGACCATGCAGCATTACAAGCTCGTCCTACCCAGGAGAGTGGGACAAACTGTGAAGTCCTATTAATAAGCCTGGTTTATTCCTACTCAGTCATTAATTATATCGGAGAAATGCTAGTACTGTGCACGTGTGAGTAACATTCGCTAGTAAATTAGAGCACTAATTCAGATGTACCACATAAGCCAGCAAGTAGGAAGGTGGGATTTGTTTTCCTGAATTAACATTTATTTGGAAAGGCAGCTTTCTCATTTAATGAGCCAGGTTCACCCCAACTAGCAAACCTGTGCCAGCCACTAGCACTACAGCTGAGGGTCACAAAGGCAATGGCTGTAGCAGGGGTGTGTTGAATCAGTACATCCCCCATCTTTTCCATGCCATTCCTCTTGCCTACTTTTGGAGCTGTGCTGGCTGGCTCTGTCTGCCCTGCAAAGCAGATTGCAGGCACCTCATGCCACTACAACCCTTTCCAGGCAGTCTTTCCACCACTGGGGCCCCTCTAGCAGGGACTCTCCAGTATATCTGGCCCAATATTCACCTTTTAGATTGTGTTTCCAGCCGTAGTTTTCTGAAAACATGGCTTGTTTGAGGTAGAATTCATAATTAGGTCTTTTTACTAACATGTGCTATGTATTTTTGTGCTGTTCTAGATCTAGTCTCAGCACTTATGAATACAGAAAACTAATGGAAAGCTGTGGTACAATCAATGACTTCATCTAGTCTCAGACTTTTCAAGCCAATTGTTTACTTGTGACAGGTCAGAGTACGAAAATGACACTGCCCTGACACTTTTCATTTTGACATCCATGAAAGCTTACCTTGAATTGTTTCTCAAGCTTTGTCTTTCCTGTTGGTCCAGGTATTAAGAGAACATTAACATAGGCATGAATGTGACTGTCGAGAACTTCTGTTTCTTTACTGAGTATGGCTTCAACCAGTGTGTCGTGAATAAAGACGTATTGCTCCTAGTAAAATAGCAACAAACATCTTAGGTCTAACAATTGTCAGATTGCTCCTATGAACACCTTCTTTGGTTACACTGCCACTGTTGGTTCACAGCAAACTTTCTATAGGATGTTATGAGTTCTTCCCATCCTACTGCTATGATCTGGTCTGTTGACATTTTATTTAATTATATAACTGAAGAGACTTCAAGATGTGCTAAAAACGTCTTCAGATGGGGTCTGGGAGCCAGAAATTCCCTCCCAACTATGTCAATGACTCTCCATTAACTGGGTACCATTAAAAAAAATCTATCAGCCTTTGCCACACAGCGGTGTGTGAGGTATCACAGATCTTCTGTATAATGAGAGTAGGAAAAATAGTGGTAACTGTGATATTTGTTGGCTAATGGTGATTAGTGTAATTAGACACAATCAGGAAGTCAAGCATCTTTTTAATAGTTTGAATGGCAGCAGCAAAGCCTGGCTTTTCAAAAATATACCATATGTATACTGTATGGGCCCATGAAGGGGGCGGCCTCTTAGATGTAACCACCTCAGATGGTGTCCCTTTATACTGAAATGTAATATTAAAAATGAGAAGTCCAATAAAAACCAAAGGCACCCCTGTAGCCACACGCTAAAATTACCTATGTACAAACTATGAATACAGCTGTCCTTAACACAGAACCCCAAGAGTTACTGGCAGGTCCTCTGTTGAATTTTGTGAGGTCTGCCCCGATAGAGGTAAATATGGAATTTACAGCCCTACCTTTTTAACAGAAAGTTCAGGTTATTAACTGAACATTTTCCATTAGTCTGGTTACACAAAATAAAAGTCTCCAATTCTAAACTGCTCCAAAAGAGTCTGCTCCAAGAATAAGACATGGAAATTGTGCATATAAAGGGAAAAGAGAACATGGTGGCAGATGATCTGTCCAGGAAAGAGGGCTTTGATTTCCTGCCTCTGGGTCAGCAGTGGCTAACCCTCTTGCAGGTTTATAAGGGGGGAGGTGTGACTGAATTCACCCCTGTATTCACACCCAACTACTGAAATAATCTTTGTGGTAAATATGCACTGTGAGGTATCATATGAAAACTAACAGCTCACTGGTCAATAATATCATGATGCAATGTGTATAGCAAGATTATATGTAAAGTTATGAATTCTATCTGAATAATGTTGGGAGCACATGTTCAAACCCACGTAGTTCCAAGTGGTCAAGCAGGTCTTAAACAAAGAAATGTGCGTTTACCTCAATTTACATACAAGTTGTAGACAGGGAGCGGGGGGAAGACAGGAGACAAGGAAAATTTGCACTGTGCAACCTCTTTTACCACCAGATACCATGTTGGATCTTTATTGTTTGAATGAAATTTAACTAGAGATAACATTCAGGAAAATGCATTTCAAAGGGTGACTGATCTATAAAAGTGAGGGCAAAAACACCTCAAGTTAGCTCTCCCTATCAATTGCTCTCTTTTTCATCTAAGAATGCAAAAGAAACAATGTTTGGACTTTAGGAGCATATCCTGACCTGAAACTTGGTCAGTAATGTTACTGAAAAACCATGGTAAGAATTTCACCTTGAACCAAGTCTAGTGTGTTAAGTTTAGTACTAGGAAGCATTTATCTTTATTTCTTTTTCTGACTGTAATGCCTTGTACTTGTACTCACTTAAAATCTTCTTGTACTTAAATACACTTGTTTTATTCTTTAATCAAAACTAATTCAGTATTGTGCACTCTGTTGGTAACTCCATTTGGTATAGCAGACTGTTGTATGTTGATCCCCTCAGAGGGGCAATGGACCTAATATGTCTGGACTGCCCAGGAGAGGGCTGGACAGTGCAGAACATACATTTGGGGTGGGGGAGGGGGATTTGGGGCTGAGAGTTTATTGGGATCATCCTGCAAGTAGTAACCAAGGCTGCTGGGAGCCAGAGCATGGCTGGTGTTTGCCAAAAGGCTGCTGGGATCAAGAATGTGGCTATACAGAAATACTCAGGGTGGAGACTTGCATGCTGGCAGACTGTGAATCGACCAGATGGGAGCTACTGCAGCAAAGCATTGTGAGGCACCCAAGTTTGCAGGGCAGGTGTGAGACAGCCCCTCACTGGTCTGAATTACACACCAAAATGTCACACACCTATACTTATGCATGGCTGGTGTTGTAGTATTTCCCCATCTGTTCTGAGACACCTGCAATTCCTACAGCTATAGGATGAGTTAAGAATGGAATGATAGCCTTGGTCAGAATTTTCCAACCAGCTTCTCATTTAGCTCTATTCAGATGTCTTCCTTGCTATCACAATAAGCCTCTCTCCCCCAATTCCTATGGCTATAATGTGTTCTCGCTCTCAACCATTTAAACACTTGGTCATTTGTGGCTACTTTCTTTTTTAGCTAAGGTATTTCTAAGACATCTATCACCATGGTCTCTAGCCACCAACGGCATCTGACTCCAGCTCTTGAGCTCTGAAATAGACTTCCCTATCTCCTTCCTATTTATACTCATTGTTTCTCTTTGACATAACACCATTCTGCCTGTCTTTGTGCATTACTGATACAATAGCTGTTTTATATATATTATTTCATGCTTCAGTCCAGATTACTGAACTACTGATGACTCTAAAATGAGCTCAGACAAAAATGCCTAAAGCTTCCCTAGAAAAGTGCAAATGTTGCCAGCCGCAGCTGCAGAGGTCACTTGCCTGCTCATTTTGCTTAAGGGAGCTAGGAATAAACTCTAAAAGCAAAGGAGGGAAACCAAGCCAGCAGGAAAATCCTGGATGGTGATTGTACACCATCTTGCCTGTCAGAGCAAATGAGGAGAAGGAACCCAGAGTCTGTGCTGTTGTCAACTGAGTCACAGAAGCTGGCTTCAGTTTACTTACCATAATGGATATTCTCTTCTTACCTCAGTCTGCACCAAGTAGTTCCTTTGTGTACGTATGTGTTTTAAGAATCCAAATATGTTGACTGTCCCTTCATGCTGAATTTGCTGCAGCATGCTGTCTAATACTATATATGTGCCTGTTCTTCCAACGCCAGCACTGTAAAACAACAACGACAAAAAAATGCACC
Source organism: Sternotherus odoratus (assembly GCA_032164245.1). Classification (NCBI taxonomy): domain Eukaryota; kingdom Metazoa; phylum Chordata; order Testudines; family Kinosternidae; genus Sternotherus; species Sternotherus odoratus. The sequence goes on from JAVMKO010000001.1 coordinate 36,999,799, forward strand.
TGAGTTGGAAGCAGGGTGAAAGAACACACGTGGAGTGAATTATTGCTCCTTAGATACCAGTTTTGCAGTGTAAGCTCTTACATACCTATGTTCCATATAACATATTCAGTTACTCTTAGTGTAACAAAGGTGATGAAGAGGAATCTCTCCCCTTCCTCTCTATTATGAGAGACTTATTTTTCTTCTCCTTCAACCACTCTCCCTATATCCCAGTTTAAACAAGACTTGTGACAACCCATTGGTTTGCAGCTTTCAGGCCTCTAATGTTTCAGGTATCCTTTGAAGGAGGCGAACTTCAGAGCTTTGATGTGCCCAGAATCCTCTCTGCTGATACACGTGACCTATCAGACAATAGGCTACATTAACCACACCTTACACATTTAGAGACTGCCTAGGGATCTTTCAGAGGAGATATCGCACTGAGAAAGGCAAGCCAAGTGTGAGGCCTCCCTAAATAAAAAAGAGGACGAAAGGGAGCCAGCCTAGTTTAGTCAATGGTCAGTTGATCAATAGTTTATAAAAATCCTATTGACTGTGTAAGAAGGTCATTGGTGCTCAGGTATTTTAGGACTCATGATAGTGCCATAGGCTGATGTAAAACCAAATTTTGCCCTAATGCAGCTTACCTGTGCAAATCTCATTCAATTTAGCATGCATACATCAAAGGAAAATGTTGTTCCTTATGCTTATAATCCTAACCAAAACTTTTCATGAGAAACTAAAAAAAGAGGTACCTTTGAAGCAATTTATATTTTTATCCCTGGATTACAAAACACAATCCAGTTATTTAACACAGCCTTACATCCCACAGTGATGCATAGGGTATAAAAACCTCAATACATAAACAGTTAGTTTAGGTTTTTCATGAATAGTTTGGGTTAGAGTTGTAAAGTCAATATTCTGCTCTTTGTGATATAGTCACAATTCCATTTACATCAGTTAGAATTGTATGTATGTAAAAGTGCAAAATTGGGCACCAACACAGTAATGTAAAACTGAATAGGTCTTGGTTAGCACCACACTATTAGACACATTAAAATACAAATACAGATTATCAGGCACCATAGCCTCTTGATAAAAATGACAAACATGAAATAACTTATTTTCTTATTTCAGTGCTTTAGTAAAATTTCATAAAAATAAGAGTATTTTCACCTCAGTATCACCTGGAAAGGTAACAAGAGAAGTTAGTCTCATACCATGAGATTCCTTCTATACTCCATTACACTCCAGAAATAAACAAATAAGAGGTTTATAAAAGTATCTGCAATTAGAACCCTGAAATGTGTACATGACCCAGTGGAGAGGTCTGAATGAAGCCATACAATGTAGCACTGTTAAATTATTGAGGGCTATCATACTGCTGATCTCTCTGCAACCTCTTGGAATATATCTCAGTGTTAGTATTTCTGGACAGCTCCAATTTTGGAATTCTGAAGAACAGAGGTGGAGATATCAGCATAACAAAGAAAACTTGATCTTTTTTTCCAGTACAAAAAATGTTTCAGTAAAATTAGATCATCCCCAAACAAATTATCTTCAATTTGCAGCATTTCTATGGCAACTTTACCTGTTGGCTTCATCAGTCTCAGCTCCAGAAGGACAGAATTCATGAGGAGGTTCTCTTTTCAAATGTTCCATCAAAGATGAGGTACTATAGTGGAAAACCAGAACCTGCTTATATATTTTCCAATAATCTAGTCATTTACTGGTACTGTGAAGTAATCCCGGGTCCTGTAAAGGCTTTTTAAACCAACTTTCCCTGGGTTGCTTCAGTCTCAGTGAGCACTACCAGTACATCTGCCTAAAACTTGCAGCACTGTCAGAGGTCAAGTAGTTTCCCCTGAACTCTCCTCTGTTACGAACCATGGATAGAGCACAGAGTAATGATAAAAACAGTAAAGCTATAGTTCAGCAGGTAGTATAGTCAGTCTTCTGTTTTGCATAGTCTCCTTTTAGAACTACAATGCATCCCTACACCAAAAATCATATGAGCTGAAAAAGTTAGAATACATATTTTGGCAGAAGTGAAACAATTACTGCAGCACATGTATCAGGAAAGTCCTTAGCTGCCCAAACTGCAAAATATACATGCAAAATAAATGAAAAAGAAAAGCAATTTGCAAAAAAAAAGAAAAAAGAATAAAGAAAGAAAAGGTAGCACAGAGCAGCATCACGTTTACAGTCGCCAGGCAATTTTGGTGCTGGCATGGCCAGTTGATTATTCAAGCCTTACAAGAGCTACTAGATCAAGAATTTAGTGTTCTTCCATCAGTAATTATTAAATATTAATGTGAAATTCTGCCTATAACATCACTGAAAATATATTTTTTGTGAAAAAAAGCAATGAGATAAAAATCAGAGTGAACTTTACTGCAGTAAAAACCACACCTGCAATGAACCACAACAGGCCCCACAGCATGGCGCTTAGCATATGATGCCTTTCGCACAAATGTGAGGACGGGAAGAGTATATTCTGGAACACCCATATCAGGCCACTGGGTATAATGGTACTGAGTAACTACACGTCCACTAGACCTTCCTTTCTGGGAACCCTGAAACAGAAAATAGTTATATATGTAAATAGGCCAAGTCAAAGAAAGGCCATCTTCTTACTGTTTTCTCTATACACGTAATATTCTATTTTGCAATTGAATTAACAGTCACTATTGAGTATTAGGCACACCAGACCCTAAGAATACTGGAAGCGAATCATATGTTATATGTACTATAATGGCCAAATTGTGCCTTCCCTATTAGGAACACAAGGGGTCTTTCCACTGACTTTATTGAGTCAATACACGTGCTGCTTTTGACTTCAGTGGGGCCAGGCTTTGATCTGCCTTCATTAGGGCTACTCCTGATTTACGGTGGTCTAAGTGTGTATCAAGCTCGTATTTCCACTGGGACACTCAGACAAGCGTAGCTCCTCCCTCTCCCCAGAACAGTTCTGCCTCTTAAACTGATTCATCTAGCCCTAGAAATGGAGCAAACATCGCTGAGCAAAATTATTTAAAATCAGCCTACTTCTTTTTTGTTAGCCGTTTTCATTCTGAGAATTCCCCCTGCTCACTAGTCTAAGTGATGTCCACAGCAACAGATGTACATCACCATAGCCCTTCCCCTGCCGGTGGTATTACTGCTGCACTCAACTTGTTTGCTACGAGGACAGAACATGTGACCTCAAGAACATTTTCCCTTAATAAGTCTAACTGGGCATTAGATTGTGTTTATACAGTCGTGAGGCCATCACCTCCACATTTAGAGAACGCTCAGTAAAACTCTCTGTGACGTCAATAGAAGTTTTGCCTTGGTAAGGACTGCAGGATTCAGTCCAAAGTTTGTATCAAAACAGTTGACATTACAAGATTCTGAAAATCATTAAACATCTCTATGTCCAGGACATGCTTTTGGGATATCACCAACCTTTTTGACCTTGGTGTTTCTAATAGTAAAATTCCTCACAGTGTAATAGGCAAGTACTTGAACACTCTTCTGAGTGACCAAAAAGTTTCCATATTCTTCACTACCATCAGCAGGCCAGTACTGGTCACACTTTCTCTGCCATAAAGAGAGAACACAGTGTCAAACTACAGAGTTAAAATGAGCTATACTCTACAGAAGTCAATGGGAACTCCAAGGAAACACAGAAAAGATAGAATTTGTCCCTTACTGTGTGTCTGGTTATCTTTGCTATCCCCTTATCAGAGCAGGTGTTTATTTTGAATCTCAAAGTTGGGCTTTGCATTTCTTTCACTCTCTTCAGAAGCAAGAATGTTGTAGAAAAGAATCCTTAAGGACAATTATTCACCAAATAGCCTATTAAGTATTAGCCCGAAAGAATTCATAGTCCCAGATCACCCCATGACAGAGAAGAAACTACAGAAAGGGAAAACATAATTTGTGGTGCCACTCCTACAGTGCTTCCCTCAATTGTGTGGGGATGGCTGCCTCTTGGAGAAACGGAGTCTACAATTACAGAATAGGTCAGGACCCTGAGAAGGTGCCAGGGGATGATAAATCCCTCTGCATGGATTGCAAAGTATCTCCTAGCAGCATCTCCACTCGTGTGTCATCTCTGCTACTGGCTTCTCCACCATAGCTATGCACTAGGGAAAATGAATAGTGGTTTGACCAATGATAAATTCACAGTGGTGAACTGTCACTGAATTTAACCTCCTTTGCCAGAGAAGCAGCTCTGCTCATCATGTGGCCCTATACATAGCTTCAGAGAGTCCAATGCCAGATGGAACCACTGTGATCATCTAGTCTGACTCCTGTATAACTAGGGCCCTACCAAAAACATGTCAAGGACCATGAAATCCGGTCTCCCTCCTGTGAAATCTGACCTTTTGTGTGCTTTTACACTATACTATATCAATTTTATGGGGGGAGACCAGCATTTCTTAAATTGGAAGTTCTGACGCAAAAGAAAACTGCAGGAGGAGTTTCTGTGGGGGTTGCAAGGTTGGGTTTTTTTTGGGGGGGGATCACGGTATTGCTACCCTTACTTCTGTGATGCCTTCAGAGCTGGGCAGCTGGAGAGCGGCAGCTGTTGGCCAGACGCCTGACTCTGAAGGCTGCACCCTGCCAGCAGCAGCGCAGAAGGGTGTCAATACCATCCCATGCCACCATTACTTCTGAACTGCTGCCTTCAGAGCTGGGTGGCCGGAGAGTGGCGGTTGCTGACTGATGGCAGCAGTACAGAAGTAAGGGTGGCACTACCGCAACCCCCCTCCCCCCACAATAACCTTGTGACCCCCACAACTCCTTTTTGTGTCAGGACCCCTACAATTACAACACTGTGAAATTTCAGATGAAAATAGCTGAAATCATGACATTTACCATTTTTAAAATCCTATGACCATGAGATTGGCTAAAATGGAGCATAAATTTGGAAGGGTCTTGGTATAACATATGCCACAGAACTTCCCCAAAATAATTTCAGGACCATATGTTGTAGAAAAAAAATCCAACTTGGATTTAAAAATTGACTGGATTTAAAAATTCACCACAATCTTTGGTAAATTGTTCCAGTGGTTAACTACTGTCACTGTTAAAACTCTGTCCCTTAATTCCAGTCTGAATTTGTCTAGCTTCAACTTCCAACCATTGGATCTGTCGTACCTTTCTCTGTCAGATTGGAATGCCTATTATTATGTATTTGTTTCCCATGCAGATTCTTAGAGGCTGTAATCAAGTCATCCCTTAGCCTTGTCTTTGTTAAGATAAATACATTGAACTCCTCGAGTCTATAAGACATGTATTCTAATCCTTTAATCATTCTCATGGCTCTTCTTTGAACCCTCTCCAATTTATCAACATCCTTCTTGAATTATGGGCACCAGAACTGTACACAGTATTCCAGCAGCAGTCACACAAGTGCCAAATTCAGAGGTAAAATAATCTCTCTACTTCTACTCAAGATTTCCCTGTTTATGCATCCCAGGAATGCATCATTCATTCTGGCCACAAGGTGATTTTGGGAGCTCATGCTCAGCTGTTTATCCAACATGACCCCATCTGTAAGTATAGCCTACATTCTTTGTTCGTTGGTGTATACATTTAAATTTAGCCATATTAAAATACATATTGCTTGCTTGTGCCAAGTTTATCTAATGATCCAGATTGCTTTATGTATGTGCCCTATCCTCTGCATTATTTAACAGTCCCCTGATTTTTGTGTTAGCTGCAAACTTTATCAGTGATGATTTTATGTTTTCTACACCTCACCCTCAGGGTAGCTGCGGAGTCTGGAGACGGTAGACCTAAATCGTTGTTGCAAAATGCCATAATGGTCATTAATATGGTTATTCTTATAATTTTAGGTTATTATAAACTTGCTTTTGCCTTTACTGAATTTTAAGAGATATTTATAATTACTTTCATACACATAATGCTTGGAGACTATAATTGCTCACATACTTTTATTTTTTGTTGCTTTTCTAATTAAATGAAATGTTTACATTTATTAAGGAACTCCCTTGGAAATTGCTTCTTTCCGTCAATCAGTGGTAGACATAAAGAGTCAAAGAAGATGACACCTTGTTAGCCATAAAACCATATATATTATTTCCAACTGTGTTTACATCTCAGATTCTGAGATGCAGCATTATGACTTTTATTTGTTTTAATGTTCTACATTATTTTCTTCTATACTATGTTTTGAAAGATGAATAAAAGTATTATTGTAACTTCTGCTTTGTATAGAATATTTGATAGGAGTCTAATCAGAAATTGTAACGTACGTAGGCTGTATATGTAGGAACCATTTGGTGTAGATAATATAAAGAAATGGATTCATACCCTTCCTTTCTCGACAAGATTAGTTATCATCACAATTACTTCCACATTATGCTCCCAAATCATTCTCCAGAAATCTTCTGCTGTTGATTTTAATGGCCCTTGAGCGGCAATGTAAGCTTTTGGCTTGTTGTATCCCTAAATTATAATAAAAGAAATGATACTTGTTAATGTACAGATTATATAAAAAAGGGGATTGGGTAGAGTACATGATATTTTGTATTTGGATACAATAGAAAACCTCACATAACTTCAGGTATTTTTTCATCTGTAATGATTTCATTTACATAAAGCATGTGGTTCCGGATACAATGTGAATGGAATTATTATGTTAATGTGTAAAATTCTAACAAATGGAATAATGCCTTACTGTGTATTAGATTACTGTAGGTTCTGGCAGAACACTGACATACTAATGATTTGAAAAAATCTGTTATGATATTAGTGTAGGAAATAAACCAGTATTATTCATATAACAGGTTTAAAGAATAGGGTATCTAAAACTGAAAAAATGCTCTCCCCTGAGATCCTTATCCAAATGGCATACCCATCTCATGAGATTATCCCAGATAGAAGAATTAAGTATGTACTACAAATATATAAAAATATAGAAATTCAGAACTGAAATACTGACTCTGTACAGCCTACCACATACTTTATGGAAAAAAAATCCATCATCTGTTCTGAAGCCTCTAAAATAACTGAACACAAACCATGTGTTCAAGATAGAATCTGAGATTTATCTTCACATTTATCTTTTCTGGATTTAAGTCAGATCCATAAAGAATCCCCTCCTAAAGAATTTTTTTATATTGTTTTGTGCATATATATTTAAGAATTAATCCATTTTTATGAAACCTAGATGCCTCAGTGCCTCAGCTGTCATGGAGATACCTGACCAGATTAACATGTAAATGTACTTACATCAACATAGTTGGCATTGATGTAATCGGTCACTCTTCCATCCTTTTCTGAAAGTTGGGCAAGTTTAACCCTACTATGATCATCTGCAATAAAATAAGTCAAAATAAACACAGGACTCTAGCAAGCATGGTTTCTTTTCTTTAGGAAACCTTTAACAGTGAGAGGCGTTAATTGGATTTTAGAATACGGTATTTATATGGGAAATACATCAACAACCATATGCAAGTATTCTATGCTTAAATATGAATCACATTCAAAATTTAAGTTGGAGAAATTCTAACTAACATCTGGGATTTGGGTTGGGAAATAATCAAACACACATCTTCTAGAGAGGGGAGAAAGTTGATCACCCATGTGCAATTCCCTTTGAAGCCAATGGAAGGATGTTAGATGGTCAGAGAATGTACTCTCTCAGAGACCTAGCTATATGAGCTCTCGTAGTGCCACACATCACTATAGTATCTGAGCACCTCTCAGGAAATAACCAAAATCACCTGGGTAGTGCTCCAGGAAAGCACTCGATAGAAATGGGGAGAATGAGAGAGCAAACAATGCTAACCTTTCCTCCATTAAGGTGAATCTTCAATAAGGTGAAGTGAACCCCTTTTGTTCTGGAATTTACTCCTCCTGTTGCCAAATAGGCTGAATTGGTCCTATTATCTATACAGCTCTGGTGTTACTGCACCGAGAATACTGTATTTAACTCTGAGTGCCTTGTTACCAGAAAAATATTGGTAGACCAAAGACAGTTGAGAAAAATAACCACAAAAATGATCAGGAGGCTGAAAGGATTGACATAGAGAAAGATTAAAAGAGCTAAATATACATATACATTAGTTAAAAATTACTAGCGTGATGGAGAGGGGCAAAGCAATTGGAACATGTGTCCCAACTAATGAAACTGATTTATATTCAGTGACAAGGCACATACAACCTAAAAAAATGATAAATATATATCTCTGTGTGTGCAGCAACTACAGATCCTGGGATTCTACAGATTGCTAAAGAGGATAAATCATCATTATTCCAGCTCAAAGATGGATTAACTTTGATAATCAAAACATAGCTTCTTTGACTTTATAATGACATTGTAATGAAGTCTCAAATTTCTTTTTGTTTTTGTCACAGAAGGTCTACAAAGGTCCCACTATCAAAAGCTCAGTAGCAGCAGAATTTCAGAGAAATAACTTGAAAAAATATGAAAGTCTGTTCTGTAACTCACAAAACACATCTGCTGAATAGGACCAATAATTTGTGTCACCAGTGTGATTTTTTCCCCCTCGTGATAATACATAAGTGTACACTTCTCTACTTTGACCTCTAAAATACATAACCAAGCGTGTTCACTTACAAGCAACGATATTTATATATCGATTCTTATTCTTGTTGTCTGGGTGATTAGAGCTGTCTGAAGTAATACCAAGATCTACAGTACAGCTCTGGATTTCCTGAAAAGAAAATGGACATATGCTATTTTAATAAATATTAACTTGCATGCAATGTCTTAAAATGTAATAAATTAGCATGAAAAACCATAACTGTATACCAAGCTATCTATGATATCTTACAACTAGTTCTTTGCTAAAAATAAATGCAGTGAAATAATTCCTTACCTTGTAAAACTCTTTCAGTGTCTAATGAGGGAATGAATGCAAAAAAAGTAAAGAAATCAAATTCCATGGCACACAACAAATGGAAAGAAGTGCTTATACATATTACAATTACAATGGAAAACAATTATGGTCATGCAATATATGTGTTTATAATATAGCAAATACATTGAATATTTTTGACATAATGCATGCTAGTAAAAGAAATGCGAAATTCTGAACTTGAAATAACTTTCATAACAAAGACTGACACGTGTATGTATCTCAGGCCAGGTCTACACTGGTGGCGGTGGTGGAGGTTGACCTAAGATACGCAACTTTGGTTACGTGAATAGTGTAGCTGAAGTTGATGTATCTTAGGTTGACTTATCTCGGCATCCTCACGGTGGTGAGTTGAATGTTGCTGCTTCCCCATTGACTCTGCTTCCACCTCTCAGGCGGTGGAGTACAGGAGTTGATAGGGAGAGCATTCGGGAATCGATTTATCACGTCTAGACTAGACATGATAAATCGAGCCCTGATAGATCGATCACTACCCACTGGATTGTAGTGTAGACCTGGCCTTGTTGACTTTGCCTCAGTCTTAGATTCTGGACTGGAAAATATTTATGCATGAGTAGTGTCATTGACAGGGCAGAGGCCTTTAGTTATTGGTCCAGGAACTGGGTTAAGTTTTACAGGCCTGTTCTTACTCTCATTGAAATCAACTGCCAAACCTCAATGGATTTCCATCGGAGCAGGATTGTGTGTCTTTACATCTTCATGGGACTATACTCTGCCAGTTCTGGGCTCTAAACTACAACCCTTATTCGTAAAGTCGTCTCACTGGGCCTAATGCACATGTAAGAACTACTTAGGGTAACATGAGGAGGCCCTTAAAAATCCGTAACAGTATTCTCAGCATTTAATTCACGTTTTTATTTTATGGAATGCTTCAATTAAATAGGACACTCTATAAGGGGCACCTTGTTAAACAGAAAATAAATTCCATTAATTATAAATAGTAAAATAATGTTTCCTGTAATGTTCTGGGACTCATTTTAAGGCTAAAACATCTTCCTTTTAGGCTTTCTAAAAGTTACAAATAAGAGAAGTGGTTACTAGTCATGATTAAAGCCGAACTACCTGGTAAATTAGGTTTTAAATAGGATTTGCGTTATAGTATTAGGAATTAAAAACTGAAAAATCTAACTTCTGTCTGCTCTGCAAAGATAATAACTTTAGTTTAGAGTCTTGCATATCTTGTAAGTTCTCCAAGAGCAGAGAGAAAATCAGGACTGATATTCTGGGGTATAAACTTAAAAGAACAGATATCTACAACTATGCTGAGTAAAAACGCTGTTTTTCAACCATACATTCTGAACAAAATGCCCTATACTGTGGTCTCTGGATGACGGTGGTAAAATAGATGCTGGGAAATAGAGATGGGGGATGGTCAAGGGTCTGGTTTGTACATGGTCTTTCTATTTGTGGTGAGACACAAACCAGACCAGGGGTGGGCAAACTTTTTGGCCCAAGGGCCACACTAGGATTGTGAAACTCTACAACGGGCTGGGTAGGGAAGGCTGTACCTCCCCAAACAGCCTGGCCCCCACCCCCTATGAACTCCCCTACCACTTCCCGCTCCTTGACTGTCCCCCTCAGAACTCCTGACCCATCCATCCCCCCGGTTCCTTGTCCCGTGACTGCCACCTCCCAGAACCCCCACCCCTAAATGCCCTCCTGGAACTCCACCTCCTATCCAAACCCCCCTGCTCCCTGTCCCCTGACTGCCATGATCCCGATCCATACCCCCACCCCCTGACAGGCCCCCTGGGACTCCCATGTGTATCCAACCCTCCCGTTCCCCATCCCCTGACTGCCCCCCCGAGAATCTCTGCCCCATCCAACCACTCCCTGCTTCCTGTCCCCTGACTGCCCCCCCCCCCGGGATCCCCTGCCCCTTATCCAACCCTTCCTTTCCCCCTTAAAATGCCACTCAGAGCGGCAGGACTGGAAGCTGCGCCATGTGGCGGTGTGGCTGTGGGGGAGGGGCTGGGGTCTAGCCTCCCCCGGCTGGGAGCTCAGGAGCCAAGCAGTATGATCTCATGGGCCGGATGTGGCCCACACGCTGTAGTTTTCCCACCTCTGAACCAGATCCTTGACCAAAAAATTGAATTCTGCCAAGCCTATCTATAGGCCATATGTGTTGAGTTTTGTCTTGTGGCCTATACAGGAAATGTTTTTGGGGTAAATTAGGTGATCATAGGAGAGGTTTTTCCCTATACATTGTGAATGGGCAGAGAAAACACAAGAAAGCAAAGGGTGTTTAACAATGAATATCCATATTTTCAAACATTTTTATGCAATCATAACATTCTAATAATATTTATAATAAATACAGATCTATTTACAACCTTAACTGTGCCTCCACCAAATTTTTTGTTTGGGAATACATACATGATTTTTAACAATAGATCTTTGATGATAGAAGTGAGATTGACTATTTCAATTTAACAATTGTTAGTTAGATATATCAAAAGCTCGTTCATGAAATATATATGAGTATTTTATCATGCACTGAAATTCATTAGTTATATAGGGTAAAATTAAATGAATTATGTGATGAAGTTAATATTTTCAATTTTGTGAAACACATAATGAATTATATGTGCTATGGGATTAATCTGAAAGTTCTCACTATCATATACCAAGACTGTGCATCAGGTCACTTGCTAATTAAGTAAATATATCTATTAATTTATCAGCACTTAAGTATATTCTTAGCTTTATATGCATGAGTACATACTGGGTTCAAGGTACTCATATCCTTAAGTATTTACAGAACTGGTCCCAGAATCAGGATCCCATCTGACATTAAAGAATGCCCAATTCTTTATTTCCATATTAATTTTAATCTGACATTATTTATAGCCTTTCTTTAAAAAGAAGACAAAGAGCCATACCTCAAATTCTTCAGTAAAACCATTACTTGCATGTAAGTCAGCAACATGTTTTGGGAAATGCTTTATTGGAATTGCTCCAACATCATCTTAGGGGTGGGAAAAGACAAAAACAAAATACATTTGTGAAGGATAATAAGCCAGAGCTTTATAGTTAGGCAAACTATACAAACTCCAAAAATAAAACATGCAGCATGTGTTGGAGCTTTTGGTACTTGTCTTCTTAAAATCATAACCCATCTCTAACACTATTTAAATTATGAATAATAATGGTGCTGTCTACAAGTTGAGATGATTTAGTTGGGGTTAGTCCTGCTTTAAGCAGGGGTTAGGACTAGATGACCTCCAGAGGTCCCTTCCAACCCTGATATTCTATGATTCTATGAAGTTTGGCTAAGGCCCTGTGAAATAAGGCATACACATTCCTCATCCAACTCTCCCGCCCCCCATGTAGATTCTCTCTTTTCCTCATGTCTGCATACCCACAATACTTCCACAAACAAGGAGCTGATCCTGCAAAATGCTGAGCCTATACATTGAAGGGTGCTCTCAGCTATCATGGAAGTGAAAGGGAGTTGAGAGTTTCAGCCATTTGCTGAAGCAGGTTCAAGGTGAGGCAACTGGAGTAGAGTTCTTTAGTAATGTTGGCAGAGAACAGAGAAGGAATGACTAGGTTCTGGAATCAGAATGCCCTGAGTTGAGTGGTATTATAGTGGGTGTGTGGGGCCAGCTGAATGGGCTCCAGACTAGGAAAATAAACCAGCATCATGCCAAGAAGACTATTAATTAAGGCATGTCTATCAGCTCTAGTGTTAAACGTAACTTTTATTCTCTCTCTTTCACTCACACTGAATCACTTGTGCAAGCAAACGTTCTTTATTTGTTGTACACCTGTAAGTTTCTGGGTTGTAATTATTGGCAATAATTTTGTGTCTCATCCTGAGAAGTGTTGAACATCTGTAATCTCTCAGGATCTGGGACTAACAGTGCAATTCTTAACCAAGGCTTTTTTCTCATTACCATTAATGGGAATTATACACATCAGGGAAAACTTTCTGGACACTATAAATAAAATATTTACACAGTTGTGAATTGCTTTACACATAAATATGACAAATTGATATTGATGGGTTTTTTGGTTTGCATTTAACAGGGTGTAATCAGAATTTTCAGACATATTTTTATTTGAGAACCTCTCTTTCATACTTTATGTATATACAAAAAACATTCATGAGAAAAATATTCATTAAGGAACACCTAACAAACCTTTGGGATTTTTAATCCGCAGGTCCCCAAAGAAATATGGTTTGTAAATAAAATCACCTGTTCTGTTAATTGTTAAAGGACCACATTATTTTAACTACTTTTGGCTCTAAAGGGGAAAGAAAGATCTTTTTTTCCCCATGGAAAGCCTTCCCTGATTAAACACATGACTATTTCACAAGATGCAATTTCATAACTGTTTTATATGACAAGGAAACATCAATTACATTGCATAAGGAACAGCTATTTACATCAACAGATGTTCATCATTTAGGACACACAATATTTTTAGGCTTCAGTTACCAGGAATTTGTTGATTTGTATTGAGATCCATCTGCTCTTTCCCTTACATGAATGGACATGGATACTAAAACTGAATTAGGCAGTCAAGCCTAAGAAAAACAGCCCAAATGTGTAATACCACCTTCACACCTAGGCGAAGGATTCTGGCATGCAGTATGTTTTCCAATGAGCTCAAAACACAGAAACAAGCACCAATACACACACGCACAAAATATTGTTAAAGCTTCCTTCAAATAAGGTCTGACTATGCATTAACTGAATTCAGTAGCAAAACTCCCATTGACTACAATGAGTATAGTATCAAACCTTAAAAGTGATCTAAAAATATTGCCAATTTATGACCATGATCACAGAGACCCTGAGGAGGGAAGAGGGGTATTTTTAAAGTGGCAAATGACAACCAGGCCTCCTATCTACTGTGTGTAAACAAATGTTTGCAGCATTCCTGGAGTGTGGCAATCTCTTGATCTTAAAACAAAGCAGGCTCTGAAACAAACAACTCAACCCCTACTGCTTCTGTGACATCTTTCCCTCAGGGCTGCTTTACCAATAGATGCACAATAGCTGTGGAGGGGAGGGCAACACTGGGGCCCTGCACAGTAAAGGAGAAAGGTGGTTGCTTGCACTTGTTTTGTATGGGTAATGCTGATTTGCCCCCTCCCCCCCCCAGCTAGTTCTGGCTACAGGAGTAGGTCTTATTAGTTGACAGGTGCCATCAGCACTGTCCAAATGGTTGGGCTAGTCCCCAAGTCCCACCCCAACAATCCAGAGTTGCCTGATTCATGCTACAGATCTCTAGGACATGTTCTGTACATCTCCAGCATATGGATCTCCCATGGATGCTAATGAGAATTCACAGAAGCAATAAAGAATATGTAGTAGAAATGGATGGTGTGTGTTTGCTTTCAGTTATAATAAAAATAATACTTAGCAGTTGCATAGAGCTTTTCCTCCTCAAACCACTTTACCTACATTTGACTGATATGAATCTTTTGCATACTGTGTATTGAGTAGCCTTAAATAATATGTCAGTAGTTCTAAAAATACAATGCTTTTAGAAGACATGTGCATTGGGAAATCTAAAACTTGCTCACTTTAAATCTGTCACTCAACAAGGTAGGTCAGAATTATCTCTACAATCTTTAGATGTTTTCCACAAACCGTTCTGTATATTTTTGTCACTTTAAAAGATTCTTTTCACCTGTTTTAAATTAACATTCATTATTATTTTCGGTAAATAAAATCCGCAGTACCAAAACACATAAATGAATTACACAAAAACAACTGTAGATACAATTGTCCCCCATGACAGTGGAACGTTGTATTTCCCATGCTGAACTGATAAGTACAGATTGTAAAAACAAATGGCACAATGACACTGCAATACAGTTATTGACTTGGAACAGAAACAACCTATAATGAACTACTCTAACAAGACATGACAATGGCAAACCCAAAGTAAATAAACAAAACAAACAAAAAGGGAACTTCTGCTTGACTTGCAGTTTAAAATCACTCTAGAGAATTGTTTGAATTTCCTGAGATATACCTATTAGTTTTGTGATTAGCTATTTAAAATATGATGTTCCTCACATTCACAGCTGTCACTGGGCTCAGAGGGGAACACTTTAAAATTGTCTACTTTTCAGTTACAAATAGGAATCAAATGCTTGAGATTTAATAAATAATATGTATTTATTAGTTAGCTATATGGGGCAGATTTTGTGCCCATTACTGACTGTAAATAGTGTCTTACTCCACAAGTAATGACATTGTTTTCAGTGGCACTATTTATGGAGTGATGTACAGAATATGAGCCACAGATTTTTGTAGAACGTTTTATTCAGCACATCTCCCAAGCACTCTTTATCACAGGGGGTCTTAAACAGCTCTAACTTTAAGTTAAAGGTGCTTTATGCTTGCAGAACATTTAGCTGAGCCTAGCATTATCTGACTCCCCAAGGGGTCTCCCCCCCCCCTCAGGTACAGCTGTCTCCATGAACACAAGGGGATGCAAATCTCAAACTCTTACATTTCCGAGAGGTGAATTGAACCATGTTCATTGCTATTGGACTGTGCTTGAGGAATGGCTATTGACACAAAAGCCATTTGCCATATCATCCTGTTTAATGACAGTACACTTTAATATTCACCACATTTTTAAATGGCAAACAATAATTCACAAAATATTGCAAAACAAATTACCTAAAACTGGGAAGACTGGTGCTGAGGGGGTGGAAATCACTCTAGGTGACGTGTTATCTTCTAAATAAAAGTGAGCAGTCTGGAAGCATTTCCTAAAGAAAAAAAATCATACGTTAATATAGCAAATATAACATGTTTTCTGAGATGTCTTCTTGGAACATTGGCAATATGATTTTAAAAAAATCAAACGTCTGATAACCTCTTATAAGGTATATTGAAACACATTTTTTAAAATATAAATATTCACTGTAAGTGCCACTATATTGCACTAATAACATCATGCCTACAATTTGTGACACCACATACCTGCACGTTAGCCCAGAAGATCAAATAGTTTTATGCTACTTTTACCTGTACCAGAGGCAGAAGATAGAGCAGACATCAGCCATAGTGAAAGCCAAGAGAGTGCCAATCTGCACCTGGAACCACGGTAGATGCTGTACAGTACTTTCAAGTATGATGAAATTCCATTGCCCTATTCACTCATCCTGATCCACATGAGTCTACTCCTTCTTTTGTATTCTAGGTACTGTACTACTCCAAAGCTGGAATCATATGTGAAACCACGTTCACTGACAGACCTTTCCTACCACAGGTACTGAAATCAATAAAAGGCAATGTGCTGTGTAGAAAACAAAACAGAGGCTCACAGTGCTATTATAATTGGGGAAAAAAGTTGCTTCTTAATGTAGCCATCACACTGCGCACATCTTAACCAAGGAAGTCATCATGATGCAGATAGCTGAAAGCAGGGGAGTTTATGCTTCCAACAGATGCTAGCCGTGTTGCGGAGGGGTTTAAGGATGAATACTAATGGAACCAACCTTAACTATGGCCCCCAGTGTTACTTGTGTCTATTTCCATACCCCAGCTGTGAAGATAATATGGGTAGCATCTGCTAAGAGTATAAAACAAGCTTTTCAAAAGAGTAAATAACCAACTGCTGCTTTAAGCACTGCACACCCTCCTTAATTAAAAAACTCACCAGATAATTAAACTTGCTAATAACATTCTTTGCTGTGGGTCATTCAGTCTATTTGAAACATTACTCACAAGTGGTTAACTTTAAAAAGAGATACCTGTTTCAGGGAAAATGTTAATCTCATTTTATGTTTATGAATTTCTATTCACTGAAAGCCATTGGCTAAAATGGTTGTAGAGTCTTTTACCATTTTGTGAGGTTATTGTTATTCTAAATTCTACTTCCATATAATAGTTTCTCCAAATTAATAGCATTGCACAGAGAAAATATACCTTATAATTAATTTGTGTGACATTATAATGAAAAAGAGTTATATTGAGCTTTTGTATGTTAAAACAGGGGCTCTCCACTTTCCAGAACTCAGTCACTATCACCCAATTTTATGAGACCTAATAAGAAACATTTTTAGGAGAGAAAATTCTGGGTTTACGTGGGGGATAGATCTGAAGGTGAATCAGTGGATAATGAACTGGAGTGAGGACAGTAGATTCTATTGTGAGTTATGAGACCTCTGCCAGAAAAAAATGCTACTTCTCCATCTTCTACCTCTGTCATCTCTCCCCTTTCTGGGCCATTCATGATACTGCAGTTACTTTTCCTGCCACTTTGATAACATAGCCGTCCCTTTTTCAGTTCTCAAATTCCTCCATTATTTTCCTATCCCATTCTCAGTAATTTCAATCTCCTTGATCTTACCTTCATGGCTGTCCACACAGTGCCCCCTGCTTACATGTGGCTTTCATTTCACCCCATCCCCAGCCTTGTGAATGTACTTCTACTGATTTCACGAAGATGCACCCATTGTTTGCTCTACACTTTGCCCATCTCTCATAAACTTGATTCTGTGTTCTTTTTCCCCTCACGCTGCTCCCTATTCCTGCTTCATTCTGAAAATGGCCTAAGTGCAGAGCTGAGGATTCCCTTCGTGAACAAAGCTATGCAGTACCTCATCTCTGATGACAAGCTGAAGAACCTAAGACTATAGACAGGAAGAGGCTGTGGAGATGTTAGCATTCTCTAGAAAAACATAAATGTAGACCACATACACTCGGGTGAGAACTGTTTCAACTAAGCATTTGGGAAATATGTAGACACTCCTGGAATTATTATTTTTTATTCAGACTGTAATCAGTTTCTGGATTTTTTTGTCCCTATAGCTCCTGGCAGATTCTCCTCTAGGATATTATGGGATAAAAGGGTAGTACACGAAAAACAGAATCATAGAGTATTAAAGGAGGTTGAGGATACAGAAGAGAGATACATGTGACAACCAAATTTGGGGGCCCCAGGGAATATCTGCAAAGGCCTTGGAGGGTTTTTGGCCATCCACAGGAGCCTTGGCCAGGGATTATCCATTATGTACTTACTTTATCTTGATTTAGACAAATAAAAAGCACCTGTACAGAGGCTCTAAGCACCCTGCCAATGACTTAAACTACAGTATAAATCTCAGTCCCCCTTCTACTAAGAAGCAACTCTTAGTCAAATACTAGCAGCCCCATAATAGCCGATAACTCAATCCACTATCTTTCTTCAGAGGCTGAGTAAAAAATATGGGTGCTGCAGTGTGACCTGACAGTCAACAAATCAGGGCTATTTTAAACCAGAATCAAGAGGGCATCTCAGAGCCTGCTGGAGCCACACCTGGCAGCCACCCCTGCTTTAATAAAGTGAGGGAGATCTAGCACCTGTGTCCTCATTGACTCCATCTGTTTACCACGGTGAGATATACGGTGTTTGAAGTAGGCTGCTCCCAAATCCAAGTGATGGTGCACAGCACCTGCTGCAAATCAGGCTTATTTAAGATGCCTCAAGTAGGGCACCCCAAAAATAAGGCACCAAAAATCACAACTTACTTTTAAACATGCTGGCCTGATGCTCAGTGCATTGTGCATTTTAACAGGGTGTGCTTATTTAAAATACACGAATAAATGAAAATAACAAAAGGAAAATCTAAAAGCTTGATGAAATTGTTCTAAACAATCTTGTTCCATTATGTATATACAGTCACATTACAGTGTTTTGTCACATTTCTGCATGAAAAAGTTTAATCTGAAAAAGATTGGTGTAATGATTTTCACATCTAAGGAGTGCTTTAAAGCATTCTAGTAACATACTGTGTGTTAATTATCCCTTGTAACCTCAAGTAAATTATACCCTAAACATCTGGGAGAAAAAAATTAAAGCATACTACTTAATCTAGAACAAGATTGTATTCCATCTGTTCTGCATCAGCAGTGAAAGCCTTCATGACTAGCGAAGTGTTGATAGCCATGTCACTTCCTAATTACCACTCATCTTTTTTCATTAAAGTGACGAGTGTTTTAAACTTGCAGACAAAAGTCCCATCAATCAATGTTAATCTCATTATTTAATTGACACCTTTTTGCTTCAGTATTTTGATCCAATACCTAAAACTGTGTAATTCATAATTCAGACATTGCACTTCTTAGAACATTCAGTTAAAACCTGAGACAGTATTAAAGATGTTGCAATAACCAAAGAGGCTATAGCAGTAGTCTAACAAGCAGCAGCACTTTAAACTGCCCTGAAGAAACTAGAGCTGAGTGAATAATTTAAAAAAGAACAGTTTAGGGCAAGACTGTGACTTGGACTCTTTATCAGGGACTTGGGGGAGGGAGGGAGGGAGCAACAAACCCTCCACCCATGCTTTCACTCTTGTTTAGGTTAAGTAGGCCTTGGCTCTGAGCATGAAGGAATAAGTAGGTGCTGCGTGTCTATTATTCCTTCCCTTCCCTTGAGGGCAGGGAACAGACAGAGCCTTGGCTCTAACCTCCAACAGTTGGTCAGTGCAGCTCAGCTGGCAAGGATGGTGGTGTAATTTGCTGTTGGTATAAGACTGGGATTTTTTTTCACCCAGTGACCCTAAAATACAAATTCCATTCACCAAAGTAGAAAGCCATCAATAATGAAATTTGGGCTCAGAGCATCAGACATGAAATCAACAGAACCAGCAGATTCAAGCATTCAAGCATAATAGAGCATCCAAGCTCTATTATGAACACTGAATCTTCTATCTGTTTTCCTTGGTTTCATGTATTCTATTTTTGGATGAAAAATCCTCCCAAAGGCTGTACAAAACAATGTATCCAAAGGGACAAGGCTGTGAAATGAATAAAAATATCTCTTTGCCTAGTTCACTGTAAACCTAGACTGTCCAAGAAAAAAGACAATTATATTGACTGAAAACTCTTTGCCTGAGTCACAAGAGACCTTGAACGACCAAACTAGAGGGGGGCTAAATTATATATTTTTATTTCATACATAGAATCTGAATAAAAAATATTAGAAAACATCAGCATTAAAAATAGCAATTTCTGCCAGTCAAGACAGCTTTTCAGCATGAAAAGAGTGAAACTTTGCCCCATGAAATAGTCAAGAGGAGTTGCGAATTTCTCTAGGTGGAAGGTCAATAATTCTTTACTAAGAACAGAGTTAAACTGCAAAGTTAGTTTTCTGCTGGCCACAACTGCTGTTTGTTTTTACAAACAATTTGAGGGGAGAGCAAAGTAATTTCTGCATTTTTCCATTAAACTGAAAAACAGGTATTTGTCAGCTTTGCCAGGGATGATTCTTTTTGACTCATCTTCAAACCAAAGAGCTCCATTGAGTAGCTGTGGCTATACCACCGTCATTTTTGGTGAACACTGTTCTCAGTTAGCATACAGAGATACATTTATTGCAAGTTTAAGTATTTGATGAGCAATTAGTATGAATTTGGCAAAA
This sequence comes from Sternotherus odoratus, assembly GCA_032164245.1. Classification (NCBI taxonomy): domain Eukaryota; kingdom Metazoa; phylum Chordata; order Testudines; family Kinosternidae; genus Sternotherus; species Sternotherus odoratus. The sequence goes on from JAVMKO010000001.1 coordinate 37,020,078, forward strand.
AAAAAAAGGCTCATATCAACTATCAGCTTAAAACCAACTAAAGCTAAAACGAGAGAATTGCTCTGTTAGGGATTCAGTTCTATTATTCAGTTCTTCCTAGAGAACACTTTGCAAATACAAGGAAAATAAAATTGTCATATAAAGTTAGTGTGCTAATTGTCCATTGACTTTAAAAAGAGCTGTGGGTGCTCAGCACCTTTGAAAATCAGGCCATAAAGTCCAAATTATAGCACATGATATTTAGATTTCATTCCTTTTAAAATCATAGAAAATACGTTACTGGCTTTAGCATAGGGTCAACAAAATTTTCTCTTGAAGATTAACAAAAAAGAGCTCCATATTTTGTTTTGTAATACATGGGAAATACACAAAGGATTAAATTAAACATCCCGAAGATATTACTGCTAACGGGATCTTTGTTATATTTTGAAAGACTAGGTTTCAAAATCGTGCATTCTCTGAGAAAGAATACCAAATGAACACAATGTCATTTGACAAGAACAAGCTCATAACATGTGTAGGATTACTAAAACTACACCATGCAATCCAGGTCTTAAAGTGTATGGCGTTGTTTTCTTTTGTAAACAGGGAAGATTTCGAATACCATTTAGCTTTAAAAATAAAGCCTTTTGAAGATGAATATGAACATTCATGTTGGACAATGTGAAACTAAGAGAAACTGTCAGTAAAATGAAGGAGAGTTAACCATAAATCCCTGTTGTAGAATTCATAATCAACTGACTAGAAGTAATCTAGGAAATGACTTGTGCAATTCTTCTGGACATTAACTGATTCCTTTCCAAGACTCACTCTGAAGATGGAATATTTTAAAAACATCATTTTTCATACAGTAGCTCTAATACTGTCAAAGGCTGGGCAGCTAGTTACCATAGTAGCCGAGTTACCATAGTAGCCTGGGTATTGGGAGATTTGGGTTCAATTCCCTGCTCCACCACAGAGTTCCTGTGGGACCTCAAGCAAGTCACGTAGTCTCTCTGTGCTGCAGTTCCCTATCTGTAAAATGGGAATAATAGCACTTCCCTACTTCACAGCATCATTGTGAAGCTCAATCTATTAAAGACTGTGAGAAACTACGATAGAGACCGGACACATATCTAAGATAGATAGCTAATAGTAGTGTGTCATTATTCCTGAATTTATTCATTGTGTATTTGTTTTACTTTTGTCATACAGCTTCTTTGTTATTTTGTGTGTTATTTTGTGAGTGTTATTTTGACATGACAATCTATTAGAATATAACACTATCACTTCATACCTTTATCAGGACATTTTAGAGATGGCTTAACTAGTTCAAGTGAGTGAAACTAGATGTAACTCACATGCATAATAGGTGGAAGAGGATGGCTGTAGGAAAAGAACCAACAGGAGAATGTACAAAGGTGTAAAAGGTAACAGGCCCCCTGTGCTTTACCTTACATCTTATATTCTCTATTGGTTGTTGTTACAACCCCACCTTCCATATCTTTGGTATGTAATCTACCGCCACTTGCCCTCATTTGTGCAGATTTACCCACATGTAATTTACATTTATTAGTTACATCTCTTCTGAATTTATCCCGAAGTGTTTAAATTTCCATGGATTCACATTATTCAAAAGACAGTAACACAGATAATATATCAACCATGGTATGCCCTCCTCTCTTTTGTATCTCTAACATCTATCTTCACTCCACTGCAGTCCTTCCCTTTAGACTTCCTTTTCCCAGGTGCAGATCAATGATAATACAGGAAGTCTACTTAAAGAAAAAGCTTACCCACCCTCCAAAAGACACAATGGCCAGATTCAATCCTTAGCTATAATGGCAGAGAAAGTTATTCGGTGGCAGAAAATCCATCTGGCAGGGGACGGGTTTGGAATGATTCACAGTGCTGATAGCTCCCCCTCTGCAGAATGGCTGGTACTGGCCAGGAGATACAGTGACAGGGCAACCAGGAGGTCCCATTGGAATCAAGAATTGTGCTCTGCCAGTCAAACCCTCAAGGGAAAGGTGGTGGTGTAAATACTGACTTGCCCCTGGGATAATTGCCGCCCACAGACACAATGGCCCAGGTTGGCTAAACTGGCCCAATATCTCTATTTGCTCACATCTGGATCATCTGCATAAAGTTGGTAAAAAAAATTCTCAAGGGTTTTTTTTTTTCTTTTAATTCAACAAAAAAGTTTTTAGGGATTTTTTTTTGTGTGTGCTGTTTTCTGGCCAGCTTGGAGAACCTCTTGAATTTTTCAAAAATTTAAACTTTTTGGTGATTTTTTTCTGAAAATTGTTTACATTTTTTACACAGCTCTACTCCTGTGTCATATGTTTGCTTAGACCAAGAAGAATAGGGCCTATGACAAAATGGGATTTTTTGGGTAATAATTTTATGAAATCTGTGCGTGCCTCAGTTTCCTCCTATATTTGCACTGCTGCCCAGTGAGAGGAAAAAGAATTAAGTTTACTCTCAGGACAGGCACAGACATAGGTCTGTGTGTCATCTCCCTGTTTGGGTGCAATGACCAAAGTCAGAGCGAAACAGAGTCTGAAAATGGAGTTCACTACAGGTTGATGAATTGCTCTAGGCTGACCAGAATGGACTAGGCATTAAGCTTTATTTCTCTATGCCAGTGGCCCCCAAAATTTTGAGGGTCACAGCCCCCCTTGTCCCTGTCCAGGTTCCCACACCTCCCTGGAACTGGGTGTGTGGATGCAGTTCTCAGGCGGGGGAGAGAGAATGGGAGACACGGACAAGAGTAAGGGGGCTGAGGCTGAGGCCATAGATGGGGGGTGAGTCTGGAGCTGGGAGCAGGGCAGCGAGAGGCCAAAGCTGGGGGTAGGAACGGAGCTGCAGGTGGACTGCGGTGGGGTTCATTTCCTCCCCCAGCCTTGCTCCCCAGCTATGGCCCCATTCCGGGAATGGAGCCATGGCCAGCAGCAGCAGCTGGCTGGTGTGGGGCTGGCAGCAGAGATGCGCTGGGTTGGGGACAGTGCCAGGAGCTGGGGATGCAGTTGGGGGCAGGGCCAGAGCAGAGCTGGGGACAAGGAGGGGCTGGGTGGTGCTCTGTTCCCGCCCCCATGGGGTCTGGCCTGGGCCCTGCTGTGTCCTCCCCTAAGGTTCTTCTGCACCCCACACTTTGGGGACTTCTGCTCTTTGCTAACCTAAGGACTGTTAATGCTACACTCCAGAAGACTAATAAACCCTGCTCTTTTGAAAACATTGCTTGAGTGTCAATGGGTGAAGTGCATTAGTTCCAGAAGAGTGTGCAAATCTCGAACCAGGGATCTATCTCAGTTGGATTCACTGAGCAGAGCTCATGGTGTGAAGCAAGAGGGCTGAAGCCCCAGAAGATGAGTCTTGGAAGCCGTTGAGACCGTATGGCCTACCCTGAAGGAAGAGTAAGACTCCTTAGGTGTCTGGCATATTGAAGATGTTCCTCCAAGAGACTGTTCAAAAGCTGGGGGCATAGTGTTAATCCTGTGAGTCCATGATAGGACCCCTGATTGACATGATCACAGTATAAATAGAAACCTGGGATCAGAAAGCTCAGAACCACAGTATAACAGGAGGCTTTGGGGAAGGAAATCTCTGCAAGGCAATTTCTCCCTAATTGTCCCAGGAAATAGGCCATGGAGCCCACCTCTGGAACTAGAGGACCACCAGCGTTCTGCATGGATGTTTGGGGATCCTCCTGGAGACCTCTGTCGCCTCACTTATGTGGGCCCACAGAAAACCTTATGTCCAATGGAGCCATGCTACAAGGTGGTGGACCTAAACATAAGCAGACTGAGCAATTGTTTAGGGCCCTAAGCAGTTCAAGGGGCCCCTGATTTAGTATTGCCCCCAAAACACTATTCATGTAATTTAACATGGACTTTTTAACAAGTGCATTAGCGTGTGTTATTTTGGCTAGTTTTTTGGTTTGTGAAAATAATGCAATTAGTATTTTTAGGAGGTGGGTGAGGGGTAGGACGGACTCCAAAATATTCCTGCTCAGGAACTCTAATGGGCTAGCACTGCCTCTGGCTACTAGGGGATCCCCTAGTTATGACTGTTGTCCTAGCCCTAGGCATAACCTTCATGTTTTCCATGGAATCCCCACTGGGCCAGAGGAGCACAAAGTGCAGACCCAGCATCTGCTAACCCTCCCAGTTCATATGGGATGGTGGAATTCTGTGCGCTAGAAAGAGAAAAGGTTCCATTCCTGGTCACCTGTTGAACTTTTGGCCTAATGTAGGATCTGTGCTTTCATGGATGACCCTTGGGTTACGACCTGTAACTTTCTCTGCTTTGTACATCTCCTTCCATGCTGATGGTGTTCCGTAAATAAAATTTTAAGATGTAAAAAAATACTCATGTAAAAAAATAAAATTTGGATTGATACAGAAATATATTACATTTTAATATGCGTTAAGTGCCTGATTCTGCCATCCTTTCTCAACTTCCCACTGATGTCAAAAACTCCAGGATCAGGTACTAAATTTGTAAATCACCCTACATATACATTTCTGGTACATGTGGAAAAAGAAGCTTTGATGTTTAATTCCCCCCCCCTATAATATTTAATTCCTAAAGGTAAACAAACAATCACATCAATTATTTGTTTTTTAAAACCTCTTCATATGCAAGTGAACATTTCAATAGCTTACCAAAAATAGATACGACTACAATACAAATAAATAATAATATCTGGTAGAGAGTCAGGATCCAGTTTGATCTCTTGCAAATCTTCAGTAATGCCAATTACATTTTTCTAATCAGGACAAAATCTAAGCTTTGTAGAACTGCTAAAATAAATAACTTACCTCCAGTAAATGAGAATACCCACAAGAATCACTAGACAGATAAAGGTCAGAGCTGATACGACCACAAGTGGTATAACTGTCTTCTTCTCTGATTCCAGACTCTCAGCTAGACCAATACGAGACTCATGGCTACTATTACTTGCCTCTGCAGTCAGAGAAAATTGAAATAATTCAACAAAAAGCACAGCATAACTGAACGTATTTATAAGAGCCCTAGGTAATGCCACTTACCGGTCTAATTTTTACTGCGTAGCAGAAAATATACATATTTGCAAACCAGTTTAAAGAAAGTAAGCAGACAGAAAGTATAGCAAGGTATTAGAGTTTATGCAACACAGCATTCCAGCAGCGTAGAACTTTTGTAAAAATCCAGATTGTTGTTAAAATATAATTTCAAGAAGAAAATGTTTGATTTTAAATTTCAATTAGCAGACACTCAATGCTTTGAGGGATCTGAATATATAATATTGAAGTGTTTAAGTATAGCTTTAATATTATATTTTTACTCACATAATGCAAAACATTTATCTTTTGATAAATAAATATGAATGAAAATGTTTTTAACATAGCAAATAGCTACATGACTGCTACATTGCAACTGAAATTGCAATATTTTAATATTTTGTCAATTCTGTAAATTTAGCCTAGCAATTCATGAGAGAAATCCTGCTTCCACTGAAGCCAATTCAATTGAGCCAAATTTCACTCCTTACTTGGTTTTTTACAGAGAATCAAATTATAAATAGATACACTTTATAGATCTCACATGTTTCTACTAGCCTCATGTTACCGGATGCCTGAACTGCTCGGGCCCATGAATGCATTAGGATTTCAAAATATATTTTTACTATTTTATTAAAATAAAAGAACATAGTAAAGGGACTGGCCCTGCAACCCTTTCGCAGGTCAACCCTTAAACTTGAAGTCAATGGGACGTCTCACCATAGTTAGGGTTGTGGGTTTTGTCCCAAATGACAGTTTTTCTAGTGAGTGCAGTTCACCCATATCAATGTCTATGAGCTTCACATTATTATCACTGCAAATGAAAAGGTATTTCACAGTTGCTGGAATTAAAGCTCCAGTATTTCAAAGAGCAGTGCAAGGGCAGACCCTTGTGCCCATGCAAAACCCCAAGTCAATGGGGGCAGGAATCTGACTGGGTGGAGTCAATTGCAGTTTTGGGCCTATGCGAGCAATTCTACAGTTCTACTTGAACAAAACTGCCCTTAGATGGAGAGTTAATGGGATTTTTATCCTAATAAGAATGTCAGGAACAAGCCCTACTTTCTAAAATGTACAATACTAGCACTGCTTGGAAAATGGTCTGTAAAACAGTTTTCCACTGAAAAATGGTGTTTCATCAAATCTGTAATGAGGATGATTTTGACACAATTTTGTTTAAACTCGGGGGAAAATATTTCAACATTGTTGCAAGAGAATATTCTGATTTTTCATTTCAAAACATCTTTTTGTTTAACTTTTTTTTGATTAAAAATATATTGAAAAAAATTAAAGAGATGAAAATTGAAACATTTCAAAATTTCTATAGATTCCAAGGCCACAAAGGAGCATTGTAATCTAGTCTGACTCTCTGTATAACACAGGCCATAGAACGTCCTCAAAATAATTTTTAGAATATAGTTTTTAGAAAAACATCCAATCTCAATTTAAAAATTGCCAGTCATGGAGAATCCACCACAACCCTTCGCAAATTGTTCCAATGCTTAATTCTCTCATATTTAAAATTTACACCCTATTTTCAGTGTGAATTTGTTGAGCTTTGTGTTCTAGTCATTGGATTGTATTATAGAATCATACAATCGTAGGACTAGAAGGGACCTTGAGAGGTCATCTAATCCAGTTCCCTGTTCTCATGGCAGGACTAAGTATGATTTAGACCATCCCTGACAGGTGTTTGTCTAACCTGCTGTTTAAAATCTCCAAAGATGGAGATTCCACAACCTTCCTAGGCCACTTAATTCAGTGCTTAACCTCCGACAGGAAGGTTTTCCTAATGTTCAACCTAAACTGCCTTTGCTGCAAATTCAGCTCATTGCTTCTTGTCCTATATTCAGAGGTTAATGAGAACAATTTACCTCCCTCCTCCTTGTAACAGCCTTTATGTACTTGGAAACTGTTATGTCCTTTCTCATTCTTCTCTTTTCCAGACTAAACAAACCCAATTTTTTCAATTTTCCCTCAAAGGTCGTGTTTTCTAGACCTAGACCTTTAATTATTTTTATTGCTCTTCTCTGGCCTCTCTTCAATCTGTCCACATCTTTCCTGAAATGTGGTGCCCAGAACTGGACATAATACTCCAGTTGAGGCCTAATCAGTGCAGAGTAGTGTGAAAGAACTGCTTTTCATGTCTTGCTTAAAATAGTCTTGCTAATACACATCCTAGAATTATTCCTTTCTTTGTAACAGCATTGCACTGTTGACTGTTTAGCTTGTGATCCACTATGACCCCCACATCCCTGCCCACAGCACTCCTTCCTAGACAGTCATTTCCCATTTTGTATGTGTGCAACTGATTGTCCCTTCTTAAGTGCAGTACTTTGCATTTGTCCTTATTGAATTTCATCCTATTTCAAGTCATTCCTCCCATTTGTCTCAATCATTTTAATCCTATTTTCCAAAGTTCTTGGTATTGTCCAAAACTTTATAAGTTTTCTATTTATACCATTATCTAAATCACCAATGAAGATATTGAACAGAACCGGAGCCAGAACTGGTTCCTGTGGGACCCTAATTGATATGCTCTTCCAGCTTGACTGTGAACCACTGATAACTGCTCTCTGAGAATGGTTTTCCAACCAGTTATACACCCATCTTATAGTAGCTTGATATTATAGTAGTTAAATTTCCCTAGTTTGTTTATGAGAAGCTCATGCAAGACATTATCAAAAGCCTTACTAAAGCCAATATACCACAGCTACCACTTCTCCCCTATTCACAAGGCTTGTTACCCAGTCAAAGTTTTTAGGCTGGTTTGACATTATTTGTTCTTGATAAATTCATGCTGTTACTTATCACCTTATTATCTTCTAGGTGTTTGTAAATTGATTAATTGCTCCATTATCTTTATGGATACTCAAATTAAGCTGACTGGTCTATAATTCCCTGGGTTGTCCTTATTTCCCTTTTTATAGACGGGCACTATATTTGCCCTTTTCCAGACCTCTGGAATCTCTCCTGTCTTCCATGACTTTTGAAGGACAATCACTAATGGCTCAGATATCTCATCAGTCAGCTTCTGGAGTATTCTATAATGTATTCCATAAGGTTACTTGAAGACATCTAACTTGTTTAAATAATTTTTACCTCATGCTTTCCCCATTTTAGCCTCTGATCCTACCTCATTTTCACTGGCATTCACCACATTAGAAGTCAAATCATTACTAACCTTTCTGTTGAAAATTGAAACAAAAAAGTCATTTAGCACGTCTGATTCTCCACATTTTCTGCTATTGTTTTCCCCACCTCATTGAGTAATGGACCTATCTTGTCATCGGTCTTCCTTTTGCTTCTAATGTATTTGTTGAATGTTTTCTTGTTACCCTTTATGTCTCTAGCTAGTTTGATCTCATTTTGTGCCTTGGCCTTTCTAATTTTTATACCTTTCACTCCTAAATTGAAGAGCCCATCATTCAATATTTGTTCCCCATGCACATACTTAGAGACAGTAATCAAGTTTGTTAAGATAAAGAGATTGAGCTCCTTGAGTCTATCACTATAAGTTATATTTTCTAATCCTTACTCCTCAAGACTGGTAGAATCTATCCCTTAAAACTACAAAACCAGCACTCATTTAGAAAATATAAAGTACAAATAATACATGATTTCACAAACATCTACTAAATCAGTGGTTCTCAAACTTTTTGTAGTCGTGACCCCTTTCCCACACCGGGCCTCTAAGCATGACCCCCCTTGGGGTCAGGGGCGGGGGAGCATGCCTGCAGCCCACTGCGGCAGGGGCTGGAATGGGGGGGTTCCAGCAGCCCCCTGAGGCCAGTGAAGGGGGGTTCCAGCAGCCTCACGGAGGCGCCGGCAGCCCACCGTGGCAGGGACCGGGCTCACAGGGGCTCCAGAAGCCCACCTCAGCAGGGGCTGGGGCGGGAACATGGCAGTGCCAGCAGCCCACCGCAGCAGGAGCCAGGGCCTGGACCGGGCTTGCGGGGCCACCAGCAGCTTGCTTCAGTGGGAGCTGGGACCAGGCTCGCAGGGCCACCAGCAGACCGCCATGGCAGGAGTTGCGGCCAGGACCGGCCTTATGGGGGTGCTGGCAGCCCGCCGCGGCAGGGGCACGGGCTGCCTGCAGCAGCAGGGGCCAGATGTCAGCAGCCCGCGGCAGCGGCATTGTTCAGGAGGGGCTCGTGACCCCCACAGAACTGGCTCGCGACCCCCAGAGGGGTCCCAAACCCCACTTTGAGAACCAATGTACTAAATGAATCACTTCATTTCAGACAAAATGGAATTCTTTTGAAATTTCATTTAGCGAAAGATTCAAATTTTTGTTTTTTGTCTTAATTTCAGATAAAACAAAATTTTGAAATTGCAATTTTTTTTGAAGAATGTAATTTCCATTTTGTCCTCAACCCTACAGAATAACAAATGGATAACAAATGGACTCTGCAAAGGCGAAACATTGAATGAATTGTCCTCTGAAAGCTTTCATCAATAGTTAAGTGATTAAAATATGTCAATAGTAAGGCAATTAGCAGGTTACTATCAGTTGCTTGAGCTCAGGGGCCTCTTTTTTAGAAAGACCTGAACTTAGTTCCAATTTTGCATGGCACAGTTTTGTTCCTAATTTATAGCATTTAAACATCTAAAGAGCTCACTTCCTGTAAATTGAGGTGAGCTAAGATAGTTAAATGTACAAATGCTAGCAGCTGTGGTCACAATTTTAATTACAGGTGCAGACTTGCACTCACAGTATTGGAAACTGTTCCTAAATATCAGGATCCAAATTTCTGGTGAATAAGAGATGGGATGCACTCAAGCATTGATTTTAACTGGAACTATACATATGCATGAATGATAAGGATGTGGCCGTTGCGCAAAGTGCATTTATTTGACTCTGGAGGTACTCCCAGGGTAGAACATGGTATTATATTTTTAATAACAAGGTAGCTTAAAAAGGCACCATACTTTAGTGCTTTAAATTAGGGTAATGAAAAGAATGCATCCCTTCAGCCCTACCGGTATAAGGTAATTCATTGCCACCATCTGTCATTCCAAATGCTAAATTCTACTAAGTCCACCAGAAGGGTAGTATCATAAACATAGGCTTGATGCGCAGCTAAAATACAAATTTACTTTTCACATTGGAATCCACTAGCACAGACCCAGAAGTGTCCATGCGGCATTTTGTGAGAGAGAGATGCTCCCTTAGTACACCATTAAAAGAAAACATTTATATTGTATTGTGCTCATTTAAGTAGCTCAAGTTTCTTGTTCTTAGCCTTCAGAGTCTGTGGCAGATTTTGGCCCATTCCTATCTCCACCCACCTGATTCAAAGAAAGTGAGGAAAAGAACTTTAGGGACAAAGTAAATTGAGGTGAGCTAAGATAAATGTCAATATAAATAAGTAGCTAGCTCTTTACACAGTAGTTTGAATAGATTATGTAACAAAATCTTATGAAAATAAACGATGTTATTATTTGATAACTGATTTCACTAGGAGCCAAATTCTGGTTCATGGTAAAATGGGAGTAAATGTCACATTATAGCTGTCTCTGTGCTGAGCCGGCTGATTCTGAGGCAAAGTTTAGCTTGGTGCACAAGGTGCAGAAGGGATGGTCAGCTGCTGATGCATAGGACACCATTATTCATATGGTCCTGTCCTCCTCCCTAAATTGTGTTTGCAAAGTTTTTGTGAAGCTACTGCAGGGTGCAGAGCAGAAACCCTAACCCAAAATAAGCATTACTTTTGGATATATGGGATTGCAGAGGATCTGTCTGCACATCATCCTTTCCTGATTTCCACAGAAGAATATTCCTAGAATCATTGGGACCCTCTCATCTTCCTGGGTTACATCTTCAGCTCCTTCTTGGGAGGACATTTTGCTCCAGGCAGCCCACTGAATCTCCATTCCATGGGTAATTGGCAACCAGGACAGAAGCTGCTCCTCTCTCTGCAACTGAGATATCAGGGCCTCCCCTGACACAGGGCTACAGGTGGAAACGTTTGGTGGGCATGCAGATGGTAGGCAGAAAATTCTCATTCAGATCCTGTCTCAGAATATGTACGAATATAGCCCTACAGTCATGAAGAGTGGCCAAAGCGTATAGTTCCATTTGCCTCTTTTCCAGCCAGGTTAGGATTTGGGCTCTGTAACTGTGTTTAAATGAATCATCTATTTTTTATAATTAAGACATTTATTTTTATATTCAGTGTAACTGGTGCTATTCTAAGATACTGGCACATACTAGTTTCTCAAAGCTCAATTCTTCCTGTGCTTATGAACTGTCATTTTTTAGCAGCAATAGCAACCTCATTTGCTAATAGATATAATTAAGGGCCAGAATCTAAAATATCACGATTAAGCCCCACATAACAATGAATTTTGTAAAATCTTCTACTTGGGCCTGGATGGGATATAAATTTAAACTAACTCCATACAGGGAGATTGTCAAAAAAACCATTTAAAACAAAAACATCAGATATTTTCTTCTACAAGAGCAACACTCATTAGCATTAATAATTACACTTTATGTATGGTGTGAGACAGATGAACAATTCTCTGCAGTCATTAACAGGAGAATCAGAAAGCCCTCTTAATGTTCACTGTCACTATTTTCCTGATTTTAATCCCAATGCACTAAGTGTCATAACTCCTATTGATTTCAATGGTATAGGAACAAGCCCTGTGAGACTGATCTAATGACCACAGAACTTATTGGGTAAACTCCCTTTGGATTCACTGGGCTTTGGATCAGGTCCTGTGTAATTTTCTTTTTTCCAAAGCTAGCTCCTCCTTAATTTTGGACACGCCTTCATATTTGTGAGGCAATTTGCCATAAATCCTGCATCATCCTTTTCTCGTTGATGTTACAATCCAGTTAAAAATTCATGGTAAACCTGTGATAGCAATTAAAAAATATGAATGATATCTTGAAATTCCCTTCAAATAAATGGTTCGACTGGAAAGCTTGACAAGATGATTGCTAACTGATAAAGCAATTTTTAAGTGATGTAGATCTTATAAATGCATCTCATACTACCACTATCACTAATTAAGAAATAATAATATGATTTACTATTAAACAAAATATGAGTTAACAATACTTTTAAACTCACACAAACTCTCAACAAAACATTTGACTTATGTGTAACTACTGAGGAATGCACTCTAATACTTGAAATTTAAATTTAATACAAATGTTCATATATCATAAGGTTCATTTGTTATTATTGTTTATAAATTGAAATTAAGATGTAACTAGGTAGCTAATTCTGATTACCAGGGGATTGTATTTGAAAAAATGCTCCAATTTACTTACTGTTTTAATAAAAACAATATAGGGAATAATTAGTTGGAAGAAACTAATGCATAGGCAAGTTCCTTAATATGAGAGATGACTGGAAACTAAATTGTAAATATGCATTATTACTTAAGCCACATGTTTATACCATCCTTTTGGAGTACTGTCAAGAATCAAAGCTCTTCGTAGTTAATTGAAAGTGAGGTATTTTAAATTTAATTACAGAAAACTATAAATAATTTATGATAACCTTTATGTCATTAGCTGGTACAAAATGTGCTTAGAATTTACTCTTTTTCTTTTTTGCTGACCTTTAAAGGAAACAAATTTATTTCATGTATGTTTTATATCATTTCCATTAGGAAACATCAAAACAATTAACCCATTTACTGACTCAATTGCTTGCTCCAGTAAAACTCCTGTTGACCAAATGGGCTCATTATTATCCATGCTACAACACCCTGAGCCATGCAGACTGCCTGGGAGTGCTTTTATGCATAAAGTTACTAACAAATTTATCTGACTGTATATTTGCAAGATCTGACCTAAGATTTTTGCATACTTTAGAGATACTATTAGTTGGATGACACTGCCCTCTAGAGAGATTATAAATATGCGATAGAAGCTCCATATTTAACATATTTCCTACATTATCAAATTAACCTTGAGTATTTCAAATAAGTATAGATATTGATGGTTCTGATTTTACACTTAGATTTCAACAAATATGACAAATAGACAATACAAGTTAATTGTTTGATCACTTCAAGTTTTTCACAACGTAACTTTTTAAAGCCTTTGCTTTAAACTTTATCAAGATCTTGTAAATGTATGTTCCAATTCTGCCACCCATACTCATGCTGAGAATGTTACTCCAAAAATAGCTAGTTGGCTTCAGTAGAACTGAACAAAGAGGAAGGCAAGCACAGCAGAATATAGCCCTTTTTGATTTTAGAAATGAGCAAGCCCAGGAGGAAATTTCTGTAAATGACCGAAATTTTAAAATATTAGAATCAATAAAAATGAAAACAAATTTTTTACAAGCTAAAACTAGTCAGAACTAGGTTGAAACATCTTTTACCTTGCTCAGTTCATCTCGAAGAATACAAAATAAAAAAAAGTATTGCCATAATAAAAACAATTTTAGGACTCTTTCATACAGAACTTCAGAATCTTGCAGTGAGCTTTTCTCTGAAAAGGTGATATTTACCCCTGTGCAAATGGACTAAGTCCCACTTAACCTTTAAAGAGCAAAACATCACACTTTTGTGTCCTCTGTGCATAACTCCCATTGACGGTACAAACATACCCAAGGGCAGCATTTGGACCCTAATACTATAGGGTATTTCAGTTGTAGTTGTGAGAAATCAGAGGCTTCATTTACAACAGAACTGTTTCAATGCTTATGTTCCCTGTTCCACAGTGTTTCCTTAATCAAACTGACTGTCCCATTAAGTTCTTCCATCACTGAAATATCTGTAGCAATTCTCACTAGTCTCATATATATTTGTGTTAAAATATTTTTTCATTTTTAGTGGCAGAAGAATGTCACAGCTACACATGTTATGCATTAGATTGATTCACAACTAACCTGCCTCAGAAATGTTGAATACTGGCGAGTGACCACTAGTTACAGATGGTGCTGATGACTGTGATGATCCAGGAGTAAAATCTGAGTTACCTGCTTCAATTGCCCTCTCAGCGTCTCTCTCATTAAGGTCAGGAAAACTGAAATCTGTTGAAGTCTCATTATCATTAAGACTATCTGAGGTACCTTGACCAGAGCCACTTTCTTCATCACTTGTAAAAACAGCCCAAGATTTAGACTCTGGAGTGTTTTGCAATGGGATAATAAGAGTCGGAATACGGTTTTCCCATGTTGTTGGATCATTGTGCTTCTTAGGTATCAGTGCTGCCAATGTTGGTTTTGATGGATAATTACGTCTGTCCATACCATGACTTATCTGGCTGTCTGATGCAGCAGTTGTAATTTTCTCTTCTTCGTCGTCTGATTTCTCAGAATGTGAATTTATAATTAGGTTACTCTGATCCTTTATATTGTTTACCTGTGTATTCTGTTCACCTACTACCTTTTCCTGAGTTTCTCTATGGGAAGTGCATGTGATACAATTACTTACAGGTATACCATCATCATACTCATCATAATCATCATCAATTACAGGAGGCCACAAATTAGTATCAGAACTGGCACTGGGGAACAACCCAGAGGATGACTGAGAGGAAACCAGCAACCTGGTTAGGGTTCTAAGATCCTCACTGCTGGGAGAAACAGCCATAACAGAAATATACACATTTGGTAAAGGAAGGGCATGATGAGCCGATACATGAGAATCAGAAACAACTGCAGAAACATGAACAGATACATCAGCAGTAGTAGAACTTGAGAAAAAAATGGGAACCTCACTTCTTTGAGAAACACTTGAAGAAATATGGCTGTTTAGAAAAGTGGGAATATTTGGTAATATGTCAATTGTTAAGGCAGGAGTAGCCACTCTGTTCACTGCCTTGGGGGGAAAGGCATCTGCATTTTCTAAACTGGTTGACTGGAATGAAACATCACTACTGTACAATGAAGGAGCAACCTGGTGATTATCTTCATTGTTAACCAAACCGGATAGAACATATTCCTCACTTCCATAAGAGCCCGTTAAACCTTGAAATGATGTTGTGGGTTTACTAGAGGTGTGGGGAAACATGTCAACAACTGAAGGTGCAGATGTAGAATGCAACATTGTTTTATTTGTAGCAGAATCGGGTGCCATCTGATAGAATATTTGGTCAAATGTAGAACTATCTTTATGAACCGTGGAACGTTCAACCAATATTGGATCACTAGGCACAGTTGCGGCTGTTTTAAGCAGAGTGCCATCATCAGAAGATTGAAAGGAGGTTTGTAGTAATGCTTCATTATTTAATGTAGCTGAGGTCTCATGAAAGTACTGCTGTGTTGAAGGAGACAATATTTTGCTAGAAGCAGGGACAGAGACAGCTTGATCTGAAATTGCACTAAGCATAGGTTTAAGCAAAGTGTCATCAAAGGCTGGAGATGTAACATGCAAAGGCTGAATGGAAAAGTAATTTTCTGAAAGTTTACTAATATCAATATCAAAAATCTTAGTAGAGGGAAAAGCAAGAGAGACTGGAAGGATTCCCTTTGTGCTAGAAACAGGAAGTGAGGTTTCTTGCAAAGACGTAGTCTGCTTAATTACATCATTGTTAGAAACATATGTAGGAAGTTCAGGCATCTCTGTACTTTCAGCATGGGAAGGCACTTCACCGAAAGAAGAAATTTGCAGTTCTTTCTCATATCCATATATTACATCACTTTTGTGAAGTGTCTTATTAACATCACTAAACTCATATGTTGTATATGTAAATTCACCTACAGAATCAAATGAAGAAATGTTAAGTATGGCCAGAGCATCTGTATCAGGCAAAAGGGATTCGCTACCAGAGTACGGTTCAGACCAATCCATATCATTAGATAGAGCGCGTGTAGGCAGCAGCAAAGTATCAGCTTGTGGTATTACAGAAGAAGGCTTATGCACCAGTACATTGTTATAGCTGCTAAATAAGGGACCCTGATGAAATATGCCAACAGAATCATGTACATATTCTGTGGAGTCATAAGAAACAGTAAAAGTTTGGAGGGAGCCCACATTACTAGACAAAGCGTAAGTGAGTTCAGACATTGTAGACAGTGCATGCATATTTAAATCACTGCTGGATGGTTCAACTTGAGTAAACATGTGAGTTCTATTATGACCAAATATCAATGTCTTTGAAGCAGCATAAGTAGTCTGATGTGACATCACATCAGAATATTGAGTAAGACTTGACTGTATTAAAGTATCACCCTCAGCCAAAGTCAAAGAAGCATGCAGGGACACCTTATCACTTGTAACAGCTGGAGTAGCTTGTGGAAACATTTGAGGAACTGTATACAGATGGTGAAACATTTTACTACTGAAGGAAGCAGAGGAAAATGTAAGCAAAGGCACATCACCATAGGAAGACAGGGTGGGTTCAAATGACACATCAACACTGGGAAATACAGGTGTAGCATGCAAGGTCACATCACTACCTGATGTAGAAGGGGTAGTGTTGAGCATCTGAGTGTCAAACAATAAAGGGGTGACTAGAGGAAACACTTCACTACTGTAGGAAGGTTGAAGAGGTATCTCACCATTATATACTGGTTGAGTTGTCTGAGAGAGTACCTCACTGGCAACAGAAGCAGAGCCATATTCTCCAGAGCTTGAAGAGATAGAATGAGGTGATAATTCAGTAGGGGAGAAAGCAAAATTAGAATAGTGTAGCAATTCTATATCCGCATCTGAAGTATCTTGTGATATCACTGGACCACTGGAATAGGGCACTGTAGCTGGCTTTGATCCCTCAACATAAGCATCAGTATAACTAGTCTGAAATAAAAGCTCACTATCCGATGGAGCATCAGATCTAGGTACCAGATATGTTGCATTTTGAAACCACAACTTTCCATCAACAGAAGGAGTACTCTCCGCAGATTCTTCAGCACCTGAGGGTGCTACATCTTCTGAAACATTTTTTACATAGCCTTGTGAATCAATATCATGTTTACTTATTTCTGGGATTCCTGAATGAAGGATGTCTTCCTGGGATGCTTCCTCAGTGACAAATTGCATAGCAGAGGTGGGAGGAATGGAACCCCAAGAGTTCTCTACATCTTGATAAGGCTTAAAAGTTGACAATGAAATATCTTCCTCACTACCACCAGTAGCAGATATGCTTGTTGGTTCAGTGCCAGAAGAAATATAAATATATTCTTCATCAATACCTTTGCTGGAGTCAATGACTTGCAGGGGGATTCCAATAATAGTTTGCAATTCCAAAGCCTCATCATCATCTTCATCTGATGTTTCAATAGCAGGTTGGGAAGTAGGGTAAAAAATTGCTTTGAAAACATCATCCTTTCCATGTGATCCTTCCTCTCTTGTTAAGTATTTGTTTGTTTTAGCTTCATTGAATTTTGTCCCCATTTTCTCTTGATTAGAGCTAGATGTAGTCACCTGGAATTCTTTTTTTCTTATTTGGTTTAGAGTACTATCAATGCTAGGAATCACTGCAATTTCTTCATCTACCTCAGCCTCCTTCTCTTCAACTTCCTCCTTTGGAAAGAAAACAACATAGTCAAAGTTTATTAAGAGTGTTTATGGATAAAACAGGAAAACTCAAGGTACGTAGGGCAATACATTTGCCAGTGTCCATAAATTATAACAGACAAAATGGCAGGTAATCAATGAAATGGCTATTGAACTTAATAATAAAATGGCTTTAGCTACAGAAACATTCATCTCATATATTTTTTCTTGAAACCATAAATTTGTAATACTAACAAAAGAACCACCGATCTCTCTACCTTCTTAACATAGTGTTTCTGCTAGCTGTGACTCACTGTTAGAGAGAGAATAAAACTTCTCACTGTGTTTTGTCTGCTTTATTCTATCATTGTACAGTAATAATAAGAAAAAACATTAACCATATAATTTTTTTTATTTGATAGTGTCTCAAAGATATGCATTCATATTCTTTGATATCAGTTTAAGTGTCAAATTCTTCTTTCTTGCCATTTCCCTATTCGGAGTGGGTGACTTTTACAGCCTTCTTTCAAAACTCATGATTGCATGCCTGGCTGTTGTGCGAACTGGTCTTTCTGTTTATATCTAATCTTTGGCCTCCCCCTTAGTCATCTTCCATCCATGATAATTGCAAGGGCCATCCATTATAACAGAAAACATTTTTAAATATTTATGTTCTGCTTTCAAATCATTTAATCTTCATAGTTACTCCAAACGGGATGTTAGGATTTAGGATTTTAAAGGTGAAGCTGACCCTGAGAAACTTAAAAGCAATTTCATAGAAAATATCTCACAGACCACATACTGAAATTCTTGTTGCAGACATCTTAGTAACTGTTTAGTGAACACAATTAAAAGTACTTCTGAAGAAATGTATGTTAGGGCTTTGCATTAGGTTCTGAAAATCTATTTTCTCAAGGTCAACTCCCCCAGTCTTTATTCAGTCCTAAATCAGGCAAAATCACAGTTGAAATTAACTAACATCATGATATCCATGTTGATAGGTGCAATATAAATACTTAGATAAAGAGTTGAAATACATATAGATAAATGGATTGAAAAATGGGTAATTGGATAGTGATTTGATAGTTTGGATGAATAGAGCTAGAAAGATAGATATGGGCCATTTCTCTATCTATTTTACTGACTAGGATTTGCCCCTTGGTGAGAATAAAGCGCACATATTATGAAACAGTAAAACAGATGTTCTGAACGATCACTGGATGCTAACACATTTTATAGGGGTATTGGCCACATCTAACTACAAAAATAATTACAAAAATTATTATAGTCTATTATAAATTATACTGGGACTCTCTCATATTTCTCTGCTTGTATGCCAGCTACCTTAGTTGCCAAAAATACAGCTGTGCCATATCAAAGGGAGTTATGAAAACATCTAAAACTGTATAAAACAGGTTTACATTGTTATAGAATAAGGTTAATACATCAAAATGGCATTACTTATGTTTAAGGGGGGAGAGGAGGGATAGCTAAGTGGTTTGAGCATTGGCCTGTTAAACCCACAGTTGTGAGTTCAATCCTTAAGGGGGCCATTAGGGATCTGGGGCAAAAAATCTGCAAGGGGAAAGTACTTGGTCCTACTACTGTAGGCAGGGGACTGGACTCAATGCCCTTTCAAGGTCTTGGTCCTTCCAATTATATGAGATAGGTATATCTCCATATTTAATTTAAGACGAGGGAGACTTTGTAGCACCTTAGAGACTAACCAGTTTATTTCAGCATAAGCTTTCGTGGGCTATAGCCCACTTCATCGCGAAACCTTATGCTGAAATAAACTGGTTAGTCTCTAAGGTGCTACAAAGTCTTCCTCATCTTATTTACGGATACAGACTAACACGGCTGCTAATCTTAAACATTTTTAATTTAATAATTTTAAGGGGTAGAATTATCATGCTATTGAAATGAATGGAAGTTTTGCCATTGACTTCAATGGAGTGAGGATTTTACCTAGTATTTTGGGGCCAGATTTACAAAGGTATTTAGGACACCTAAAGCTGCAGATAGGCATCTAGTGGAAAGAATAAAAGGTATCTAAGCACGTCAGGCACTTAACTCCCATGGGCCCATCAAGGACAGATGAATGCTGCCGGGTTTCTTCTGGAAGCTGAGAATCTCTTTCATTCTCAATAGAATCTCTTTCATTCTCAATTTCCAATATTACAGAGAAGCAAGGCATTGGACTTCAAAGTCATGACATTTTAATGTACAGAAAACCTATCAATCACTAGCCCAAAGCGGAATCTTGCCCGAGGCAGGTATAACTGGGGGAGGGGTGGCAATTTCACATTTTGGGGAGGAAGAAAAAACATTTCTTTGGCAGGTGGATTTTTTTAAATTGTACTTTTTTGAAGCTGCTCAAGCACTTGGAACATAGAATTATTCCCAGGGGATATGTATGAGTGGGCAAAGTGTAGGTGATATGGTTAAAAGTACATGCTAAATTCAGCTCTGCAAATTATAACAGTTGATCACTTCCATTTATGTGGAGTGTGTTGTATATTATTTGAAACACCTTGTGTGAAAATGAATGTATGAAATTACTGCACTTTACAATACCTCGTATTCTTCAGTTTCATTCAGTTCAGGAAAGAGGTCAATTTCTATGAAACAAAAAGATGTATTATATTATTCACTGTTTTAACCTCACAGATTTATTGATTTTGCAAGACACAATGGAATAATTTTCATGGTTAGTTTAGAAATGATAGAAAAGATTTTATTTAAGTTGTATTAGAATCACAAGTCATTACAATGTTATAACCATTTTCTAACCAGGGCTGTATTAACCAATAAACCCATTAGGCTGAGGTCTGAGACTTTTTGAGACAAGGTTTTAAAAAAATCTATCTTTTCAAAGATAAAGATCAAGTTGGTCTGGCAGGATTTACCTTTTTTAAAACCTTGCTGTATTTTATCCCAGTTACTGTTTATCTTTATGTCCTTAACTTTAAAAATTTGTTCCAAGATTCTGCATACAATTAAGGTTAAACTAATAGGCCAGTAGTTTCCCAGATCACTTTTTAACCCTTTCTTCAAAATAGGGGCTATATCAGCGATCGGCAACGTTGGCACTCAGGACCGCAGGGTAAGTACTCTTAACTGGCTCCGCTGCTTTATTTACCTGCCAGCTCACCGCGTGCCACTTCCTGCAACTCCCATTGGCTGTGGTTCACCATCCCTGTCCAATGGGGGGTGTGGGAAGCGGCACGTGGTGAGCTGGCAGGTAAATAAAGCAGCGGGGCCCACTAAGGGTACTTACCCTACAGTCCTGCGTGCCGACGTTGCCGACTGCTGGGCTATATTAACAATTATCCAGTCATAGGATATGACCCGCGAATTTACAGATTCATTAAGAATCCTTGTTATTGAGCTTCCAATTTCATGTGCCAGTTCCTTTACTATTCTTGGATGGACATTATCTGGGACCCCCAATTTAGTCCCATTAAGATATTTGAGTTTGACTTCCATCTTGGATGTGGTAATTTCTACTTTCATATCATCATTTCCATTAGCTATCTTGCTACCACAAACTTCTTATTATTCTTATTAAAAACTGAGGTGTTCATTTATGTGTTGCGACAGGCCTAGATTATCTTTAATCTCCATCCTATACCTCAATGTTTAGAGGTCCCACTTCTTTTTTCCTTATTTTCTTCTTATTTATATGGCTCGAGAACCTTTTACTATTGATTTTAATTTTCTTTGCAAGGTCTAACTCTGCATGGCTTTTGGCAGTTCTTTCTTTTTCCTTACACTTTCTGACTTCCAAGAAGTAGCTTTTCTTGCTGATCCTTCCCATCTTCCATACCTTGAAGGCTTCCTGCTTTCCCATAATAGCTTGTCTTAGATGCTTGCTCCTCCAGTTTGGTCTACAACCCTTCCTAATGATTTTTTAAAATTTGGTAGACCAGCATCAACACACATGCCTACATTGCTGAGGGAAGGGTTAAGGGCAGCTGTATTTTTGTGTCACATCAGGTGGGATTAGACATTTGCTTGTATGTGTATTGGACAGAATAACCCCATGCAAATTTGGATTGGTACAATATGTACAAATGAATAAAAAATGTACAAACTTCAGCTCATTTGTTCCTTGTGTAGGGAGAAGAGCAGCATAATGCATGCCACTCTGGAGAAAGTAGCACATCTTAGATATACCTGGGGGCTTGAGGGGATCAGACTGATATATACCTGTGTACTCCACAGCTGGCCAGGAGTAGATAGTGTGATGGTAGTGGTGGTGGAGAAGATGACATGATGTTACCCATGGTGGGTATTGTTGGGGTGATCCGGCCTATCATCCCCATACTTGTCTGCATATATTCCAATATCCTTCCACAGTACATAACCTATTTTCTGTTTTTCCCTCCCTGGGCACTGCTGCCCATTTGGGCGATGCAATCTCCTGGAGGGAAGGTTGAGGCTGCTTTGTTACCACTGCAACCTCCCTCTTGTAGACCTTCCATCATGAAGTCAGGGAACCCTCTGGTGGGTCCTGTGCCATTATGCTCTAAGATGCAGTGCAAAACATGTTATAAAGGTACTTTAAAAAATGACATTATTGATTAGACAGTTTGCTTTTTATCTTTGGACTGCTTATGGTCAACTTCTTAATTTGATAATCCTTGACACAATAGGCTAAACTCACATTCAGAACCCAATTCTGATCCCACTGAAGTCAATGGCAAAATTCTAATTGATTTCAATGGATCTTGATTTGGCCCTGCAAGCATAAACTATAGTGGATCATATGAAGGCATTAAAAATATGCTGCAAGTTCTTATGAATAGATATAGGCATTGGGTATTATGCACCTGTAATTAAATGGCTCCTTCTGAAAAGCAGTTATTGTGCAACTGCATTGTGCATCCTTAACTGAAACATTTTGGCTGCATTCATATTTTATTCCACATTACACAGTCATTACTTGCCAATTTCTCTCCCTCTCCCCAATAAGATGAGTTAAAGGTAACATGTTCAATAATACTCAATTCTGGTGGACGTTGCTCCCATTTAGGTAAATGGCCACTGGCTTCAGTGGGAACAGAGTTAGAGCCATAACCAAAAATAAATCATGAAGCCATTATACTTCTATATTTTGCACTCCTGCATCTTAAATGGCTACTCCTGATTGGACCAAGGGTAACATTTTTTTAAAAAAATCTAAATGACACAGAGACTAATTCCTATTTTCAGAAGTGTCTTAGGGCCAGATCCACAAAGGTCTGTTCAGTGTTGCAATGCCTAACCCCGAAATGCCCTGATGTCTCATGGACTCTGTAGGCGCCCAGGCTCCCAATGGGGAGTGTCAGGTGCTTAAGGAGGAGATCCTCCGAAACCAGTAGCTGAGTGGGGAGCTGCCTAAACTATCTTGGAGTAAAAGGTAGAGGCTTAGGCCCAGATCTTCAACAGTACTGGTGTTAAACTTCCATTGATCTAGACCAGGGGTGGGAAACCTTTTTTCTGCGAAGGGCCATTTGGACATTTATAATGTCATTCGCGGGCCGGTCCCCCCCCCCCTCGGAGGAAGCCCAGGCTGGCAATGGGAGTTGAGACCCCAGCTGGCAAGGGGCCAGCAGGGGAAACCCCAAAGCAGTGGCAGGCGGAGTGCTTAGCCCTGCACTGCTTTGGGGTTTCCCCCGCTGGCCCCTTGCCAGCCGGGGTCCTGCTGCCTGCCCCAGTCAGCTCCCGCTATCAGCCTGGGTGTAGGGGGTGATCTTCCTTTACCCCCACCCAACCTCCCCCCATCTAACCGCCTTTCCTCCCCCACCCCTGCCTGGCCCGGCCCATCCCACCGAACCTAACCTCCTCCCCCCTCCCACTCCCAACCCAGCCTCCTGCCCCCCATGCCTGACCCGCCCAGCCCAGTCTCCCCCCCCACCAAACCTCCTTCCCTCCCACACCCACACCTCACCCACCCCATCCAGCCTAGTCTCCTGCCCCCCTCCCCACCCGCCCAGCCTGGCCTCCCCCCCCCACCGCCCTCTTGCCTGCCCCCCAGCCCAGACTCCCCCCCACACCTCCTTGACCGTCGGCTCCCCGCGGCTCCTCCTTACCCTGCCCAGCTAATGGTGGCCACGCGGCGCTGGCGGCTCCCCCAGGCGCTTCCCGGCCCCTTCGCCGAGCGTGGAGCCGCCCCCGCCTGGCAGCCCGCACGTGTCCCTGGCCGGCGGCTCCCCCAGGCGCTTCCCGGGCACTTCGCTGAGCGCGGAGCCGCCCCCGCCTGGCAGCCCGCACGCGTCCCTGGCCGGCGGCTCCCCCAGGCGCTTCCCGGCCCCTTCGCTGAGCGTGGAGCCGCCCCGGGCCGCCAGGCGGGGGCGGCTCCGCGTTCGGCGAAGGGGCCAGGAAGCGCCTGGGGGAGCCGCCCCCCCCCCCGGCGGCCCGCGCACGTCCCTGGCCGGTGGCTCCCCGAGGCGCTTCCCGGCCTCTTCGCCGAGCGCAGAGCCGCTCTGGGCCGCCAGGCCGGGGCAGCTCTGCGTTCGGCGAAGGGGCCGGGAAGCGCCTGGGGGAGCCGCCGGCCAGGGACACGCGCGGGCCAGACGGAATGCTTTGGCGGGCCGTATAAGGCCCGTGGGCCGGAGGTTCCCCACCCCTTATCTAGACCTTAGGTGCTTCACTTATGGGCCAAAGATGGGCATCTCTCTCCATTCAGGATTCTCAGCCAGTAATTCTCTTTTGGAGTTTGGTGCCCTAGCAGCCAAAACTCAGATCTTTCTCATGAAAAACCAGAGAAAATGAGACCCCAGGATACCTCAGTGTTTAGAGTTTTTATGTGGGACACCCAGGTTCAAATCCCTGCTCTGCCTGATTTGAAATAGGGACTTGAACCCTCACATTCTAGATGAGTGCCTAAGCCAACTGGCTATTCTGGGGCAGATCTGTCTAACCCCCCCCTGTTCTACTTTGAAGAAATAATTCAATATTAATTGGAGCAGAAATTCCACATCCCATGTGAGCATCCTAATCACTGGGCTAAGGAGTCATACTTTCTCTCTCGCCCATAGATTATTAATTAGGGGTCCATCACACTAGCAAGCTAAAATATTTGTATTGATAAGTTGTAGAAGGTAAAAAAAATGGAATAATCAATTCTCCATGAAGACATTATATAAGTACTGTAGTAACTATTGAATGAAATACTCAGCATATTAACAAAATATAGAAAAGTTATCTTACCTCTGTCTTTCTGAAGACTAGAAGGCTAGGGGGGAAAAATATGATGATATTCCCTGGCTTCTCAATGGTTTCTGTTTAAATTTTTAGATAGTGATTTCAAAATTCTTTATACTGTAGCCCGGTAACATACATTATGTGGTCAACAGACTCTTAAAAACAGCCTTTCATTAAAGAGAAATATGATTATTTTTGTTGTTAGGATTAATTTAGTCTTCAAATAATAAAAATAAATATTTTCTTTCAGATTTCATGATTTCTACCATATCTGTTATTTTTTTGAAAAACGAATGCCTTGATAATACAAATGGATGCAAAACACCTCTACAAACTTTATTTACTACAAGAAAACTGTAAGTGGTTTCAATATCCTCTGTTTCAACCAGAATAAAACTATAATTTCATCCTGATGTATCCATGGAAACTCTCTTGATTAGATGGTAACAAAATAAATTTACTTGCCAGCAACATTTAATTACAGTTATTGTGGTTTTGCTAATCTTAATACTGTGTTCTTGAACCAATAATATATATAAGTAATATGGTACCATTTCCCAACACAGAAATAAAAACTCAGAGGTAGGTTAACAAACAAGGTATGTTTGATTTTTTTCTATAACTGCAAATTGGTTATTCTATAGCTCAGATTTTATTGGAAAAGTTCACACCTTAAATTTATTAAAAGCTTTCCAGTGCATGTATATAATACTACTCTAGTTTAATGATTCCTGAAGAAATGATAGAATAAAAGGAAAATGTGATAACTAAATATTTCCCTACATTTAAATTAGCTCAACTCCTAAAACATCCCCCTATAACAATGTGTTCCATAATTTACAATAATATTCACAGAGTAAATTGAAGAAGTGACAAAGAGTCCTGTGGCACCTTAAAGACTAACTAAACTAACTTAAAGACTAATTTACTAACAGAGTAAATTATCTTCAGTTCTGCACTACAATACATAATAAATGACACTGCAGGAACACAAGTAAAACCATTTTTGCTACATTTAAATGAAATATCTATGATCTTTTCATTATTCATCAGCACAAGAATCACAAAAGCCCTCCTAAAGTGAAATATCTCAGATACCGTTATTGTCCGTTATGAAGAAAATCTCTCACAAAGACAAGTTACAAAGACAATGCATAAAAAGGTCCTCACAAAGAACTGACGCTAGCATGAGCTGCCAAATAGGAGCCAAACATTTGAGATTTATATCCCATCATGTTGTTTTTATGAAAAATGCCAGCTGACTTCCTCACACAGAACAAGGGGAGGATACCTATTTAGTCCAGTGGTTCTAAGTGTATTTATCACTGTCGGTTGCATAACAGCCCACAATGTGTTACCTGGCCAATCAAGTTCTTATCATAACATTAATTGTTCATGCTGCACATAGGTATGGCTTTTCAATACTATTTATGAAGCTGATCCTGAATTCCTTATTCCATACTTATTTATTTCTCACTCAAAGGGAAATCATCAGGAATGTTCCTTGTAAAAAATGGAGTAAGAACCTCAAGCCTTGACCCTGTGCTGATAAATCTATCTATCTATATAAAAGTCAAATGGTGTATGCGTGCGTGTATGTATGCTGCCTTACTCCTTCCACACCGTTTGAGCTAGAGACTTGAAATTTGGTACAGTTATAGGCTTTAGGGTCCTAATCAGGGTAAGAGTCGAAAATTTTTCAAATCTCTCCTCTGATGCCCCCCAGGGGTGAAATTCTTTAAAGCTCATTCACATCAGCTGGGCAGCAGGTTAACACCTGCTGTTCTCTGTGACATAGTTATGATGTGATAATACCCCCCTCCAATGGACCCCGCACTCGCTCAGCTCTCTTCCCCCTCCCCCCTCCAACGGACCCCACACTCACTCAGCTCTCTTCCCCCTCCCCCCCTCCGATGGACCCGAGCAACGCCGGGTATTTTTGCTAGTGTAATATACAGTGGATCAGTTTCTGCCCTCAGATACGCACATAAAATTCCAAATGACATCTCTGTGCATTTTATAGATGTAATCGGGGTGAAAGTAAGGGGTATGAGCTGATACAGTGTACCGGTAAAAAGTGGCCACCTGTACCAGCCTCTAATGCCTTATTATAAAGCACTGCTGTGGCTGTTGCCGGCAGAGAAAGGGGAGCAAAAGGAGCAGCTACTGCGGAGCTGGAACGCCGGGCAGCGCGGGCGGGCTGGCAGGGGGACTCTGACCCCCCCAAGCCCACCCCTTCTGCCTGAGGCCCCACCCCTTCCAGAAGGAGTGGGAGGAGCTTCCTCCCACACCAGCAAGAGAGAAATTTTACTTTCACCCCCGGATGGAATGGAGGGTGAAATTAATTTCTACAGTAAGTATGTGCAATGTAAGGGTCCCACTCCTCCTCCCACTGCAGTTAAAGACAAAATTATCACTGACCTCCATGGGAGAATAACAGGGTTCAAATTTACTATGAGAATCTTAGCTTCTGAGTGTTTCAAGTTGTAATGTTTGGGTTGTACCAAAGTAAGTTTATGTACTGACTTAAACAGTGTTTAACTGTGGAAACCACACGAACGGTTGGCTTCTATCCAAATGAAGTCATACTGGTTCTTTAAAAGGGATCTGCCAGTCAGGTGCCTTGCTTAAGTCCAATGGGACTTGGCACAGCAACAAGGTCTGTGCTTGTAGATTCTTTGTACAATTGGGGCTCACTTTGCTCCAAGCTACCGCCTGGAATAGTCATGTGTCTAGACTTGGGTGGGTGTCTGTGGATAAAGTCCCCTCTCGTGTGATTTTTGAAGCACAAGCTGGGAAAACTCTGCTGGAGATAGGTAAGGAAATCCAATATCAAGGAGTTACAAATAGGATAAAAACTCAAGTGAAATGCCAATTACCGTATGTTCCGGCGTATTGGACGACGGGGCGTATAAGACGACCGCCCAATTTTTGCAGTAAAAAAGCCGGATTACACACACACAAAAAAAAACCACCCCGCACATAAAGCGCGTGCACGCCGCTCTCCCGTCCCCGCCGCGGGCGGGCTGCTGGGAGCGCCCTGCTCTCCCGTCCCCGCCGCGTGGGCGGGCGCTCCCAGTGGAGCTGCGGGGAGCCAGCCCGGCTCCCCCAGCCTCGGTTCAGGCTCCGCTGGGCGGCCTGCGGGATCGCTGCGCGCCTGAGCTCCCGGGGCGCCCCGGGGCCCGAGCTGCTCCCGTTCCCCGCCGGCCCCAGACACCTGCAGGTTGGCTCGGGGGGGGAAGCGCCGCCCCGCCCACTGGGCCACCTGCGGGTGGGCTCGGGGGGGAAGCGCCGCCCCGCCCGCCGGGTCACCTGCAGCCGGCCCAGCTCCAGCTGCCCGGTGCTCAGGGTCCGGGAGGTGCGGAAGCCGCAGGGACTGGGCGGCAGCTCCTCGGCCTCCTCCTCGGCCTCCTCCACTCCCCCCGCCCGGACTCGCTTCCCCTCCTCCCACAGGAGCAGCCGCCGCCATTTTCAAAACCGTCAGACTCTCATACCCGGCGTATAAGATGACCCCCTAATTTTGAGAATATTTTCCGGGGTTAAAAAGTCGTCTTATACGCCGGAATATACGGTACATTGAAAGAACCTCTCAAAGAAATACAGAGTACAAATGCTCTGACAAATATTAGCATAATAAGAACTAGGAAACACTGTCTTCTAAACATGTTGTCTTTGAAAGGCAGGTTAGATGTGCCTGGGAAACTTTTGTGTTTTAACCAAAAATGTCCCAACATAAAACAACATCTTACGCTCATATATCATTACTTTCACACAATCCATGGTAACAAGCACATAAAGGAAAACACTTATATTCTCTATCAGTAGTGGTTCTCATAATATTATGGGCCAAACTGGGCTCTCAGGTACATCTCTGTACCTCCTCTGACTTAACTGGAGTTGCACAGGTAAGTGTAACCAAGAGGAGAATTCCACCCCTATAACCCAGAATTAAAAACAAACAACAATCTAATCAATATGATAAGCAGAACTGGAGTGTGAGAGTATGCTAAAGACCAATATGGATGGATCCTATGATCAAGACACACACAGTCCATACCAACAGCAGCTAAAGTCAATAGAAGATTTCCACTGACTTCTATGGGAATTGGATCAAGCCCTAAACCTTCCACTAACTTTAAGTAATGACTGAAGGACAAGAACAAGCCTCTCTATTTTGATTTTAAATTACCTATCATTTACTGACAGACAAAGGAGTTAAATCTGGCTTTTAAATCAACAAGATTTGTTGTTATCCTTTTTGATTTTCAAAATCCAACATTAAGAAGCAAGGGAATTCCATCACCATATATGCCTTGAAATCAAACTCCAAGTACTCATATCTAATAAAATTTCAAAATCAATTGAGATACGAATTTTTAATTTCTATTAACTCCTTTTTTTACTTTATATTTTTATCGCAGGGATTCATTTTAGCAGGCAGAAGGATACAAATGAAACAATTCCAAAATGGCTTTATTTCCCATGATCATTGTTCAAAATCATTCATTTGAAATCATGTTCACTTGTTTCAATATATTTTTATAGTTAAAAAAATCAACATGAAATGCTCATGTTGAAAGGAAAACATGCCAGAAAATGAGTAACAGAGAACAAAAGTCACCTCATTAAGCAAATTTAAGGTTAACTACAATGATTTTGAAATTCCATTTTAGAATACTTTGATAGTCAAGCATTTTTAACTGGTTTGCAAGCAAACTATTTATCTGAATACAGATTTTTAGCTAAAAGTTACTACTGTGCTCAAAAGAACACTTACCTGGATCATCTAAAGGCATATCAACAATGACTTGATCACTGTATTTTCCATATAGACCGTTAGTGCAAACCGCAACTATCTGTAGAACATAACTTGTATTGGGCAGCAGATTATTTAGAATAGCTCCCTAAAAGAAAAATCATGTTTAATCACATAAATGTGGATCCTTAGCATATTTTTTGAAAATGTTAGATTATTTTATTCTTAGAACAGTGATTTCTCATATGAGAGATAAGGTGGGTGAGGCAATATCTTTTATTGGACCAACTTCTGTTGGCGAAAGAGACAAGCTTTTTGAGCTACACAGAGCTTGTAGGAGCTCAGAAAGCTCGTCTCTTTCACCAACACAAGTTGGTCCAATAAAAGATACTACCTTACCCACCTTGACTCTCTAATATCCTGGGACCAAAACAGCTACAACAATGCAAACAACAATAAAAGATATTAACATTTTCTCAGATGAAACATTCTAATACACATTTTTTTTCATTTTATAGCCAGAAAAACAGGCATAAAACTTTAATTAATTGATTTTGTGAAATGTCCTAATGGCAGGTGACTGAATAACTGGAGAGAGTACATTTTTCTATGTTGAATATTAGTTTTAGATTCTGATATTCCTTGGGAAGCTTATGCAGCTTCAAAGGGGATGAATATAATTGTTTGTGTTGGTAAAGCACCATCATATTATAAATCACTGAGTCAATATTTATAGTAATCACAGAAGGATCATTGTTCAGATGCTGAATTTTTATTAGTTACCTGTGTACAACATCCTACAATCAAAGATCATCGGGGCAGAGGCTCTTACTGTATGATGAAATGTCTTGTGACTAACAAGATCTGAGTTTGACACCACAGGAATAGTTATTTCAAGGTATTACAGACAAATAGGAACATCAATCTTAGAAAATTAGCAGTGTAGTTGATGGTAGCTCTCTCCTGTATATTTTTTTGTTTGTTTGCTATTTTTTTAAAAAAATTGTCTCTGTGGCTGTATAGCCAAAGATACAAGCAGAGTTTCTACGAGCAGCGGCCAAAGACATTAATTCTAGCTGGATCAGCTCCATGACATAATCTCTCAGAATGATTCTTTGTGAGTGCTTCACCACCACCACTACTTTTGTATGAAACTTGAAGAGTTTACAGTTACCAAGTCCTGATACCCATCTGTCAGAAACTCATGTTTAGTCTGGTCTTCTCCATCCAATTGCTGATAAAAGACAGCAAATCTCTCAATCATGGCATCATAAACAACTCGAGGTCTTTCCCATGTAACGAGAAGGCTGGTATAGTTCTTTGGGTCAGCTTGGACGTTTTCTGGTTCTGAGCTGCAAACTAAGAACAGCATCATATTTATAAACAGCATAATGGATTCTGAGCATGGAGGGTGTGGTCTAATTCCCACGGAAATTAGCGTAAATCTATCCATTGATTTCCATGGGAGTTGGATCAGTCCCTAAAATTCTAAACTATGTAAATCTAAACTACTAAAGATTTACTTATGTCACCACTGTGTTTGGGTTGCTTTCCAACTGGTGGAAGAGGAGCTTTTCCTTTCTTTTTAATGATATTATCTAATAGAACAAAGAGATGTTGGTACATTTTGAGTTTTCACATTTTGATAAAGGTGCATATCTAGTCCAATGAAAATTAGAGAATAACATTCTTTTTGATTTGTGTTAGAACTGCTTATTGGTCATAAAATACTGGTATGCCCAGAAGGATAGATAGATAGATAGATAGAGACTAGATATTGTAATAATGCAAGTGACAAAATGGAAAAGTAAAGATTCTTAAGTACGTTTCTCAGGAAAAAAAAGTCTCTAATAGTCTATGATTTCATTAATCTGTGAAAGAGGAAGCCATTAGAGTAGGAGGAACTATATATTGCCCTGACAATATCTGCATTTTATGACATGTTTTGTAATAGATTTTTATAATTAATAGTATTCTTACAAGTTATTATGAGTGTACTCCTCAGCAGTAAGAATCTTAATAATAATGGCTGAGATTTTCAAAGGAGCCTAGCAGAATTAGGTGTCCAAGCCCCACGAGATTCAGTGGAATATAGGTGCCTGTTTTGCTATGGCTCCTTTTAAAATTCTAGACAATAGTATCTTCCATTTACTTAGCAGTTTTCATCAGAGGATAAAACAATTCCTAACTGCCAACAGTAATTGATTAATCCACATAACACACTTCCTGAGGTAGGTAAATATCATGCTCATTTTACAGATTGGGAAACTGAGAACAAACCTGCATAAAAACCTAGGGTAAAATCCTAGATCTATTGAGGTTAATGGAAGGTTTTGTTGTTAATTTCAATGAAATTAAGATTTCATCTCTAGATTTTTAAAAGTAGATTCTAATTTTAGGTTCCTTAATATTTTTTATTCTAAGTGTCTAAAGCTGAAAATTGTGGTCATGTTTGAAAAATTGGACCATAGTCACTTGTTCAAAGGTCAAGTGTCAGGGGTCACATGGTACCCATGAAAAAGATGGCTGCTTAGTCCTGGATTTCCTCATTTCCCACAGATCTATTGGTCTCCAATAAGTACTTTTCTAGCAAATTAGCAATAAGTTTCTGTGATAAAAGTTTAAATTAATCCCCTAGATAAACAGCAAACTGTTGAATATGGATTTTAATAAAAAAAATGAGAGGCAACAGAAAACCTAAGGGGGAGCTGAAGGAGGAGACCACAAGGCCACCACAGAATGTAGGCCAACATATTGCAGAAAAGAACTCTTTACAGACTGACTGGATTCAGTCTCAGAAGATATTGTGGCCTCTCTAAAGATGTAAGCCATGTAAAATCCCAAATGTCAATAAGCTTCAAAAGACTGTCATTGAAACCTGTGAAATTAAAGAAGAAACTGCCTCCTTAAATCTGAAACTAGACAAACTGGAAGAAAACCAGAATGACTTAGAAAACAGATCACAGAGAAACAACCATCACTTCTTGGGAACTATTGAGGATCAAGAAGAAAAGGATATTATCAACTTTCTTCAGATGCCGCTCCTTGACATGTTTAAATTGGACCTCCAGCTGCCCCCATTAGATTGAATAGGCTGCCCCCTGTATTGAAAGGGCTTGTTGAATACCTGGTACTAGAAGGCAGAAATCCGATAAGCTCAAGTCCACCATCTTCAAGCTGCTGAAGTTCAATGATAAAGTAATATTACTGAATACTGCCAGAAAAGCTCAAGCCTTTATGTACAAAGGCCACAAAATGTCTTTTTTCTGACTTCTCAGCTGAGTTTAACAAAAAGAGGGCTGCATTCAGTGGCATAAAGCAAATTCCAAGGGACCATTAAGTACTTATCCACCTTCACTAAGGATTTAGCAGGCATTTTGCAAAACCCCCTCTGAAGCTTGGCAGACATTTCAAAGAGTGAGACACTAAGTACCATCTACCAACTGAAGTATTATCTGCACTAATCAGCACAATTTGATAGAGAAAATCATGATATTATGATAACCACAAGTCCTTGGAACAGTCAATACTCCTGACATGTAAAGTAGACTATAACCTAAACCTTAAATAGGACTAATTATTCAATTTGTACAGGGCATTTGACAGAATATGAATATGATTTTTATATTGTTGTATTATTCATATTTACCGTAGATTTTGTACTAATTTATATTTGATTTACCAAATCAATTGTAAATTAACATGTGATAAATGTGCATATATGTATATGTGTGTGTGTGTGTGTGTGTAAAACTTCTGTAGGTAGGTATAGATCATATATGTTCTAGAATGCCCAATGGTATTTACAGGATAAATTTGACTTTAAATATATTTGCATTGAATATATTTAGACTATTATTAGATAATAGTGGGAGGGAAGAAGGGGACGGAATTGAAGCCATCAGGGATCTGAATATGCCCAAACTGGCTTGTTTTAAGTCTGTTAATTTTTTTTCCTTTTCTGTTACAAATATAGTTTGGAAGACACCTGATATTTAACTATAGATCGTTTTGTATACTTTATCCTCTTTGTATGCCTTCAACTGAACCTTTTTCATTCAAAACTAACCAGTACCTAATATGTATCATCGAAATGTAGCTTTACAATATAAATGGGGAAATGTGTGTCTTTGTGTAACAAGGTGCTGGCCAAGAGGCACTGAGCCAGTCCGTTAGCTCATCTCTCAGCAAAGGGAGTTAATTGGAGCTAGCAGGGGGTGGCTCTTCGAAGGGCTTAAGGGAAAGCACCTGTGAGCCTTTTGGGCCAGAAGGTTTGATAAAGCTGGCAGGAAGGAAGTACAGAGGGGGGGAACAGGAAAGGGAGGAGCGAGTGGCTGTTGTTCCTGGCTAGCTGCAGGACCTAGCTGTCTCTCGAGAGGCTACCTAAGTGTATTAGTAGTGTACAGAACTGTAGATAGGTGGTGGTGGTGGTAACTAGCACAGAGAAATAAAAGGGCACTGGTGCTGACAAAACAGCGGTCTCTGACTCATTTGTGCAATGAGCAGTGAAGGGCTCGTCTACACTTTGGAATAAGATTAGATATCTTACTATATCATTTAAAACGTTGTCATGAATTTTCTTAGTGTGTGCTCCTGGAATGCTTAATCAACCTTCCAAAAGAATTAAAATCAGATAAAAAAAGAGCCAAGTAGCTTATTGCAGGAAACTCATCTAACAGATGTACATGCCAATAGAATCAAGAAGATGGGGGTAGGTGCTGAGTATCATTCATCATTGAGTTCTAAGAGCAGAGGCACAACCCTCATAATTCATAAAATTTGCAATATATACAGTCTTGGTCTGATCCCGAAGGACGATGCATTCTTCTTGAAGCTTCTTTCAACTCAAAAAAGTTAATTCAAGGAAGCATATACAATCCAAGTGGAGGTAATTCTGAATTTTCTAAAGACATACAGACATTCTTTTTAATAAAAAAGATATTCCTGTAATTCAAGGGGGCGACTGGAATACTATGCTAGATAGACATCTGGACAAATCCAGTTACATGAGGCCCAGCTCTCAAAGCACAATAGGCCAACCATTATTATTAATGAATGAACTTTGATTTAAAAGATATATGGAGACTGAGGATGGCTCAGCCCAAGGAGGATGACTATATGTATTTCTCCACAGTACATTCATCTTACTTCCAAACTGACCTTTTTCTTGTGCCTTCAGAACTGATCCAGCATGCCTAGAAGCAGCTATTGATAATATTAATTTCAGATCATGCTACAATTATACTTATCGTAGACCAGGGGTAGGCAACCTATGGCACACATGCCAAATGCAGCACACAAGCTGATTTTCAGTGGCACTCACAATACCTGGATCCTGGCCACCGGTCTGGGGGCTCTGCATTTGAATTTCATTTTAAATAAAGCTTCTTAAACATTTTAAAAACCTTATTTACTTGACATACAACAATAGTTTAATTATATATTACAGACTTATAGAAAGAGACCTTCTAAAAATGTGAAAATGTATTACTGGCACACAAAACCTTAAATTAGAGTGAATAAATAAAGACTTGGCACGCCACTTCTGAAAGGTTGCTGATCCCTGTCATACACACTGGTTACACATCATTAAAATCATCTACATGGAAGCTGATACATTGATTCTAAAAGTTTTGTTCCATAGTTAACTCAGTCATGTCTAACTTCATAGAAGAAAATAAGCACTAATTTACCTCAGATACCATTTTTTGGGACACTCTGAAAGCTACTGTAAGGGGTGAATGCATAAAGTATGCATCCCAAAAGAAGAAAACGAGACTCAAGTTACTATGTTCTCAGAGCAAGGCAATAGATGAGTTGCAGAGACTGATCCAAATAATGAAAACATCCTACATTCTCTAATCAAAACCAAACAGAAATATAAGGAATGCTTATCCAGCCAAGTTGAATTTGTTTGACCCAGCAGGGTCAAAGATATTTTGAATGGGGGATATAAAACAGGTAAACTACTTGTCAGAAGACTTAAGGTGGGGCTAGCCACAACAATATTTTTTCCTTCTTATTAGAAGACAGGAGTACCATCCTTGAACCAACATATATAAATAATCAACTGAAACAATTCTATTGAGCCTTTATATAAAA
Organism: Sternotherus odoratus; assembly: GCA_032164245.1. NCBI lineage: Eukaryota > Metazoa > Chordata > Testudines > Kinosternidae > Sternotherus > Sternotherus odoratus. Next base: position 37,055,565 of record JAVMKO010000001.1, read on the forward strand.
TAACCAATTTGACTTTAATAAATTTGATGATTTCATCGAAGGCCTGTCTTTTAATACCCTAACTTCAGAACAAGTCTTGTTTATGGACAAAGCTATCTCTGGCAAGGCCCCTGGGATGGATGGCTTTCTAGAAGATTTCTACAAAACATTTTGTAATCAGCTATCTTCTATTCTTTCAAAGGTCTTCACTGAAACATTCCAAAAAGAAACCATGTCTCACAACGAAGGCTAAGATTTTGTCATGGATACTTTCAGTAAAAGTCACGGACAGGTCAGAGCAGTAAAGAAAAATTCATTGAAGCCATGACCTGACGGTGACTTTTACTAAAAATATGAGTGACAAAATGGGGATCTGTGGGTCCCCACACCTCCTGCAACAGGGCAGCTGCAGAGTGGCTAGGAGTTCCAGGGGCTCCCACCGCAGGTTGAGTGTTGGAGTTCCAGAGCCCTGCACAGTCCACGTCTGATAGGCTGTTTGACGAGGATTCTGAGCTCTTTAGAAGAGGCTACATAAATTCTAATTATTTTTAATGTCCCAACTAATCATTCTATGACCCTCAAAGGAGAGAGCACTATGGAAGATTAAAAAAAAAAAAAAGATCAAGAGAGAGAAGAAAACTGAAGGAGTCAAGGAAAAAAGAAACAGAAGCAAGAACACATACAAGATAGACACGTTAAGTTCAACATTTATTTATTAGAAAATGTTTGTGGGACTGAAATTTGCCCTCTGAAATAAAAGTTAGTTCGTGAGTACCATTGTTCTGTTCATTATGTTTCCCATCCATCAACCTTTCCATGCCAGGTCCGCCTAACACCTCAATACTCTTCAAAAAACACAGGTGATTGAATAAAAATTACATGGGAGAATCAGATTTTGTCACTTTATTGCTTAAATTACCAGAGAACTGAACCATTGTGAGGTGTAAATTAGCACATCTGGCCTAAGTGGTTTATCCCTACATGACTAAATCACATTAAGTTAGTATACAAACTATTTTGCAAAGACTAAACTAAAAGATGACAGATCACCTCACTTTACACTGCAGAGTATAGTGACCTAGTCCACAGTTTAATACATATAATATTATTTTCTATTCTAGCCTGGAACAGCTATGAAAATCTTTATTGAAGTTAATAGAGAGAGCTTTTCAGATATCACTTTCCATTACAATCTCTAATCCTACTTCTAGGAGATATTAGTACCCTGGAATTCAATCTAATGCTCCTTTCACAAACTCTAATGACCTGTTGCTGTGATAAGCTCAGGGTTTCCATTCTGTCCTCATCTGCTCTGCTGATTTCAGCATTGTCAAATCCATTCTCCTTCTCCAAATCTTGTTCTCTCCTGAGGCGATAGTGGCTCCAGCCTCTTCTGGCTTCTTCTTATCTCTCTGTCCATTCTTGCCATTCATCTTATCCCTTCACTCACTCTCTGTGGAGGTTCTACATAGCTCAGTCCTTAGCCATCTGTCTTTTCCTTTTACATCCTCTCTAAAGTCCCAATTCTTCCACGAGACTGACAAGCAACTGGCCAACTAATAACAGACAAATTGAGATATCGCTGATATTTGTTCATTTAAATTTAAAAGCATATATAAAATTGTATATGTTGACTGTGCCCCTCACCCATCATATGTCACTTGTCTTTTTAGACTGTGAAATCTTTGCAGCATGGACTGTGTCTTTCTCTGTACACAGAAAGCACAGAGCATACCTTTTTGGGGGCTGCTACTACAATGTAAATAAAAATGACAAACAAAAAACTGTGTTAAAAGAACATTGTTAAGGTTGCAAAGTCAAGGACTCAAAAGGTAGGGAAAAGTAGAAATAAAGTCAATCTCCCTCTCCTTGTTCATGTGCATATGATATAGCCTTTAATTACATGATCACATGCTATTCATTCCATAGGGCCCCTGCCTCGTTCAGTCACAGGATGGATGGTGTAGTTTTCAATTTTTGTTTTCTCCTGACGGTTCAATGTGTGCCCCTAGCCTAGGCCTTATTTACTGTACTCTATGCAAACCCTGCTCTGAAGACAAAAATTAATTTCCTCATGGGCTTTACTCTGATTCCAGTTGCTTTGGCATATAAGTACTTCACAAACATTAACTAATTTATTTTAGCAAGACCCCAGTGAGGTGAGGGGATGGTATTATTTCTTTGGAGCAGGGACCTGAAATTGGTTGGGGAATGGCCTTTGAGTACCTGTATAAACTTGAAAGCTTGTCTCTCTCACCAAAAGAAGTTGCTCCAATAAAAGACATGTCCTCACCCGCCTCCTCTCTCTAATATCCTGGGACCAACATGGCTACAACTACTCTGTAAATAGATATGCCTTTTGCCATCTGTGTGAAAATCTGTCCAAATTTGTCCATTTTAAGCTTTTGAAAAATTATATTTAACACATGCTTGTAGAGAATTCTTAGATTTTAGCAGCTAAATTCCCCAAAGATTCCATGAGGACAAATCTTGTGAAGACAAAATTAGTTTGCAACAGAGGGTCAGGAGCTGACATTGAACTTTTAATTAACTTTGCAATTTTCATCTTGACCACATGAGGGCACTCAAACTAAATACTGTATTGTTTTACAAAAGCAAACTTCTCTAAAACAGACTGGAGGAAAGCTTTAAGTTATTTTTTGTATGAGCAAATAAAACAACAAAGATTAGTGAACATGTCTCCCCCCCCCCCCCACAGGACAAACTAAAGATCCTTATAAATTATTCTTAAACCTATCACTGTGCCCGTTTTCATAGTTTGGATGTACAGTGGTGATGTGTTTTCATTATAGTGATGTCTTCATTATAGTGAATTCCTTTAGGTGCAGTATGAGAGAATATGAACAATCACAATAAATTGTTTCAAACCACTTTCAATTACATTGTCACTCCAACGGTTGCTATTACAGTTCCTGCCCTCTAGATGGCATAAGGAAATCAATACAAATAACCAGAGAATTTTTCCCTTTTCAATTGTAACCAACCATGACGAACAGGGATGCTGGAACAATTTGTATAGTGGTGGTGCAGCCATTGAACTAAACTATAAACCCTGTATATTGAAAACCACTTCAAGCTAGGGGGTGTAAGAGCACTCACAGGATTCCTATTCTAGAACCTATGATGCGGGATGCTGTTCATAACCCTGTTATGCATAACAGTGCTCTGTTGAATTGACTGTATGGGGAAGTAACTGGCCCACCTCCCTCTTCCCATGGGAATTCAGAGTCTTTCCATGGTGAAAGGGGGAGGTTGAAATTGAGAGTGACTTGGCAGTCCTATGCATTATCAGGTGCCTATATCTTTTTAGTCACCCTCACTTCAAGTTGTAGCTGAGCACTACTACTACTAGTGAGCACTGCAGATAAGGATGATATCGTTTAAATCATCACTTTAAATCATCTAATGCAGTGTTCAGTTCCGTCCCCTCCCTTCTGCACAAGCAGCAACCCTGAGAGCAATAGATTCCTCTCTAGGATAGGAAACCAAAACCAATCTAAGCTAGTCAATGAGGCCAGATGAATGGGACCAGAAGCCTCCCCAGTGACTCAAAGAACCTAGACACAGGAAGAAGAGGCCTAAGCAGACTGGAAAGTACAGGAGGCACAGGATTGAGAAGGAGAAGCTGCCAGCTGGCATAGGACAATAGTCCTAACAGCTGTTGGGGGGAGGGGAGATCAAACACACTGCAGGCGATATAGAGCCCAGAGGATGCAGATCCAGCATTCTAGCAGCTGAATGGGAGAAAGTTAGTTAGAGGAAGATGAGCAGCTGCAGGGAAAATTTCTGGAAAGAAGTAGCCCATTAGTTGAAGAGTGTGGGGAAGATTTAGGCAGGGGGAATAGGGAGAGAAGACTGTTTGATAGCAGGGCTCACAGAACAATGGGCTTTCTGTAGGAGGAGGAGCAGTGACCACCAGATAAAATAACTGAAACATCTTCATACAATTCACAGAAAGCCAATATCCAAAACCAGTGGGGCAAAGGTTCCAGGCAGCTATTAGCCTGAGGACTTAACTTTCCTGGCCTAGTTGAAAAACACCCCCAAACCACTTCTTCCAAACCACATTCATGAAATTTAAAAAAAATAAAGCCACTAATTGCCTCCCATACCCACTACATTCTGCTAACAATGCCAGCTTCTATGCTGCATTAATTGCCTTTTCTACACCCACCGCAGGGTCTAAACTAGCACTTATTGAGATCTATGAAAAACTTCCCACTGGCATGAGTGGGCACTGGATCAGGCCTTCTGTGCCTTTCTGGATGCTACTCCCTTTTGAGTGTAATGACTTTCCTGCCCACTGAGCCACCATTCTCTCCTCTTTCATCTACCTCATGAAAACGTATCTCAAAAAGCGAGTTTAAAATGAAATAAACAGTAAATAAAAAAAGAAACCCTCAAACTGTTCCCTCTTTGGACTGCCCAGTGTCTCCTGTCTTCTGTTTAGCAAAGTTCTTTAGAGCAGGGACTGTCTAACTCTGAGGGGTTTTATCACTTTATGGATGCTAAAAAAATAATAATGATGTGACCTACATTTAACTCTGAGCTCTGAACACAAAATCCAGCATTCAGGGACACTGGATTTGTGACACTTTCTGAAAAACCAGGGACTTTCGGCTACCTATGTATATTTATAAATGCTCTGCCAGAATGGTCTGGCGATTGTTCTTCCTGCGTAATTAATCTATTTATGATTCAATACACGTTATTGATAAGCAGGAAAAATTAACTTTTTTTCCAGACTATCCTGTGCAGGACAACACAACTGAATGGAAATGGCTTTTGCAAAGTGAACCGCATTGTGTGCCATCTGATGCGCCACAGGTTTAGTGACATGTCATTGCTTGAAAGCACAGGCACTGATTTTTGGTGTTGCTCTGCTAGCAGTGGGTGGGGCCTTGTGGGAGTAAGGCTGAGTGGGGACAGGGTCTTGGAGAAAGGCCTTGGGGGAAAGAGACTGAGTCGGGGTGGTGCCTAAAAGCAGAGCACAGGCAGGGCTTCAGGGGAAAGAGACTAAAGAGGAGCAGGGCCTCGGGGTGGAATGTCAAGCAGAGCCTTGAGGAAGAAAGAGGCTGAGTGGGGGGTGGGGCCTGGGGTGGAGGTCAGGCAGGACTTTGAGGGGAAGAGGCCAAGCAGATCTTGGGCAGAGCAGGGGGCAGGGCCATTGTCTGGGCGCTGGGGCCAAGAAAAGATTAATCCTACCCTGCAGGTACTGAGCACCCCTATCTTTTTTCTGGTGGGTGCTTGAGCCACCCATGGAGTTGGCATCTGTGCTTGAAAGCCACTTAGTGATGCCTTTTGCTGGACTAGGAGGTATGTCACATACCACAAAATGCAGCAGCCCGAACTTCAAAATCCTACACTACATGTTGGTCAGGCATGTTGTGTTTCTGGGCTCCATGTAATTCACTGTTATTTTGGTCAAAACAGTGATGACTTGTTGACTTAGCTAAAAAAGAAAGCTGCCATCCACTAATGAGACAAAGTCCTATATAGACCTGTTTGAAATATTTGCAAAAAAACCCTCTCCAAATCCCACACAGAACTGGTCTGTTTTCATATTGGGTTACCAGACAGGTTCATAAACAGTTTGAATGATTCTAGGTCTAATTTTGAGGGAACCTAGGTCAATTTATGGTTTTACATCATTTGCTATGTTATCGATTATTCTTCTTCAAGCACTTTAAAACCCTGCCCCAAATAGACTGCAACTCAATGTGACTTTAGAAGTTTGGTTTGGTTTCAATTTTGATGTGGATTCAGGTGAATTCCAAGAGTTTTGACTGAGTTTGGCTTTGAGATTTGGAATTCAAAATTGAAAGTGACACTCTGGGTATTGTTTGTGAGACCATGATAATCAGTCCAAGGAAAATGTGACCATTTCTGTCTTGCTCCCAAGCTCCAGGATACACCAAGGATGCACCCCAATTCTGAGGGCCAGCCCCAACCCAGACATCACTTAGAGCTGTCCAGCAATAGCTCTAAATTTAGCCACTGTAGTACGGTTTTCAGTGGACCCTATGGCAGTGGAGGATTGGCCTGGTCAAGCTCTGCTATGCTACAACACATCTTCTATGCTGAAAGAAGGGGAGGTACAGGGCAGGTTTACACTACAATCTGGATCAATCCACCAGCGGTCAGTTGAGCGGGGCTAATGTAGATCCACCAAATCTACAGCAGATCGCTCTCCAGTCGACCCCCGTCCTCTACCCCTGATGAGAAGAGTAAGGTACGTCAACAGAAGAGTGTTTTCTGTTGATCCCCCACGGTGTAGACCCTGTGGTAACTCGACCTAAGGTATGTTGATTCCAGCTACATTATTCACGTAGCTGGAGTTGCATAGGATAGGTCGACTTACCGCAGTAGTGTAGACATAGCCTCAGATGTAGGGCCCAGCAGCGGCACAGATGTGTCAGCACCAGAGGTCCCTGTGCCAGGGAAATTGTCTGCTAGTGATTTGTGGCTAAAATTTTGTCTCCTTTATGAGTGGTATTAAGAGGCCATAATTAGGCTTGCGGCTGTGACCCAATATCTGCATGAGATCCCATAAAGAGAAATTGCTGAGTTTCACACAGCTCTAGTTCTAGGGAAATGCAAAACATTGGGTTAAAAGGTGTTTTATGTTGAACACACACTATTGGTCTAATTTTAAGAACCTATAGGCTTTTTATGTCTTTACTGACTCTGGGTAAGATTACCAGGAGCTGTATTTCTACAGTTATCCTACAGGACACTATGAGAGGAGCACATTTGCTGACACATTATATAATCAGCTTTGTGTCTGTCAATATTATTTTCAGATGTATATTAACAACAATTGATCATTGTTAGACATAAATAGATTTTCATTTCAGCTGTGGCTGGGGGCAGATAAAGGGCTAAAGTTTTCTCCCAGGCTTTCTGTGTTGGGCCCTGAAGTGTGGCTTTAAGTCTACTGCTAATGAACAGTATGCCACATACAAAAATTACATGCTACACTGTGCAGGCTTAGAGGATGAAATACCTTTCAACCTAAAACAAAGCAATCCCTGCAAGGTAAGTTTGCCAACGCTGGAATGGCTGTGTGGAAATTCCTGACAGCTCATTTTTAACCCAGTGTGTAATTTAATAGAGAACGTATTTCTCATCACTAGCAGCCTTTTAGACCTCATAGGAAAATTCCACTCAGATAATCAATAATAAATAACAACAACAACAATAATAATAAATGAAAGGTGCAATCCTACTCTCTCTGAGAGACTGCATTGATTCCAACAGGAAAAGGATTTGGCCCTCATTTCCTTATTATATACTTTTAACTTTTCAAATGGGCACTTGAATAAGGCTCATGTTGCAATTTCTCCTATGTTAACTGAAGGGAAGTCAGAGATTTTTCTTCTGCTAATTACAATATGAGTTGTAGTTTCTGTTAGTTATAGAAAATAAATGGCATATGATTCCATTTATTACTGAAGTTTTCTGTTCATGCTTTAATTTTTATGTTTCAGCATTTCAGTGCTCCTTAAGATCCTTTCAGAACAATGAGAGTTTTCTTTTAGTTTCTTTATTTACTACCTGTTCCAAACAAGCACTCCTCAAATACTACAAATCTGAGTACTCAAATGAGCACATTTTAGATAAATATTGTTCTTGATACATGTCCATAGCTGATGTTAATATTAAAGGAAGCTACACGTATTCACATCAAGAGTAATCACCCTTTCATTACAGTGAGTTAACACATTAGATTGAATTGTAAAATATGTGCACACCTGGAATTTTTATTAACCCATGCCTAGCCTTCCATTTTGCCTATGGGTAAAGCAGAATGTTTAACCTACAATTAGCAACTTTAAATTCCTACTTCAGAACAAATACTAAATGTGTTTGTTGCCGGGGTGATATGAAGAGCAGAATAAGTATGTTTCTTAAGCTCCGTAGATGGAAAACACTTGGTTCTGTGTCTGTATTTCTACACTGCAATAAAAGACCCCTGACTTGGCTGCAACTGGCTGCAACTGACTGCAACTGGCTTCAGTGAGCTGACGGGCTCATAAGACTCAGGCTGCAGAGGTAAAACTTACATTTGAGCTTGGGTTCTGGGGCCAAACCCCACCTCACTGGGCTCCAGCCCGAGCCGGAACGTTTACATTGCAGTTTTTAGCCCCATAGCCTAAGCCCCATGAGCCCGACTCAGCTGACCTGGACTCTGAGACTAAGTACAGCAGGTGGCTTTTTTGCAATGCACACATACCCTGTTACATAGGTCTATCAGTCGTTTGTGAAAATGTCTGTTGTGCTAGTCTGAAACTGGAAGTTATAGAAAAGTCAAACTGTATTCGTGCAATGTTAAGTATGAGGTTTTACTTGCACAACAGTCAGACATTTTGGATACATACAAAATATTTAATCAGTAGTGGAGTTTAGGTTACTGACTGTGTGACTGAGAGCAGAAAAGGGTCTTGCTAACTTTAGATAGTTTCTCTACTTATGCACAATGAAAGGGCAGAAAGGGGAAAGCTGGCTACAAATCCACCTATGCAGTTCTATCCCCCATGGTGCAAATCCATACACTTCAGCGTCAGCAGAGAGAGAGCTCTTACAGGCTTTTGGGGTGGGATGGGAAACATAGAGCAGTAGTCCACTTTCTGTGGCACTATCCCCCCACTCTGCCTCCAATTTCTATGTGGAAATCCACGTGTGTGTGCGTGTGTGTGCAACACAGCTCAAAGCTGCAGTAACTCCCTCTGGATTTCTTCAACTAGTGCTAGTGACCTGCAGGGACATGATCATTGGCAGAAATGCTGCCAGATGGAGAGAGAGGAAGAGTAGAAGAAGGGGCCATCCATGCAGATGCCTTCTCTCACTATGAGTATGGGGTCTCATCCCCATGGGAAACGTTATCTGCCCCCTTAACACGTCCTGACGAGATGCGATAAATCGATCCCCATAGATCGATTTCTATGCATCGATCCAGGCGGTAGTGTAGACAAGGCCTAACAGAAGATGGTCCAATAAAAAAAATTACCTCACCCCCCCCCACCTTGTCTCTCTAGTATCCTCAACTGACATGGCTACAGCACCACTGCGTGCCCCTCAAGATGGCAGCTTTGATCATTGCTGAAGCAATTAAAAGGGCTGCCTGGGGATGCTTGCGCTGATGTCCTCTTCACTAAATGTGCTCTGTAGATGCAAGAATTTAATTTTCTACTCCATTTAATCCAGCATTATTTTTTATGAGCACTAACTTGTCTCTTAAAGCTGTGCATTATTAGGCTCTTTTCTTCTTCAAGTTAAAACCAGCATCTTATTATTGGGGTCAATATTTTACTTAAAACAGTCTTTTAATCTGTGAAGCCTGCAGTAGTAATGACTCTGTAAATACCTGCTTCATGAATTTCTTCTTGGCCAGTGTATGAGGAAAACACCTGTCCAAAGAACTTATATTGTTGTTCTCTAAAGTTGTTTTGCAGGTAATCCATTAGCATGACATAGCCAGACTGCTGCATTGTAAGGACTTCACAAAATACAGCCAACTGAAAAAATAAAAGACAGAGCACTTCTCATAAGAAGTCATAAAAATAAACTGGATTCTGATATTAGGCACAACCTTGAGAAAAGAAAGGTGTGTAGATTGTCTCACTTCAGCATTAATCTCAGGAAACATTGTGATTCAGACACATACCTCTGAGGGTATGTGTACACTGCAGACAGACACTTGCAACTGGCCCATGCCAGCTGACTTGGCTTGCGGGACTCAGGCTAAGGGGCTGTTTAATTGCAGTGTAGATGTTTAGGCTCAGGTTGCAACCCAAGCTCTGGGAGCCTCCCACCTCACAAGGTCCTAGAGCCCAGGTTCCAGCCTGAGGGTATGTCTACACGATCCACTGGATCGGCGGGCAGTGATTGATCTATCGGGGATCAATTTATTGTGTCTAGTGTAGACGCGATAAATCGATCCCCGAATACGCTCCTCATTGACTCCTGTACTCTACCTTGGCGAGAGGCAGAAGTGAAGTCAACTGGGGAGCGGCAGTGGTCAACTCACCGCCGTGTGAGCGGCCAGGTAAGCCGACCTAAAATATGCCGACTTCAGCTACAATATTCACATAGCTGAAGTTGTGTATCTTAGATCAACCCTCCCCCCCAGTGTAGACCAGGCCTTAATTTCTATAAGACAATTAAACAGCCCCTTAGCCTGCTCTCCAGTAGCCTGAGTCAGCTGGCATGGGCCAGCCGTGGCTTTTAATTACAGAGATACCCTGAGTTGCTACTCCTCCAGTGCTTCCTACTTGCTTTCTTTGGGTAGTAGTTTACCTTTGCACAGGTACATAGTCAGAATCTAGCCATGAATGAAAAGGAGGGGGCGGGGAATTGGAGGCGATTACTCACACAAACAGATTTTAATTGAAACGTGCAAATGAAAAGCTAGAAAAAAATAAATGTTAGGTTGTTAGGCTAGAAAGTAATGCCATGCACTTTTACCACATACGTGAAAACAGTTTTTCCTTTCAAATAAGAACAATTATTTCTTTCACGTGGATTAAATGAATTACCTGGTTTTCAGAAATGCTAATAGTATCTTTAAACACAATCCATTCGACTGTCTCTGAGCAGGGAGGTGTCGACAAAGATCCATTATAAGTGTAATATTTGTCCGTTGAGTTTGGCAAAAGGTTCAGCAAAACAAATGGTTCTAATGCAGCCTGTTTTCCTGCAAAACATTTATATTCAAATTATGAAGATATTAAAAGCTGAATAAAACAAAAGTAGAGCCTCAAAATGGAAGTTTCTTCAAACGAAACAAAGGAAGGTTTGAGGACATTTGTAGTCTGATTTCAATGGCTGTTCAGCCTACAAAAGGTTGGGTCCTTTGCACTTAAGTTTTAACAAAGATCCTAAAACAATAATTCTACTGGGTCAGCAGATGGTTCTAATGAGCTTCTTTATGGAAGGCTGAAGTTTTTAGCAGTAAAGTCAGAACTCCCAATCTTCATCTCAGTCAGCTTCAAAGAAATGCTTTTAGGCTTTGTGCCTGGAACTCCCATAAAGTGCTGAATGACCTAGATCACTACTGAACTCAGAGTCAAGATCATTCAATACATCACATTCACAGTACCTTTTATCCTCTGTGGGGCAGGGAAGACGTATGAAAGCTGTAGACGGTGTGCTGTCTAGTCCAAAGAAGTGTTACTTCATTGGAACACACTGAGCATTACAATACTCTAGCCTGGAGCAAACTGTGTTGAGATGCAGGAAATAGTGAAACATGGAGAAAAAGAATCAGAAAGCTCAAGGAACAATGTTACAAGAGAAAGAATGGTAGATGAAGACCTCTTTCAAGATGGTGGAACACTTCAGGTGACTCCCCTGTACACAACAGTAAAGGATGGTCTACACAGGGAGCTCACATCAGCGCAGCTACATTTCTTACAGTGTGAACACTTCACATCCATGACTTCACACTCATAGATGTAGTTATACTAACCTAACCCTGGGAGTAGACAGTGTTAGGTCAACAGAAGAATTTTTCCATCAACCTAGCTACTGCTGTGAAGATCGAATTATTTAACTAGATATATGCTAAATTGCAATCTAAACAGCAATCTGAAGGTGCCTAGCAGAATACTACAGATAGGTGGAAATATTTTGCTCAACACTGTAAATTATTCCCCTGTCATCAGATGTGGACAAGAACAAGTAATTTTGAAAGAAAGGGTGGTTTCTAAGACTTCACCCAGTAGAACAACTGTGATTCTGTGCAATAAAATGGCCAACAGTTTATAGCAGAATGTTAAGGACACTAAATGGGGTTGAGTTTCAAACACCATTGAGGACAGATATAATACAAAGGGACATGACTAGGTTAGACATAGATGCATATGGGGAAAATAATTTGGAATGGATATTTATTGAGAGAGGGAAGTTTACAAAACAGCAACATTGAAATGAACCGAGGGATGATAACAAACAGCAAATTATATAGACCTAAATCAGATTTTATCTAAAATCACATCTAAAAGGACCAGTGGTATTTTAGAAGTGACAAAGAGTCCTGTGGCACCTTAAAGACTAACTAAAAGTATTGAAGCATAAGCTTTCGTGGGCTAGTACCCACTTCGTTGGATGCTGCATCCGACGAAGTGGGTATTAGCCCACAAAAGCTTATGCTTCAATACTTTAGTTAGTTTTTAAACTGCCACAAGACTCTGTTATCTCTGATTAGTGGTATTTTAGACAATCACAGTCATCATCTCATGGAAGTGGGTTGTCCGAAAGCTGATAAATTCCCCCACTTGAGGAAGCTGGTCTAATCTCTGCCAGATCCAGTGGCTGGTTCCTGCTACCTCACAGGCTGAATCTCAGTCAGCTCATCCTCATCCAAGCCCCAATTCTGGCAAGATACCGGGGAAGTGGATGAACCGCACCAGCCATACATTTACACACGTGACTAAATGAGTAAGTGGGACTCTGGACTCCAGCCCTGAAGAGGGGCATTGGGGCTCAGAGCTTTGGGCTTCTGTCCCATGGGGCTCCTGGACCCCTTGAAACTGGCTCGGGGGCCAAAGGCATCCATGGGGAACCCCTGCTGTAGGGGGTGCTGGTGTGGATAAAAGTTGGAATGTGGATTGGATACAATTTAATTACCATGGATGTAGATCAGATGCAGATCCAAATTTTTGTATCTGCACAGGGCTCTAGATGTACCCTCAGAGTCTAGGATCCTGGCTCCACAGCAGGGAATACCAAAGACCCATGTCTAAGCAGCGCTTGGCTCCTGTCTCTGCGGCAGGGAGCACGGAAGCCCTGAGAACGACAGCTTGGGCTGAAGAGCTCAAGGCTTTCAGGTTCTCTGCCATGCAGCCAGGAGTCTTGAAGTCTTGAGATGGGCTTCCAGGGTCCATGGTTCTGGGATGGCCCTGCTATGTGGACTCTCCAGGGGCAGTGACCCCAGGACTTCCAGGCTACCAGGTCAGCTGGCTCATCATGCCCCTGATTCCCGAGTTGGACCAGAAGTCTGGAAGACTAGGGGTCTTCGTGTCTGGATTTGCAGATCCTGGGATCATGGGAAGCTGCTGACTGAAACTGACAAGAATATTAATTTCTGTCAGTAGCTGTCTGTCCCACTGGTCGGGGGAAGGGGGGCGGGGGGGGGGAGGCGGCTCTGCATTTTAATTTAATTTTAAATGAAGCTTCTTAAACATTTTAAAAATCTTATTTACTTTACATACAACAATAGTTTAGTTATATATTGTAGACCTATAGAAAGACCTTCTAAAAACGTTAAACTGTATTACTGGCAAGTGAAACCTTAAATTAGAGTGAATAAATCAAGACTTGACACAATACTTCTGAAAGGTTGCTGACCCTGATCTAGACTGTTCTCAGTGGTACCAGATAACAGAACAAGGAGTAATGGTCTCAAGTTGCAGTGGGGGAGGTTTAGATTGGATATTAGGAAAACCTTTTTCACTAGGAGGGTGGTGAAACACTGGAATGGGTTACCTGGAGAGGTGGTAGAATCTCCTTCCTTAGAGGTTTTTAAGGTCAGGCTTGACAAAGCCCTGGCTGGGATAATTTAGTTGTGGTTAGTCCTGCTTTAAGCAGGGGGTTGGACTAGATGACCTCCAGAGGTCCCTTCCAACTCTGAAATTCTATGATTGTATTTCCTTTCAGAACCACCATGTGTCAGTGTTTTCTAAATGATTTTTTTTTTCATGATTTCCAGTTTGAGAGAAATTTTGAAACATTTAGCTTTGGTCCGACAGAACAAAACCAGATTTCAAAGTAGGATTTTTCATTTCTGAAAATTTCAGTGAGTTTTGAACAGTTGTAATAATGAATCGTAGCTGATTTACACAATTCACTTTGTCCTCATAAGCTACATAAGTTCCATCACTTTGTTTTGTGTTTGTTTGATGGAGACAAATATCTGCTTCCATTTTGGGAGCTAAATGTTTTAAAAGTTTATGACATATCCTACAATAACTAATCCTAATAAATAATCAACACTTTACGTTTAAATATATTTCAGAGGACTTTTTATAAAAGATAGGTATTTTTATCCCCATTTTATAGCCAGAGAAACTGATGAGCCAGGCAGGGTGAGGATATATCTACACTAAAGCTGCCAAAACAGCACAGCTACAGTACTATAGCTGTGCTGCTGTAGTGGTGTAGCATATGAACTTCTTACGTTGACACAAGGGGTTTTTCAGTTAATGTCAGTAATCTTCCTCTCCAAGAGGTGGTAGCTAGGTCAATGTAAGAATACTTTCATTGACCCAAGTCAGTCTATACTAGGGGTTAGGTGTACCTAACTATGGCACTCGGGGCATTACATTTTTCATAGCACTGAGTGATGTAGTTAGCTTGACCTAAGTTTTAGGTGCAGACCAGGGCTTGATTACTTATCCAAGGTCATTGGCCCTGATTTAGAAAAGAATCCTCACTCATGTGCTTAATGCTTTCCTCAATTGGGGCCTCAGTGAGACAATATAAGTAACAGAAACTACGTTTCCTGAGGCACCATTCTCTACTCAGCATGCTCTAATGTAAATGAACAGACCATTTTTTTTTACAAAGCAAAGCATTCACGCACTGAGTGGAAATCTGCTCCGAATGACACCAGTGTAAATGTAAAGTAATTTCATGGAAACTGAGTGAGTTATTTCAGACTGACACCAGTGTCACTGAAAGTGGAATATAGCCTCCTGACATTCATAAAATCTCAGTCTGTTCCAAGAACTAGACTTGTAAGACAGATCTTTGTTTGCAACAATAGTTGTATTTGTCCTACGAATTGCACAGAAAACTCACATATCTTTGACTAAAAAACCTTAATGAATAAATTGGTAATTTCTCTTGACCAAACACTGAAAGTGTAGCAAAGGCCTTGGAAAAGTTTAATGTAATCACTTTGTGATTCAGGCTCTTCTAGTTTTTTCACGTAATCATTTTTGGGGGAAATATAACAAATTTGTGACTTTTTCTTAAGTTTGGTTTTAACAAAAGTGACCAAATCCAGCTTTGGTAGGTTCATGGTTCCCAATAGCCTCAATAATGGGAATAAGTTTTGCATTCACATTCAAAAGCAGATTTTGGCCCAACCAATAACCAATCAAGCAAGAAGATAAACTCACCAAACCGGCTAACACTATCTACTCCTTTGATGACTGCATTATAATCCATATTATCTTCCAGGCCAACCTGTTAAAGAGAAATTGTATACTTTATTAAAAACAGGGTTTAATAAAACAATGAAAGTTATACATTAGCTGAACAGGCAAAACAGGATTTAATGAAGAGTAATCAAACATATTTGCCCAATTGTTTTTTGTGTAAAATAAATTAGAAATATATATTACAGTAAAACCACCATTTAACGGACTAATTCGGGTGAGGGGGTGTCCGTTAAATCAAAAATTCTGTTATTTAATAATAATAAAAAAAATGAGCTGTCGGAGCAGAAGCCCGCCCGCCACAGGGTCGGGGCGGCAGTTCCGCAGCCCGCCCGCTGCCGGGACCCAGGTAGCAGCTGGGAGCCGTCAGTCAGCCTGCCCGGGTCCCAGCAGCCCTCCCGCGGGCCGGCAGCCCGCAGCCCACCCACGGGAGCTGGCAGCCCGCAGCCTGCCTGCGGGCGGGAGCCGGCAGCCAGCCCGCCCGCTGCCTGGACCCGGGCGGCAGCCAGCAGCCAGCCCGCCCACTGCCTGGACCCGGGCGGCAGCCGGCAGCCAGCCCGCCCGCTGCCTGGATCCGGGCGGCAGCCGAGAGCCGGCAGCCAGCCCGCCAGAAATGGATCAGGAATGCATCAGACTTGCTCAGAAATTTTGTCCGTTGCATCCGAAGTTCGTTAAATCGAGGTCCGTTAAATCGAGGGTTTACTGTAATGTGATTACTATATATACCAGAACCATTTAGCTTCAGATTGGATATTTGCTATATTTAAAAGCAAAGTTAATGCCATAGTTATACAAAATGGTTACCTCAAATAAAACTGATAAAGCTCTTAACTTCCCATTTCCTTTAATTGCCTCCTCAAATTTTGCAAACTGATCTGCATCATAGCAATAGATTTGCATCTGTAAATATAAAGATTAGATCTTCAATTTTCAGAGGTATACATTACATCAGTGGTCCCCAACCCCCGGTCCGCGGACCGGTACCGGTCCGTGGAGCATTTGGTACCGGTCCGCGGCCGCGTTCCCCTCCGCCCCGCCCCTTCCGCTTCCGGCCGCTTTCCTTTCCGCTTTCCCTTCCGGTTCCGCATTTTTCTGATTTTCCGCCGTTTTCCTGCGGCTTTTCGGCGGACATGCAAGGTCCCGCCGCTCCGACAAATAAAAAAGCCACTGATTTCTGCGGGTTTTCGGCGGGCATACAACGGTCCGCCGCACCGCACAGAGCCCCCGGGCCGCAAGCAGTACTCGGCCGCGTTGACCGGTCCGCGTTCATCAAAAGGTTGGAGACCACTGCATTACATGATAGAAAAATCTTTAAAGGAATTTAAAGAATACAATTATTTATTTCAGATATTCCTACTCTGAAAAAAATCTTGAAGCAGTAACAAACTTTAATTCTAATAAATGCCTCTTCTGTAGTTCTCTCATTCATTGCCTGAAAATTTCTATGTTCCTTGAATCAGGCCTTGTTTCATATTTACAAACATAAAATTTAAATATTACTAATTTGGATTTGAAGGAAGATTATATACACACACCACATTCCCTAATCAAATGATAAATTAACATCTTTAACAAGTAACTTGATTACTTGCAGGACTGTACAGTATTGAGTCTATTACAATTCATTACCTCAAGAGGAAATTTTTGTCCTTCTAAACTATGTTCTGATCCATCTGATGATACATTGCATTTTCCCCAGTGAAAAGTTATCTTGCTTGCTTTAAATACTGTTTCTAGGCCACCTCCGCTGACATAATAATCATTTGTCAGGTTAATTTCCACTAAAGAGAAAAAAAGAATGGTCAATGAGCATGTCTGTGCATTTGAAATTCAAATACATCAACATTAGTAGCTAAAAGGTGAACATATGTTGGTTCTCCTTACATTTTTTAAACAGCTTGACAGAATGTGGATTATTCAGCTAAGTAAGAAACCCATTTGGGAGATTTATAGCCACTAATAACACAATGAAATGTATTTTACTTCATTTCAAACTTTGATTCAAAAAATAGACATATGGGGAGCTGAAGTACTTTAATGCACTCGCATAATCCATTGTTTTGTAATCCGTCTGAAACCTGTCATAGTCTTACATTAAACAAAAGCTCAAGAAAGCTGGCCTACCAGTGAAGCTCTCCTTCTAAGAAAAGAAAACAAAACCCTGATCTTTGCAATCCTAGGATACAGACTTTCTGGAGAGTGGATGTGTTGATAATGCAGATGGGAATGGAGAGAGATTTTACAGAGCATGGTAGAAGGGTGTTAACTAGAAATAATGAGGTAACGCTTAGGCCAGGTCTACATTGGGGGACGGGTGGAGTCGACCTAAGATACACAACTTCAACTATGTGAATAGCATAGCTGAAGTCGATGCATCTTAGGTCGATTTACCTCGGTGTCCTCTTGGTGGCGAGTCAACTTCTGTCACTTCCCCGTTGACTTCGCTTCCGCCTCTTGTGGTGGCGGAGTTCCGGAATCAATGGGAAGAGTGCTTGGGGATTGATTTATCGCGTCTAGACTAGCGATAAATCTATCCCCGATAGATCGATCACTACCTGCTGATCCGTTAGGTAGTGTAGATCTGGCCTTAGGGACACTCCTTGGAGGAGGATAAAATGACAACAGATTAAGGGCACTTTACTCCTGAATGACAGTATGCTACCGGGGTGTGGGATGGGATGGAGGGTGGGAGTAGTTAAGGCGCTTTAACTTTTCACGTAGATGTAGCCACGGGTATGGAAAATGTAGGCTAGATACCAGGAAGAATTTCCTGACCGTGACATATACAAGGTTGTGGAATAGTCTCCCAAAGGATGTAGTGGAAGGTCTGTCCCTGCAGATAATTATAAACAAACTGGAAAAAGAGCTAAACACAGATATGTTGCGGAGAACAAACCTACACTGGCAGAGGGATGGACTAGTTGGTCTGTACTGTACTCTCTTCTTGCCACACATAACAGCAGTGGATTCTCATTTTCCTAAATTCCCTCACTCAGTGCCATGAAGAAAGCTGAAGGAGGTTTGGCTGGAGTGCCATGCTGTTCCTTTCAAATACTTTGAACTTCTACAGTAGAGGAGGATCTCAATTCACTTTTTTGAGCATTAAAGAATTTATCCTCAGAACATTCCTGTAAGGCAGGGAAGAACTATTTGCCTAATTTACAGATAGAGAAATGGAGGCACAGAGTAGTTAAATGACTTGTCCAGGATTATACAGGAAGTATATGGCAGAGCCAAGAAAGAACCTAAATGACCTTACTCCAAATCCTGTGCCTGAAACAAAAGGATCATCTCCCTCTTTTCCAACAGCCAAACAGTTTTTGATCACTACAGCACTAGATCCAAATAATAACCTTGGCTCAGTAAACACTAAGTAATCCTATGAACTACTTACTGGTGATTGGGTGATTATTCATGATACATTAAAATGATTTTTGTATCTTCATTGCATCTTCCAGAACAGGCATTATTAGTAGTAATTATTATTTTGCAGCAAATGCTAAATTATTATTTAGCTTCAATAAGTACTCATTATGGGATGATACTAATGATGTGATTACTTTGGCTATCTCAACAGTGTACATAATTTCCATTTGTTTTCTTTATTTTAGAGGCTTTCCGTTATGCGTGGTTGCTAAAACCACCTGGCTTTTGCCTAATTGCTAAAATCAGAAATGCAAAGGCTTAAAAAAAAGGAAGAAAAGAAAAAGAAAAATATAATTTAAAAACCTCAGCTATACACATTTCATTTTAATGACCTCCTAATTAATTTACAACATGAAATCGGACATTTTACCTGTTTTGCCAGTATTGTGAATGAAAGTGTCTTCTGAAGTTTCCTTTTCCCAACCTTGGAATTTAAGTTTTTTGAGATTTACATTTACTTGGGTAAGATCTTCATCAATATTAATAGGAGACTGTTTAGCACCGTTGCATGCTGGATATTTCTTCCCCCAGTTCTTTTGGTTCAAAGTTCCTAAACATCAAAACATAATGGGCAAACATTATAGATAAACATGAACTTGCAACTAGTACTCTTATTTTTTTTCATGTGGAAAAGGTAAAATATAGAATGTAATAACCTGGCAGAAAACTTGCTTTTCTTAAGTCTTCATTTACATTGTACTATGCAATACATATGATTTAAATATTAGACGTAGAGAACCACCTTTTTAGGCCATCTAAAAAAAATCATGTTCAAAGACTAAGGTGAAATGACCATGGGCTGATGACAAAGCAGATCACACAAACACATAAAGTATATGCTAAAATATGTAATCTAGGAATCAAACAAACATTCAGAGGAGGTCAAGTGAATTCAGAGTCTGATCATCTTTAGGAAATGCTGAAAAACCTTCATCACTGAAAAAGCTTGGACACTATAAGACTGATACTTATAGCACTGACACCTTCTTGTACCAAATAAAGCACGGCCAGCCACAAACCAGAGAGAGGAAATTAATATCGGAAAAAAAAACAAAAACAAGATCATCAACCCAAGCAGAAGTTTTGCCATTGAAAGGGAGAAGTGACAGAGACTTTATGATTCTACAAAGTCTGCTAATGACTTTCCATTTATTCCAATACTAATAGCAAGACACTTAGATAACATGGTAATGAGTGTGGTGGATTTGGAGGTGATCTGTAATAACTGATGAATATTACATATGGTCTTTCTGTTCATCCATTGTAAGTGGGTATTAGTATGGGAATACAAGAGGAATTCAAGCAGGGGTTGTCTGGACATAAGCTGGGAAAAGGACAATTGCTTCAAATAGCTACCCATTTACTGATACATAAACCACAATGCAGGGGTCATTCACTTTGAAGTTTTATGTCTGATACCCAGCTGAGCCCAACAGTCTAGCCTGACAAAAGGGTAGTGGTGTCCCAGCTTGTAACCACACAGAGATCCAAGCGCATGAATACTGGAACAAGGAACTTTGACAACATAAAAAGACAGGACCCTCAAGGACAGCACAGATAGTGACTGTAGGCAGGGGCAGCTCTACGTGTTTTGCTGCCCTAAGTGTGGCAGTCTGGGGGCATTCGGCGGCGTTTCTGCAGGCGGTACGCTGACACTATTGGTTTGGCGGTGTTTCTCACACAGAAACGCCTCTGAAGGCCATCAGATTGCCACCCTAAAATCTCCTGCTGGCCACCCCCGCACGCGCTTGCTGCGCTGGTGTCTGGAGCCACCCCTGACTGTAGGGGAACAGATTGAGCCCCAGAGGTCAATGATTTGGGGGTAAGACAGGCCTGCCTCAACCTTTAGGCACATGTATAGACTTTTTATTGTGTTAAAAGCCTCTACTTTTATACTTTGCCTTGTTTCTGCTGTTAATATTAAACAATACTTTGTTTTAAGAAGGCAGTTTGTGGTCACTGTTCAATGCTGCCCAAAAGTTTCCAAAGTGAAGAGCTGCAGGTACCAAGTCCCATATGACCTGCTGAGGGTAAGCTTGGTTCATCCACAGAGTGCTGTAGTCTAACACCTGATCTAAGAGTAGGAGAAATGTGTGATTCTACTCCAGGGAGGTAAAGGCACAAGGCCTCATGCTAGAGTGTGGTGCAATGAGCGGCCAGAGAAGGGGTCAGAGGGGCAGTAGTTTTGCAGCCGTGACAATGGGCAATGGTATAAAACCCTACAATCAGACTGATTGACACACAGATAGATAGATCAAATCTTGAATGAAATAATTCAGGAGACTGAGTTGAATAGAGTCTTGACATCACCTAACTGTGCATAGGTAATGTAGGTACTGCTTTGAAATTTTGACAGATGAAACTGTCAGCTGCACTATCCAAGCAAATTAAAGAGAGCTCACAATGAAGTTTTCGATTTTCTGGAGATGGAGATTATAGCTTCATACTAATTACCTGACCACTAGAGAATGCCAACCTGTCTAATCTTCCAGCCCTATCCAAACATGCATACTCCTTATAGTGGACAATCTCTAAAATGACTAATGGTGAACTTTGATGGGATTTCCTATTGCAAGGTAATATCTTGCAGTCTCGTGGAAGCCTTCAGAGGCGTTTCTGCAGGAGAAACGCCGCCAAATCCAGTGTACCGCCTGCAGAAACGCCGCCGAATGCCCCCAGACTGCCACACTTAGGGCAGCAAAACACTTGCAGTCTTGTGGAATCTTCTTAAGAAAAAAACAGAACATGAACTGTGGGGCTAACATTCCACGGCCAAAATTCCTTCAAAAGATTCTGGGCACAGTAAATAGGCATTTCTTGTGGTAAAACAATGACAAGAGGGAATTCAAAATACCATCTGCACGCAGAAGCAGAACATTATAGGGCTGGAAGGGAGCTCAAGAGGCCATCTAGTCCATGTAACTACTTAATAGGAATGTCCAAGGTGATTGCATTTACAGCCAAGAAAGTTCAAGTCAAGTCCAATATCTATTCCACAATACCATTTTGGTTATATAATTAGAGTGAACTGACTATGCACTTTGCCAGGATTGTTCCGGTTTTTAGGAACAGTACAGGTTTCCTGGCTGATATTACTGAGGCCAATTTTGTCCAGATTCAATTTAATTGGCCAGCTGGCTGGCCAGCCTACCCCAACTTCATGCCAGCTGACTGCTTCCCCTTCCCCAGTAGCACTTCCTCTTCTCAACTGCACTCTGTGGGAATCCTTGCCCACAACTCCCAGAGTCTAGACATCATCTCTTCTAGATCCTCTTTAGACTGCATCACTTGTTGCCGGTCTCCTGATTGAAATATGGATGCACATTAGCTCAATGGCTCAGTAAGACTTCATAATGCATATAATTAAAGTCAACCTCTTTTCCCCTCAAAAATTCCCTAAAGCAGGGGTGTCCAAACTTTTTGGGAAGAGGGCCAGATTTGGTAAGGTGAAGATGTGTGAGGGCCGACCCCCTCCCCCCGCCCCCCCCGCGCTCCGGCCACGCTCTTGCTCTTCTCCCCCCCCCGCTCTCCTCCCGCCGCTCCGGCGTGCTCTCGCTCCCCCCCCGACTTTATAATCAAGTGCCCTGTTGAATGAATGAGGTGTGAATGAGGAAGGAGAGACAGATCAAGGACAATCAAACTTGTCAAGTGGGCTGACTAAGAGCAGACATAACCCTCAGGGGTTAGCACCAGACCAGAGAGAAGCAGCAAAAAGGAGCAATGGACACAGACCCAGATTTGCAGGAGAGGGAAGCTGCTATAAAATAGCGAACTTGGCAAAAATTTTATCTTGCGCCTCTGCCCCCCCCCCCATTCCCTTTTCCTGGAGCACTGCTTATTTTAAACTTTTTAAATGAATATTGCATAAGGTAGCATTGCATATTAGAATATATGTTTGGTTTGTAATTTCATTATTTACCTTATATATTTAATGAAAATAAATGAATAATTTGATAGTCTTGATATTGTTGTTCTTTTTATTTTGCGCCCTCCACCAGACATCCTCCACAGTCCACACCAATCCTCACAGCCCAGCATCCCAAACACTCATCCACACTTGACCCTGCCCCCCTTCCCTGGCCACACTCACCAGCTCTGGAGGTCTCTGGTTCCAAGGGGACTCTCCAGCCAAAAGCACTAGCTCCATGGCTCCCATTGGGAGCTGGAGCAGGGCTTGGAGGGGGGGGGGAAGAGAGCCAGGAAGTATCCAGCAGGTAGGTCTGTGGCTGGATCTCGGTTGGGGAGGTGGAGGGGGTCTCTTCCCCCCACCTTCTTCTGCTAGTGCCTGCAATCAGACCCCACACCCCTGCACTATGCATGCCCCGCAGGCAGCAGGAAGGTGAAAGACCTGTTCTCCTAGCCATCATCACCTCCTGGGGTGTGGGGCCAATTATGGACTCAGCAGGAGGGGGGGAGGGGGGGACAGGAGCAGCCCCGGTAGCTGGAGGCTCTCTGTCTTGGCGGCCCTTAAGCCTCATATCTCATATCTACTGATTAATGGCTCTAATAAGGAATGAAATCAAGCATGTGAAGACAGGGGATCTTTAGGTGCTTGTTTGGTAGTTTTCTCTTCCTGGCACACAACTCATCTAAATATCACTGCTCTTTCATTTATTACAGAAAAAAGTTTTTAAATGCCCTGAAAACTATTTAAAATGCAATTTGCTAATTTAAAAATAGAGATGATGGTAGCTATTCCCTGCAAAGTGGGAAAGCACCCTGCTCCCCGGCAGACATGCGGGGCTCCTGCCACTTGCCTCCCCCCGGCACCGGCTCTTCTCCCCCCCCCTCCAGCCACGCTCTCGCTCTTCTTCCCTCCCCCCCCAGCCGCGCTCTCGCTCTTCTTCCCTCCCTCTCCCCTCCAGTCGCGCTCTCGCTCTTCTTCCCTCCCCCCCTCCCCTCCTTCCTCCCTCCCTCCCCCCCGCTCCGGCCGTGCTCTCCCTCCCTCCCTCCCCCGGCTTGCCTTGCCTTGCCTCGCCTCGTGCCCCGGCCCCGGCTCTGACTCCGCTCTTCTCTGCCGGCTCTGCCTCGCTTCGCCTCGTGCCCCGGCCCTGACTCCGCTCTTCTCCGCCTCGCTTCGCCTTGTGCCCCGGCCCCGGCTCCGCCTCCGCTCTTCTCCGCCGGCTCCGCCTCACCTCGTGCCCCGGCCCCGGCTCTGCCTCCGCTCTTCTCCCCCGGCTCTGCCTCCGCTCTTCTCCCCCCCCCCCTCGCCTCTTACTGACCCCGCCCCTCTCCTTCGGCTGCGGCTCCGCGCACTGGTTGGCGACAGTGCTGGCGGGCCGCATAGTATTGATTTTAGAAAAGCGTCTGCGGGCCGGTTAAAATTAGAACACGGGCCTCAATTGGCCCCCGGGCCGGACTTTGGACATGCCTGCCCTAAAGTATCCCTCTTTTCCAAAAGACTCAAACCTGACCATTCTACTTGTCTTTGACTACTGATTGTTTACAACAACCGAATCAATTTACCCTCCTTTAACTCAGTCTGGGATCTATACCAATCCAGCTTTCACCTTTTTCACTCTGCTTAAACTGGATTTACCAAAGTCTCAGACACCTCTTCTTCTCAGTGTCTCTATCCTGACCTTTCTGTTGTCTTTGGTAATGTTGATCACTCCCTTTTCTTCCTCAGCATTCTGTCCTCCCCTGAATTTTGTGTTCTGTTGTCACAGATTCAGGTAAAGAGCACTTATATTCCCCCTCCATGGTCTCTCAAGGGCACCCACTTATGTTTTGCAGTTCCCACTTCTCTGGGGTGGAGATACATACCTCTTTCTCTCTCTCATGCCACCCTTACCCCCAACCATGGGTTTTCAGGGTTGCATAATGATGATATTCCCAGCAAGCCAGATTGCCTGAAGGCCAGCATCTGTGCATTGTTTTCTCTCAGAGAGCTATGGACAGTGTATTGCCAGTAGTTACAAGCTACCACACACCTTTTTTCAAGCAAACATATTTATGCTTCAGCTAAAAGCATTTCAGAGTAAAAGCACATAAAAACAACAGAAGTTCCTGTATGCAGGCTAAAAGCTTAGCAGAGGTCGGTCACTCAGTCTTATGGGGTCCTAGCAGGCCAAAGTCTTTCCCACCCTTCCGCAAGTGTTGGGACCCTCTTGGATGGAAGGTCCTATCCATTTGCTGGATCAGAAAGAAGGCCCTGAGTAAGTTTAAACACAATCTTTTTATGTCAAAAGCCCTTTAGTTATTTGTTGGTCTCTGGGAAGACCGGTTTGAACCAGCATATGCAAGACTCCCCAAGGGTGCTGTCTCTCGGAAGGTGTTTACAATTTGAGTGATTCACCTTAGTCACCCCCCCCAACTGCTCTTAGTTCCTGATGGAGCTATGGAAAACCTCCTGCCTCTGCTCCCCCCTCCTGTCTCTGTCCCCCCACCCCCCGAGCTGCAAACATAAACCATTCATACCCTTAATACAATGTGGTCCCCCAAAGATACTACTTGTGGATGAAACATCTCTTATGCTGTCCCCCTCTGACTTTTGTGGCCCTGTCCCCTCATTAGCACTCTTTTCACAGCATCTTTGTTGGTAGATTAGTCTCCCTTTCTTACCTCCTATGTAGAAGTCACACATGTTTCTGTCCTTCCCTCTCTCCTCTTCTCCTTACTCCTGGGAGACTCAACCAGCTTCCATAATTTCTACCCTATGTTGACAACTCCCAAATCTATCACTTAAAACTGGTCCTTTCCTGCTCTACCCTGTTTAGTCTCCACATCTTACTTGGACAGCCTATCTCCAATTCAGGCTCAGTTGAGCTTCTTATTTCTCATCTAATTCCTCCCCTTTCTCTCTTTTGCTCACCATCCTCCCATTCTCTAAACTGCATCATTGCTGACTCTTCCCTTCCTTTTCCTCATATGAGCATCTAGGCGCTTGCCATTTCCTTCTGCACAAGATTTAAAAAGCCTGATCCTTCATTTATGATTGTATGGTGACATCAGTAGTCCATAGCCTTGGGGGAGATGACAAGGCTATGGACTACTGATGTCGTATCCTCTTCCTAATCCTTTCTGGTCTCCTCAATATTCATTTCACAGATAAAATTCTCCCCATCAAGTAGGGTGTGCCACTATCTGCTGAATCACTGCACCAGCTTCCCCCTGCTCACTGCATCAACTTTTAACTTCTAGTCCTCATCTTCAAGACCCTGCCCTGGCAGACTTGTTGGATGTTGTGCCCTGTTGCATTCCCCTAGTCTTCTTCTTTCCCCCAGTGATGTCAGACATGAGGCCTCCATGGTTTCTTTCTCTCACTGCTGTCTTCTTTGCACCTTCTTCCCTCCCAGTGCCAGTGTGACAGGCCTGTAGCCTCTCTTCATTTGAAACCCCTCTACAGCGTCACATCATCTATGAAGCCTACAAATAAAATCAATACATTTAAAAAAAATTAAAAATGAACCCATAATCTATGGCAACTCCTTCCTCTAGTTTTTTCAGCATGTTTTGTGCTGCTATATTTGTCATCTAGAATGTAAGCTCTTTGAGTAAAGGGTTGCCTTATTATTGGAGCCTGAGACAGAACAGAGTGTAAACAAATCCTGAATGCCAAATTAATAACAATATTAATAAATAATCCTAGAGTCTTTTAGGAACCACAGGATGGTTATCAATCCTCCACACTGCCCTGAGTTAGTGACGTTAAATAGGAAACTGGCTGCAAGTAGTGCAGCATCACTAAGGCCCAGCAAAGGCAGTTAGACCGTCCAGTCCCAAGGAAAGGGGGAAGCACTTGACGTAAATGGGAAAGGATGGAGGGTGGTGTCATGAAAAGGAAGGAAGTGTGACTGGCAAAAGAAAGAGGACAGAAGGTTGGGGACACAGAAAGGGATGGTGGCAGGCTGCTTGGCTAGGCAAGGAAGGAGTATGGCTGGAGAATGTGTGGGAAGGAAAGGGCCCAGGTGGCTTGGGAAAGTCAGAGTAAGTGAGGATGGATGGACAGGGGAGAGAAAGGAAGCACATCTTTTTTTAATCCCAGTAAGGGCTTGGCGCAGCCTGCTACAGCTGGCTAGGAAAAAAAAAGAATTAAAATTCTAAAAATAAATACCCACAACAAGGACAAATTTTGCAGGAAAGTTTGTGAGACATTTTTTTCAACCAGCTTTACTGCCTACACACTTTCAGTTACCAAAATTCTACTATGCGTGTGCACCCTGATGCCCTGGGAGAAAGTTACTGAATTGTGATAGCTTTCCAATGATATGTTGCACATAGTTACTGTAACAGGATGATCTCCTTTCTGTTGTGAATAAAGGAAAACCACAGAGTCTCCCTGTTGCTCTTTCGTTAACAAAAAATCACTGATCTTTGTATGGTGCCATGAATGTTAAGTGAAACCCAGAAGAATGAAAGAAAAGGCATTTTCAAAGGTGCAACTGAAGAAGAGATAAGACTTTGAACTAAGAAGAATTAATTAAGCCTCCACATTCACTGCACATGGTAGGAAGTATGAACGGTAATTGGAAAACTTTCAAACAAACTTTTCTTCTCTATATCACAGTAGTTGGTGCAACTGAAAAGCTAGATAAACAAAGAGCAAAATCACTGCTTACAACTGCAGAATCACAAGCAACTGATATTGACCTGGAGGAAGACAAAATTGGCAAAATAGTTTGCAAAGGTTTGAGGCATACTGCTCTTCAAAGGAGAATGAATTATTGGAGGAATATTATTTGAACACAGTGATAAGGAGTGACATCTGATGTGCTCATTTCATGTCCTGGGCTCAAAGCATAGATAAGCAACTACAGTGATCTTACATAATTGATTGAATAGCATTAGAAATTATATATAAAGCAAATCACTTGATGCTCCAATTCGTATCTGTAAGCCTGAGGGATAGCACAAGTATTGGTGTAGGTGTTACAAGTGACAACTGGTGAAACTACCACAGTTTAGAACAGGGGTCGGCAACTGTGGCACGGTGTGGTGTTTTAGATATTGCTTGTAATTATTAGGACTGGGGGACTGTAGGACAGGAAACAGGAAGGAGGGGGGAGGAGTTGAGCCAAGCCTGAGTTAGAGGTACAGAGGGATGCAGCAGCAGCTCTGCAAAGAGGTTTCACTGTTGTTAAATAAAGTCTGTTAAAGTTTGTTAGTACCTTGCCTGCTTGATACAACATTTTGGCAATGAGGATGGGATGCTTCTTATCTTGCACCTGCCTATGCACCAAAAGGAGATTATGCCAACACCCAGTCTGCATTGGATGACTTCACCGTAATACCAACACAACAAGACGTTGCACTGGAACCGGGGTTTGAGAGGTGGTCTGTCAGACCCAGGTGACCACCTGTCTGGACTAGAGACTATGTTATGTAGTATTTACAGTGTTTTCAGTATAACAATTCTGACAACAGTATATTGTCTTGTTCTGTATTTGTTTCTGTGATTAGAACAACCATGGTTATTTTAATTGAGAGAGTTTCTTACGAGAGGAGGGAATGTGGTGTTTTAGATGGTGCTTGTAATTATTAGGACTGGGGGACTGTAGGACAGGAAACAGGAAGGAGAGGGGAGGAGTTGAGCCAAGCCTGAGTTAGAGCTACAGAGTGGGCAGCAGCAGCTCTGCAAAGAGGTTTCACTGTTGTTAAATAAAGTCTGTTAAAGGTTAAAGTTTGTTAGTACCTTGCCTGCTTGATACAACACACGGGAGCCAATTTCCCCTGGCACGCAGCGGAGAGCTCAGCCCGCCGCCACTTTGGGGTTTCCCCTGCAGGCTCCTGCCAGCCAGGGTCCCACCGCCTGCCCCACTCAGCTCCCACTGCTAGCCTGGGTGTAGGGAACCCCGGCTGGCAGCAGGAGCTGAGCGGGGCAGGTGGTGGGACCACAGCTGGAAAGGGGCCTGCAGGGGAAACCCCAAAGCAGCAGCAGGCTCAGCGTTGAGCCCACCACCGCTGTGGGATTTCCCACGCTAGCCCCTTGCAAGCCGGGGTCCTGCCACCTGCCCCACTCAGCTCCTGCTGCCAGCTTGGGTTCCCTACACTCACGCTAGGAGCGGGAGCTGACTGGGATGTGCTCTTCACAAATCCACACGGTCACTTATCACCTTAGATGTTTGCAAACTGATTGCTTAATTATTTGCTCCACTATCTTTCTGGGTACAGAAGTTAAACTGAGTGGTCTGAATTCCCTGGGTTGTCCTTTTTTCCCTTTTTATAGGTTGGCACTATATTTGCCCTTTTCCAGTCTTTTGGAATCTCTCCTGACTTCCATGACTTTTCAAAGATATCACTAATGGCTCAGATATCTCCTCAGTCAGTTTCTTGAATATTCTAGGATGTATTTCATCAGGCCCTGGTGACTTAAAGACATCTAATTTGTCTCAATAATTTGTAACTTGTTCTCTCCCTATTTTAGTTTCTTCTGCTCCCAACTCATTTTCACTGGCATTCACTATGTTTGATGTCCAATCACCAGGAACCTTCTTAGTGAAAACTGAAACAAAGAAGTCATGAAGCACCTCTGCCATTTCCACATTTTCTGTTATTTCTTCCCCTCTCCCTCCCATTGAGTAATGGGCCCACCCTGTCCTTGGTCTT